>KZ651117.1:369812-431415 GCA_001010745.2 Gerris buenoi
AGGGAAAAAATAGTTTTTTGAATAGGAAAAAAGATACACGCCCCCGAAAAAACCTCTAAAACGGACGTCTAAGAGCGGGCCACGCTAACGTGTCCATGACCCAAAAAGTACTAATGTCAGAGATTGTGCAATTTTAATGTTTAAAATTGTGCGATTCCATTATTTCAGATTGTACGATATTATTGTCTAAGCTTGTGTGCGACTTCTCTGCTTTAGAAAGTGTAATGTTATTCTCTAAGCTTGGGTGATTCCATTATTTAAGATTGTGCAATACTATTGTCTATGCTTGTGTGCGATCCCTCTGGTTTAGAATGTCTAATGTTATTATCTAAGCTTGAGTGATTCCATTATTTAAGATTGTGCAATACTATTGTTTAAGCTAGTTTGATCCCTCTGGTTAAGAAAGTATAATGTTACTGTCTAAGCTTGTGTGATTCCATTATTTAAGATTGTACAATACCATTGTCTAAGCTTATGTGATCCATGAGTTTTAGAAATTGTGATGTTACTGTCTAAGCTTGGGTGATTCCATTATTTAAGATTGTGCAATACTATTGTCTAAGCTTATGTGATCCATCTGTTTTAGAAAGTGTGAAGTTATTGTCTAAGCTTGTGTGATTCCATTATTTGGCTAATTCGTATTGTACGTGCCAGAGAAATTTCCTAAAGGGTGGTTAGAAGTGATTACAGGTTGTTAGAGGTGGCTCTAAATCTCGGCCTGGCACATACAATATGAATGTATTATTTAAGATTGTGCGATAGTATTGTCTAAGCTTGTGTGATCTCTCTATTTATAAGTGTCATTTAACTTTTTAAAATTGTGATCAGACAACATTGTGCACAATCCAAGATTAAGATCATGCAATCAAAGACTATGATCTCTCCGGAACATCTTGACTTGTTAACATCTAATTTCAATCTAAAAGATTCTAAATTTATAAAGAATATTGGAATAATAGAATATTGCGGAACTTTCAAACTAAATCACTGTTTTATTGAGTTGTAATCATTAATGTCGGATTAAGTGCTTACTAATTATATTATAAGATATTTAAAAAAATGGAGAGCGTTGGCCTTAAAAAGGAAATTTTGGGTATCCAATATTTTGAGAATTTTTGAATTCAAATTTCCGCGCTAACATATATTATTTTATACAAATGCAAACTTTCTTTTTATACGCTTTTGTTCAACATACATTTGTCAGAGAACCAACTTTCGCACTATGAATTAGAAACCTGGAATTTTCTAAAAAACTATACTTATATTAACTTAACGTATATAATGGTCACAGTAATTACCACAATTATTAATTATCAATTATCACAAACATATATACTTTCTATCATCACAAGAATTAACATAATTAACAAATAACGAGTTTATTAATGAAGTGATGATGACGTTTATTGGAGACCGGGGTTTAAAAACGTGTGATAAAATACTATAAAATAATCACAACATTTTATTCTAGGAAATATCAAGATTGTGAAGAATAAAGAATTTTAGTGTATACTATTCACAAACTCAATACCAAAAACGAATTTAAATATATTTAAACAATTTCAACCCCAACACCCTAAACCATTTTTTTTCTTAAATAATTACTAACCCAAAATAGTAAATATAAAATTAATTAAAATTAGTAAAAAAAACATTCTCTCCATATTTTCAATTTTTTTTTAAAAACGAAAGAAGTTAACATGGACTGAAACGAATCAAGAATCAAGACTGAAAACTTCAATACTAAAAACCAAGATAACGTGTGGTTTTTTCTAAATAGTACAATTGAAAATGGCCATGAAGATTTTTCTATAGTTACGAGTATAAAATATACAGAAAACTCAAAACCACAACATAAATTGCAATAAACTTCATTCAAATTATAAACCATTAAACACTATTTTAAACAGCTTTGGTTTTTTTTATAGCAAGTTAATTGCCAATTTGAGAAAATAATTGCAACTATGTATAATTATGTATATAAGGCTATTTTGATTAATTATTATGAGTTACATGAGCAATTTCTTTGTTAGCGTCAGACGATAGGGCATATATCTCACCTAACCGTTTCAATTTATACATCATATTAAATGTAATATAGAAATTATAATTAAATGGATATATCCACTATGAATTTAAATAGAATTTGAGTGTATGAAAATTAGTATTGAATGTAAAAAATAATGCGCAACAAGTGGAAAATCTAAGAATGTATATTACACAAAAAATTAATCAAAATATATCATGTATAATAAAGCTTGAAAAAGGAAATATATTTTATCTACTCACGGAAGAAAAATTAAGCATTACTTAAATTATTTTACGCTAAAAATAATTATTTATTGATTTGTCATTAAATTATTAAAAACAGGCGGAAAAAAAGTAATTGAAACAGTCAGGAAATTATTTCCCTGCATAGGCAGAAAAAGTACAGTATTTACCAGTATGTTTCACAAAATTGGTTTTTGTTTATGTATTACTTTTATTTTAATTTAGTTTTATTAATTTCAATTTTATGGGTTCATGTGGCATAAAAAAAGTAATTAAGTAATCCATTTATTGGATTTTTACATTTTAAATACACAAAGATGATAACATGCTATCATCCAAATCAGTCTCTGGTTGTGTGGATAGAGTACAAAAACAATAAAGAAATTGCAACGCTTAAGTCATCGCAATAATTTCCTCTATATTTAAATTAAAAAAATAAATAAAAATGAGTAAATTTTAAAGAAAGAATGTGATATATAGAGGATTGAGAGATGAACTGTAGTAAGTGAGTTAGTTTAGCGAGATGATCGTATCTTTAGAGATGAGCTAAGTGATATATGACATGCCTCCGCCTCCAACCTTATAATTAGTTATTTATATAAGATAGTTCCTCTCTCTCGAGTCTTGTGATCCCAAGACAGGTAAACAGACAATAATATCACAGCTATGACTATCAACTAGCATCTACACATTAATTAGCAACGTGCAAAGATACACCACGCTAATTAACTTCTTACTAATTATTATCTTTGTCTCTGTTTGTTATCACACCTCATACGTTGACATAAACTACAGTTTATACAGACAGACACATCTCCAGTGTGAAAAAATATACACTTAATCTTCATTATTTCTAAGATATTGATATATTTTTAGTTTTATTATATAAGTAGTACCCAGGTACTCGTTATTTACTGGAGTATACATATTGTAATCGGCATACATATAAGGCCTAAGCATGTGTTTTCACCACAGAAAAAGGGTTCGAAGGCAATTTAATAAATAGGACGTTAGTTAATCACTACATATTATAATTGGCCCAGCCGTTTCAAGATGGCAGCCATTTATAAGTTTGTTTTAGCCAAAACGTTTTTATTGTCCTCAAAGACTTAAACTACTCTGAAGTGTCAAGCTCTAACCGCTTCTAAGATAATACATATTTAAGATTTTTTTTTTATAATAATAAAATAATCGTTAATATTATTTACGGTACAATCTATATGCTGGCAAAAAATTAGTATTTCTTTTATGTCCTATCTTTTTAAGTCCGTGGAATGAAAAACATCAGGTTATTTCCGGTGGGAATATACAATGTCGATATGATCAGGGTGAAATATGTCTCATGTCTCTGGGATTCGAACTCACCACCTTTGGACTAAGAGAGTTGTGCGGACGCAAATCACTTGGTAACGCCGATCACCCGAAATTATGTAAAACATTTCTTACTAATATCACTTTAAAAATTGTAATTTAGTATTGTTTTTATTGTACGAAAAAATTGTATCGTTATATAGCAATATATTATTATTATTAAAATTGTACTTACATTAAGAACATTTTGAATACTATAAATTAATTAAATAAAAATAGATACATATTTTAAAGGGCAAATATGAAACATATGTATATGATGACGAAAACACAACTGATTGGGTAACCAAGCTGAAGTAGAAATAACGAAGCCTTGATTTCACAATTTTAAGTAAATTAGGTATTCAAAGTAACAAAAATAACAGTTATAAATGAATAAATAGTCGTGGTAGTGGTAACATTTGTTAACTAGGGAACAAGAGAAAATAGATGATATTTCTGTTTCGCAACTTTTTACATTTTAGTAGACACGTAATTTCGTTTATGTAAAAATAAATCATGACAAATATGAAATTAGTTAACTATTTAGTTAGCCTCGGGAAATAATTGGGAAAAGACACTTGTTTTATGTTAAATCGAAGCCTCGAGCTAGTTGAGAAAGGAAGAGAAAGAAATGACACGCAACTGGAAGGAGAACGTGTCCAGTGAAACTTTGTTACGCCGCGCCGGTATTATGAAATATTTCCGGACCAAAGTAAAAGGATCGGAACGGACGGTAAGCTGTGCAAGCAGGTACTGTTGTACTGTGCTGTCATGTCAGGTGGATTCCACGGCAGTCGTACGATACGATGGAGGGAGCCGGTCTTACTGAGTGGGGGAGAATCTGGGACGGGGTTAGCTAACAGAATGTAAGGACAGACAGACTGGAGACTGGAGACCGAACTACAATCCAATTCACGTCGTCTTCTCTTAATATCGCAGTGCCAGCAAAACCTAACTAATCCAATAACACAAAAGTCAACAAATCATCAGTTGATTGTTCATAAGTTCACTGGTGAACTTAAATAGTCCATTGGGGACACGAAAAACCAAATTTTCAAGGAGTGTCCTTCGTGTGGGGCAAAGATGAATAGCTACCAAAAACCAAACAAATATATATTTCAATAAATAGGTCTTCCGGTGAAATCCGCTTCCAGTACTGGAATCATCTTCAGGGATGTGGTGCTTCGTGAATGTGACTCAAAGAAAAGATGACTCAAGATATACGGATTCAAGTTATTTATTTCAAGTCAACCCACGGAAGCCCACTCACTAAAATATATATTTATTTCAAGTAAAACCCCACATGAAGTATTACCAATTAAAAAATGTGTCGCATAGGTGGTTTTTTTAAGCTTCCCAATGTTTTACCTGTATTTGGGTAATAACACATAAATTAACTGCAAATTTTCAAATTTTTATGTCTTCAGTGCTATTAATACTTTCAGAGATAAGGTACGTTAAAGACAGAGAAACACGGAAAATTTATAAAGATCCTCGGTTTTGCCTAAGGACTCTAAATGAAGTTGAAGATAAAGAGAAGGAGAAGAAAATTTTAATGAATCCTAATCCAGTAAAATTATAAGGAATTATAAATTGGAAACACGAGAAAAATACAGGGTCGTGTTTAACAAAAAGTATAATCTTAATGATTAACAAGAAATTGAAAGGAAATAATGAGACCGAGAAACGAGTATCTAAAGCTCACATTGAGGGCTAACCAAAGAAGTTATTCAAGTAATTAGAATTAAACAGAAACCAAATTACTCAGTCAATTCTTTCTAATGTACAAACCGGGCAAATTCTCCTTTTAAATCCACTTGATTCAACTGGTCAATACCACGTCAGGTCCGAAAAAAACAAATTTATAACTAATTAAACACTATCGTGTCCATTAAGTCGTCAAATATTCATTTGAAATAATAATTTTAAAAAATTATTGATGGATTTCTGATGCAGTTTGGCACTACTTCCTTCTTATTCAATTCAAAGTACTTTATTAATTATATACACAAATTAGTTTATGAAGTACAAAAGTATCTACAGGCATGGCTGAAAGCCGTCTGCCGTACTTTCTTCTTATACTTATGTATATTCAGAAGTTTAAAAATAAAATATAAATTTAATGAAAATAGTGAAAGCTTAGATTAAACCAGCATATACTTAATGCACTGTAGGATTTAGTATCCAGTGAAATTATCATGTAAAAAATATAATGCAGGAAAAAACATACATATTTATAGTGTGTAAAAAATGGCCAAAAAACAGCCGAACCTCGAAAAAAATAGTACAAGCAAGGAACTTGGTGGAGATGTGTGTTCAGCTTCCTGTAGAATATACTGAAAGTCCCCTAAAATCGAAGTTGTGCTACGGGCACCATATTGAAAAATGGCGGCCCATTTTCGGTTTTTTGCTTGTAATTCATTAAAATATTGTAGATAGAAAAAAGTTTCAAATAACAAATGTAGAGGACTATTATAACATTTTCTCCAAACCTAAAGGTTTTGAGTTATTAATGATTTAGTCTTATTAGCCCATGCAAAAGAGACCATATAGGTCCTCGCCTTCAAGAATTAGAATAGTTTTGGAAATGGGCTGATTTAACAGCCCATATATGGTTTTTTAGGTCGCTAAATACGAATTTTAGCATCCATCTCAAAATTCCCCCCACAACCCCCCAAATTTTCTAATGGAATCCAAAAAAATAGTGTTTTTTCAAAAATTAAATATATTTGTTTGTTTCTTTGAAAAAATAAATGTATTATTCGAATAGAAGAAAAAAATTTGCAACAAAAACTATGCTATGGCCTTTTTGCCTAGGACGAACGAGATGGCGCGGGTCGGAAAATATGCCTCGCGGTGCTGCTTGTACTTTGTACAAGTACAAGTGCTTTGTCCTTGTGCTTAAGTGATTGTACTTTGATCCTGTGCTTTTTACTTAGTACTACGCGACTCCCCGTACGCCCTCATGTCGTTTCCATTCGCTCTCCCTTCTTTGGAGCACCGAGGCAAATCTTCAGAAAGAAATCCCAAAAATTGAGGGTTTTTATGCCACTTTGCATATAAAATTAAAGGTCTTTTTGAGTAGGTAATAATTATTATTGCCCCGTATATCCTAAATAGGCGGGATCCGGAATGCAACGCATCACTAATTTCTTAATGAGTAGAGAAAGAAAATATACATATTTTTCCTTTATTTTCATGGCCACCAAAAATGACAACATAACACAACTGCAATATGCATCTGCAATATGTATCACTGCATTGCAGTGAGCAAAAATCACGATATTACATTCCAGATGTGTTTTGCCAGCCCAGCAAGAATATGGCGGTGTGAGAGCACGCTTGTCTCTGATAAGCCCTGTATCTCATCTTCTTGATCCGGTATAGGTCCAGAGTTGGGTGGGCATCGTCGGGCCCCTGATGAGTCGGACGCGACGAAACGATGCAGGAAATGGCGTAAGCCGAGCCAACATCTTATTGACGTAATGTCTGGTGTTGGAACAGTTCCTATGTGTCACGCTTGTGTGGCACATCCCTTGGTGTCTCTCACTAACACAAATTGTATACCATATTGCGGCTGGTACCGAAGTGCGCCAGCCCCCCTTTGGATTAGAAAAAGGTTACGGTCGAAGTGCGCCAGCCTCTTAGTCTAAAGGGTGAGTTAAGATATGAAGCGTTAGCAGGGCGTTCCTTTAAAATAAGAGCTAAGGAGCACCTGCAACGTTCCAATAGCAAGTTTAACCAGCACCTTATTGAACACGATCACTTCAATGCGGATCACAAAATTGGTTTACTACATTTCGTCCAGAAAGGACGTAAACTGGATGCACTCGAGAAGCTGGAGATCGTATGCTNAGTATATTTAAGAAATAATTTGTTTCACGTTTTCTTTTAGGAAAACTAAGTAAAAAAAATTAAAAGGGGGAAAAATGCACTAATATATTTTGGCTCGCAAAAGAAGTTGTGAGTATTATGTTAATAAGAGGACTTGGTTTCAAATACATACATAATCACCATCTTGATTAAAAATTGCTTATGGATTCTAAAAATCTTTCACAAAGATATCTTACATATTTAATCGTTCTAGTGCAATTAATTATAGAGGTATTGTTAGTACACTTATCTTGTTTAGTAAATAGCCCCCATCTTAAATCAAGAAGGAGGTTTCTAAAAATATGTTTTAACAAAAACCTAGACACAAAGAGGAACCTAACTATGAAATTTCATTGTTTTAATTTAATTGGTTCAGAAGATTTCACTTTGACTTGAATTTTTTCTATAAATGGCCACCATATTCAATCAATATGGCCGATTAAAAAGTATTTTACAATATTGTTTATGTCATAAAAGGAAGCTACCATATAAATTTCGAGGTTCTTGTGCCATTGGGTCCTAGTGGTATTTTGTGTATATGTCGCGGCCATAATAAATCAAGATAACGGATCATAAAATGATTTCTTTGCTCACCTGGCTGGTACCGAAGTGCGCCAGCCCCCCTTCGGATTAGAAAAAGGTTACGGTTGAAGTGCGCCAGCCTCTTAGTCCAAAGGGTGAGGTCAGGTAACCCGGGTTTTACCTCTTGCACCCCGTCTAAACCCAAAGAACTTTGTAGCGGACTTCGAAATTGAAATCCAACAAGTAGTTCGAAATGTCTTATCAAGCATTTTGGAAAAATTCAGGATTTTGGATTTACTGAGGACAACCGATGTTCTACCAACGATGTTCAATTCATTAAGTTTATCTTCGGACTTCCCTATATAGACCGTAATGAAGTTGAAGAATGTTATATTGAAGATGTTATAAGCCAAAAAATCAGCCATGGCAATGATCGATTTTGGGACCATATATCACCGAGAACTATATTGATCGTTCCACGGCTAAATTCACAATACCAGTGTGGGATTCAAGCAGCCTAGCGTTGGTTGTTTATAATAAAAAGGTATCTAGATTTGAAATGTGATAGTCATTTTTAATTTATTTAGGAGTATGTACATAAATAAATTACACCTTTCAATATGTATTTTTTATTATATTTATTGAATATAGACTCAATTGTATTATATTATGTACATTACATATGTAAAATATTTTATTTTTCATGAATATGTTTAATGTTAAGTTAATCTAAGCCCTTCTAATAAATATTAGCATTCACTTATAAGTGAGTGAAATTTATGTAATTAACATTTCCTTATTTTCTAATATTAGCAATATAAATTGTTTTGTTTTTTTTTATCGTATTTTTGATGATTTTTTCTTAAATTTCCTATGTTTAATGATACCTTATTGTGATTTTGTAAGTATTTATTTTCATTTTGAATATTCACAAATTAAAGTGTATCTTCTGACTCTATTTTGATTTTGTTCTTACGAGAACATTCTACAGATAATGGAATGATATTTGCTAATGATCGCCGTATCATTCTGAGCAGTTTGTCAAAGAAACTTCAAACCGCTTTAATATTGAGTATGGGGAATATTGGCAACGATTAGTCCTTTAGATTAGAGGATCCGTGATCGAGGTGGGTGGACTACCTGGGTCGAGAGATAGGATTTACCCGGCGCACTTCGACCGTACTGGGCTGTCGCTCTTCCCCCGTGACCCGATCTTTCCCGGCCCACTTGGTGTACAGCCCATATTGCA
Organism: Gerris buenoi; assembly: GCA_001010745.2. Lineage (NCBI taxonomy): Eukaryota > Metazoa > Arthropoda > Insecta > Hemiptera > Gerridae > Gerris > Gerris buenoi. Next base: position 379,081 of record KZ651117.1, read on the forward strand.
GTGAGCAAAAATCACGGTATTACATTCCAGATTAAAATTTTTCTTGAAACAGATTTGTTAGTGCGATTAGATGAAGATCTATTCATTTTAAAACATTTTGGTCCAATATTTTGACAATAAATTGAATACTCATTGAATTTTGAGTTAACAGTGAGATTAAAAGATGGTATAAACATAATGCTGTATGTTTAATGAGCGACCGAATTATAATATTGAAGACAAGTTCCATTGTACTGAGCGAGAGGTCAGGGCCCGGTCACGTCACTCAGTTCAGTCAGTTCTATACAGTTAAACTAACTAACTGAAATACCTGCTGTACTTTGTACGTCACTATACTACAGGTCCTAACCATACTGTATTGTTTCCCGCTAACTAAATAATAATAATAATAATAATAATAATAATAATAATAATAACAATAGTAAAATCAATAACCATTCCGTAATAATGTTAATAATTAATGCATTCGACCTCTTAGACCACCCTGAAAAACTTTCTCTTATATACATTAAAGCAGTATTCCCAGATTTACCTAATACTATTGTAATAGTCCCTAATATACATGTTTGTAAGATATCATTTTTATTTCTCCCGGAAAATAAAGTAAATTTTGGCGCACATTACTTAAATTCTAACTTGGCTAAACACCGGTTTATGGCGAAGCTACTCAAGATACAAGAGACAACTATACAAAGTGTAAGAAGCCATAATAGCCTTAAGTTGTAGTACTAATAATAATGTACTCGTATAATAAGTTACAGTAATAATAATAATAATAATATCACTAAAAGCCCACATACACTAACTTTTACGCCAAGCAAGTTTGACGACCTGTGAACACCACATCAAGCATACAAGTTACAAACTTCACCCATACACCGTCAAACGTACTTTTCTAACTTCCTAAACAAACCAAGTTTGATCGTGTATGTAGGCATTTTTAAACGCACCACGATTAAAAATGTCTTGAAACTTTTTTTTATGTAGGTACACTTAAAAATATAATCAATTTCTTGATTTTGCCTCAGCAATAGATTTCACTGAAAATGGATACTAAATTTCATTGAACGAACGAAAGCAAGTTCTTCATTTCAGAGACTTCGGCTTGAAAAGTTAATGTCTTTGTTTGTCTAAAGATAATTGCAGTTTATGCACACACGTGGATCTCGGAACTTATGAAACAGTATAGCTTTGAAAAAATTAATATTTTAAAGATGGCGGCCAATAAGGCGAACGACTAAAAGAAGGGTTTTAGTCAGCATGACATGTTATACATGAATTTTAAGGTTTATACTTATACGGCAAGTTGTATGTAATTTTAAAGCTCTTTTAAAGATTATCTAAAATATCTCATTTTTCTCCTGAAATTTTGTTTTCTGGTAAGCCATATTTAAAAAATATGGCCGGTATAAGAGCGAAATTTAAATATTTCTAGGTGATTTGTTTATGCGCTGCTTATCATAAGAAAATACGGCGAAAAAAGTTAATTATGAAACATTATAATGACATTGACCTTGGTTTTAAATATATAATTAAAAAGTCAAGGCTAGAAACCTAATAAAAAAATAAATACACACACACATACAGATGAAAGAAAGAAATTAGTGGAGTGAATGATCAGATGATACAGTTGAAGGTAAAAGATAAGAATAATAAAATATAAAAAAAAAATTGAACATATAATAACGTTATCGAAAGAGAGTATTATGAAATCATCCAACAGTATATAATATAATATATATAAATATTATTATATTAATGTAATTTGTATGTACTACTATTACGCTTATAGAGATAAAACATTTCTACATAGTTCTATTTTTTAATATATGTAATTTAAAAAAATCACGGAAGTAATAGTATCTAAGTACTTTTTAGGGTTTCATAGATTATCATTTTTAAGCATATATCATTATTAAGTTTGAGTTTACCACATTTTTGCAGATTGCGCATGCGTATTTTAAATTTGTATCTTCTCTATATTTTTCCTATGTGTGGGTCAAAAAGTAACGCCAGTATTTTAAATTTCAATTTTTTTAGCCTAAACGGTTCAGGAGACATATAACCTAAGAGCGACGGACGGACAGACACATCACCCTCGGTATCGGTATAAGGGTTTCAAGAAGGATATACGAAATCCTAAGAACATGCTTGTATTGTAGTTTCCCTTGGTTAAAATTAGCCATTTGTTAATTGTTCTTTGGTAGCAGTAGAGAAAAAACTCATTTACAAAACTTCTCATGAACGAGTACATAATATTTTGGTCCAGTGTTTTCCATTTATTAATTGCTTCGAGTTTTCGTGGTTAAATTTAATTATTTACCAAAATTTACGAAAATCCGGCGGGAAAATGTCAGGAACTAGATTTTTTCCCCCGGGAGAACGACTTATGTGGTTAGATTTGCATTCAAATGGACTACATTTCAGATCTTAGAATTAAAATTTTCGGAACATTTAGAGCTTAACATTTATTTCTCGAGTCATCTTAGAATGTGATTTTTTGGAACGAAGTTCCTTATGGCACGTTCTGGATCCCGGGAGTGAATCCGAAAAAAACAACCAAAATCACCGTCACGAAATCTACCGATGACAATAACTTGAGTAAAAGTTCACCGAGTTAATTGAAATGTGGTACACATGTTCATTTTACCAATGCCAAGGCTAAGTTCGTTGGACAATGTTATCCACCCAAGCGTTCACGCGCAACGCTCGCGTAAACGTAAGCTTCAAAAATGTTATGACAGGAAAAAGTGTTATTAAGGAAGGCTGTTACTTGACTTGTTTTGTTTATTTTTGTTATATATGACAAATGTCACATATTTCAATCTAAGATTCTTTAACAATCATACCCTTTAACTAATTTTTTTATTATATTCAATACATATTTATTGTAATATGCTTGCTTTAATGATACAAATAACACTTTTTGTTAAAGTTTGCCTTAACTCCGCTAGGTACAAACAGTTAGTTACTTTTAATTTTGTCTCTTTTTTAACTCCGCCATGTATAAGTAGTTAGCAACGTATTCGAACTTAGCAGTGTGATTTTATATCATTTATATTTAATGAAAAATGCAAGGAACTTTGTTCCTACCGGGTGTCCTGCGACACCACACGTATTTTTTAAACCTGTATGTCAAATTACATGGAAATGGGCTCAATATAGGTTCCAACCGTCTGCTCAGACACTAAACTAAAGAAATACCTATGAAATTCTTTAAAAAAAACACAGTTTTTGGACTCAGATGACCTCAAATCGTGAGCCTTTTAAATCCTAAATAAAACCAACTACTACTGCCAACCAACATTTGTACCTATTCATTATAATTGAAGTAACAATATACAATAAAACATCATTTCTATAGTGATAACATGAGTAGACAAAACGAACTAAGAAGGAGCAACAAACAGACAACATTTCTAGTGCGATAAGTAGAGAAAGTACAAGTAAACTAAGCTCAACTTACTAAGGGAGAGAAAGGGTATTCATAGCAGGGCTGCTTATTACACTCCCCCCTCCTTTAAAACACTCCTTACAAACACCGGCATGGATCGAAACACAGTCAAATATTAATATCACCCCCTTCTTCCTAACACAAAACCAAAGCAATTGTCATTTGCAACCATAAACGGCAATTTAATAATAAATAATGTTCTTCTTCTTATTTTTGCCTTCGTCAAATTTGCTCATGGTCATATGCCTAGGTCCCTTGGTTTCCGCATCTCCAACGCCAAACCATCGAAAGCAATTTACCACATCCACCAACCAGGTGAGAGGTCCGTGTCTTTTTCTTCCTGACGGGAGACCGGTAAAAACCTTCTTAGTTACTTTAAGGTGTGGCATCTTTAAACGTAACCAAACTGTCTTATTCAACTGTTCTTGATCGACCACGATCTCTGTTCTTATAAAGTTGCCACAAATCCTGATTTGTTTATGTCCAGCAAGTTCCCTCTACCCAAATTCATCCTGTCTCTTCAGTCTGTCTCAACTAAACGACAAAACCGGTGTAATGGCCGTTTTAAGGTGCGTATATACACTGTCGGAATCGAGGTAGATTCGCTGGAATAACTTTTTCCACTGATACTCCAAAGATCCATGGGAAAGAGATGCACCACCATCAACAGTGATTTGTCATAAACCTCATAAATGAATTTCCTAAATAATCGAACAAAATTACCTACCTAGAGGAACCTACCTATTGAAACCTACGTAATAGTATACACTTAAAGTACTTTAATTTAAAGGAAAGTTCAAGTCTGCGACAGTAACCGAATTGCCAATAATGTCACCTTTTACGACAATAAAGCTTGCTTAATTAAATACAAAAATAATAATAATCAAATTTAAGTAGATACTAAAGAAATAACAAAAACTTTATTGTCAACAAAACAATATATTGTTTTTTCTATAGCCACTGAAAGTGACCTTGTGAAGGCTGTAACCTGCTTTGTAAGGCAAACAAAAGTCAGTCTACGTGGGGGACACAGTTTATGATATTCCTTTAGCTAAGCTTCATACACGCTCTCATATCTAAGTTTAAGTATACTAATTTAAAAGTTTATTTTAATCAAAGCGTAAAAATAATCAAGCTTATTCAAATTGCAAAGGTTAAATGTGAAAAAAGCTAAATTAGACTATAAATGAACATCAATGCATTAGTGACAAAATTATGACAGCAGCGTGATAAAATAAATGCGATTAATATACTTTATCAACGGCCACGACGCAATAATATAAAAACTATTTCACTATTTAGTTGCTTCAAAAGTCATTGTTACATGCCAGTCAAGGTTATGTTACGAATTTTAAAGTAATCTGCCGAATTGCAAACAGACCGTTACAGTGCGTTAATGGACTGAGCATTTGCATTGCTCAGGTTGCTTTAAAATTCGTAACATAACCTTAAGTGACATATAACAATTCGGTAAAATAACTTTGCAGCATCGCTCCAGTTAAGAACACCTTGTGATAGTTATTATTATTATTTTTTTTAAAGCGAATGCCACTTGCTTTGATGTCATTGGTTTAACTTAAATTGTAAGGCAACTTAAAAATAAGCGATTTTACTCAAACAGAGCGGACCGTAGATAAATTACGCTATACGTATTACGAGCATAAACACTATTTTTAAAGGCGCTACATGTCTAATTGTCACTACCAATTTATGAACTTGTTAGAAATATGGCATAACTACGCAGTCTAACATATAAAATTAATAAACATACATACATAGCGGCGTATATAAACAGTAAATTATAATTATACTAGTATTACCGAGTGCGAAATAACAACGAATAACAAAAAAAAAAACATTAATTAATTAATTAATTACAGTGCGGATGTGCGGGTAAATTGATAATCATAAAAATGATATACTGAACTGTAATAATTCTGGATTTCTAGCTGGCATTCTGTATTCTCTGGCAAACATTACACAATAAATATATTATTTGAAAGACGAAACTACCACCAATCCATGCTTCCATTATCCAAACCATTAATAAGGGGCGATTAGACGAACCGATCTGATCTTCCTATACTGGGGCCACGCGCCCTCAGCCGAAACTCGGTCGTGTAACTCGCGTCAGAGAGGGCGGTCGGATGGAAAGTCCATCCGACATATGATGGAAAATTTTGAAACTATAGGCCCCCAATCCCACTGCGTCACCCTGCGAATTGAGAGTGTAATCCTCTTCGTCGGACCTAATATCCCCATCTACTTAAAGAAAAGCTGACTGGATAGAACTTGGTTAGGCCGTATAAACACCCTGTGGAATGGTGCGAAAAGGGGGAAAAGCCCAGCCAGGGAAACCCAGACCAGGACCAGGACTAAATGGCAGGGAGCGGATCATCTAATCGCCCCTTTATCTTTATTATAATTAAGCAACAATACAAAATGTGTACCCCTAACGGAAGTCGAACCTAGGATCCCTGCACATTAACATGTTTAAATTAGAACTGACCGGCTGCTAATCGTGTTAATGGATTGAGTTTCGACAACATACGATTTCCATCCTCATCAGGATCACCTTATGTTGATGCAGATTCCTATTCATGGTTCGACCTGGTAAGGACGGTTTAGGTTGGCTGAGTCACTTGGAATGCACAGGGCTAGGTGGAAAAAAAGCATGGTAAAATCTGCAGGAATTTGTATCACAGAACTAGATTTTAAAGCCTTGGTTTGTTTGTAAAGGCAAATCGTATTTCCGATAGACATACCCGAAGCTATAAAGGCCAAGAAAATATGTGTATATCCAAAGAAATATATTCTGTATATTTTTGAAAAAATAAAATTGATCCATTCTAGAATGGTTTGTTCCCATACCATTTTTTTAAATTAAGAAAATACAAATACAAAAAAAAACATGCAAGTGAACTGTTTTATTTTTCTATTTCAATCCATGTGAGGTAAGAAGCCTTGATTATATTAAATGATAAAATAATAATATGAAGTTCGTTATTCGTTGAAATTATCTAATTATGCCTACTAGAATTTAAAAAATCACACAAAATACATGTTGTCAAGCTTACCTAAGCCTGCGACGACGGTCAGCGACACCGAACATGGAAGACGGCTGGATTGTGACGGGTTGAGGAGAGGGAGGGAAGCTGTCGGAGGACTCGTCCTCCTCCGTCGCTCCCACTATGAAGTTGACTCCACCGTTCTCCATCTCTAGTTCTCTCCGTCTCCTTCCTCCCAATACTGCAACAAAAACAATGAACAAACATCAAAATAAAGTAATTAATTATAAATAATCCGCATACTAGTGCGCATAAACCTTTCTCGTGTCTTGTGGCATATCACCTTATTTATTGTTTAATTTATTAATTTATATTCCCATTTACTGTTGCCGAACTTGCGGAAGGTAGAGGAAGCATTGTGCACCGCATTGAAGAATGTGAAGAGGAATTTTGTTGTCTGCAAATTCAAAAATTCCTAGATGAAAATCCATTTCAGATATCAGAGGATATTTTTAGTCCCGTGTCTGTCTGTCCTTCATCATTTTTGCGAACAACCATATCTTAAAAACTATTCGTCTAAATTTTTACGAAATTTAGATAGTAACTACCCTTAGCCCATTGTTTATCAACTCATTTTTGCACACAACAAACATGTACATAAACTTATTTTTATTAACACACATATAGTTAAAAGTAATTAACCGATATTTAAGAAATTTAAACAGTTGGTCTAAAGTAGCCCACAGATCATTTTACACTTAATTTTATCGTTTCCTCAAATTAAGTATTGTATAATTTTATCTTTTTATTCTTATTAAAAAAATAAATAAATAAGTAAAACAATTTTTTGAAAAAAATAAAAATAATAATAATAAATAAAAAGCGTAAAAAAATAATTAGATCATAATGGTCGACTGCTATGTGCCACACTAAACAAATAGCCGCAGAAGGTTGAACCTTATGTAGGACCAAAAAATCGTTTTTCAGAAAGATCACAATGCTTCCGTTACATTCGGTAGTTGTAGAAAACACTTGGAAGAACGTATGAACATAATAATGACAAAATAGTTAACAGTGTTAAATAGCAAAGAAAGTACTATCATACAACATCCAGTTCCCTAAATTTTTCAAAACATTGCTAATAACAGCGTTATCAACATTGTTACCTTTGGTAGTAACAACTCTCCTTAGAGCTCACCATTAAAGATTTAGAATGTATTACACTACAAATAACATGTGTACCAGCGATCAACTATTTAAACGTTGTTTAATAAACAAATATACATGTTGATCTTGAGTCAACATTTATTGTTCTAGTTTCTATATACTGACTCTCTTAGTTGAACTAAACAAATATTGATTTCCAATGTAGAAAACCAATATTTACTAACAGTATATTATTCAAAATGCTAGTCAACTCTGAACTTAGAGTGCGTCCATGTTAAATGTTACTTATTCTTTTGTTTATTATACTTTGTCACAGACTTATTTATAATTTTGCTTTGCTAAGAAAAAAATAAAAAATCTGTTTGACACAACTTGTAATAACATTTCTGGCAAATATGAGTATTTACTTGATTTCTAGGTCCAATAATCTCCATTTATTAGTTGTTTTTTATTAGTTCTTTAAAATTTACAATATAAATAACTCCTCTTCGGCAGGGAACCGAACCAGGCCTCTCACTGTCTTCCTTTTGACGAGTAACACAGAAATTTTAACGCGGTAATCCGTCAAATATATCTGTAGATTCGTTATTTAATACGAGAATACGTTAAAAATATATCTATAATTATAGTTATTTAACAGAAACAATACTAGTCAGGGTGCCCATAGGCAAAAAAGTCACTTATATATACTCTTTCCATACCTTTTTGTATGGCTTGTTTAGGCCAAATCGGACACCGTTTTCCTCTGTGACTTTTCTTTAGTTTTGGTTAAGGGGCGTTTTTTTTTATTTGAACCCTAAAATTTTGACGCGTCAGACTGGAAAATCGGGAAAAGTTCTGCGTCAGACAATATTAACATGTTGATTTACAGGGTTCAAATAATGTATCTTGAGAAAATCACCCAGTTATTAATTAATGATATTAATTAATTTTAATTAATAATAATGGATATTAATTAATATGGACTAATGGACTAATATTAATTAATGATTAATAAATAGCTGATTTTCTCAAGATACATTATTTGAACCCTATAAATCAACATTTTAATATTGTCTGACGCAGAACTTTTTCCAATTTTCCAGTCTGACGCGTCAAAATTTTAGGGTTCAAATAAAAAAAAACGCCCCAAAACTAAAAAAAAAATCACAGAGGAAAACGGTGTCCCATTTGGCCTAAACAAGCCACACAAAAAGGTTTGGAAAGAGCATGTATAAGTGACTTTTTTGCCTATGGGCACCCTGACTATACGTTAAATACATATATCTAAAAATTCGTTATTTAATACGAGAATGCGTCAAATATATCTATAGATAAGTCATTTAAAAACTAATACGACAAATATATTTATAGATTTGTTATTTAAAACGAGAATTCGTCAAATATATCTGCCAGATTTGTTATTTAACAAAAACAACATGTCAAAAATATCTACAGCTTCGCCTTCGCCATTTAACAAAAAACAATACGTCAAATTCGTTATTTAAAAAAAATACGGCTAATATATCTGCAAATTCCTCATTTGAGCACAAGAATACGTCAAATATAACTACAGAAGATTAGTTATGTAAAAGAAATAATACGTCATATTATCGACAGATTCTTTATTTAAAATAAGAAGAGAGATGCATGTACTGGAATTGAATGCGTTATTGCGTTATATAAATATGCAGATATAATATGTATGAGGGTAATACGTCATATAAACATTGAGAAAAATGTTTTAACAGCTATTTTTTCCAATTTACTAAACAATTAAATGATGCACCAATTCAGGAATTCAAGCGTTTAATATATATTATTGTTTTATTTTATGAAAAACTACGAAGTGATTTTAATGTCGTAAAAAAAATCAGGTAGGCTGATGATATTGAGACGTAATATTTCCCATTCACGACATTTGTAAATATAAGGTCAAGGCCGAGGAAGAAGGGGCACTAGAACTGGACAACAAACTGACAACCAAATTCAACATTGAATTTGTATTCACTGTCATAAAAATAAAGGTTTATCTCTTTCCGAATAGGAATTAGAGTGAATTTCACTCTCATTTATTACAAATAAATTCACGAACATCTAGTTAACGCTGTCCGCACTATTCAAAGTGGAATTCAAAATTGCGTTCAGGCCAAATATCAGGTTTTAAATATCTACAAGCGATTTGTGTATGAAATTCAAAATAGTATTCAAGATTCAGTAGCTCGGCGGTTTCTTTTCCCAACTTTTGCTCTCACTCATCAACTCTTGGACGAGCCTTCATCCTCTCATAGTCAATTCAACCTCGTCTTCTATTTTAACTTAAATATGGACAAGACCGAAGTTTTATCAGTGTGATATTTGGCTAGGAAAGCTAAAAAAATGTTACAGAAAACTATGTGTGCATCCCATTAACCAAGACTATGGAGAAAGTCCTGCCAAAGGGTTTGGCCCTCCAAATCCACGGGTGTTGCACTCCAGAGTTAGTTTGTGGATAAAGGGTTGGGTATACCTACACTTCGATGTTCAAGGAACTTACGGATGACTCCACAAAGTTTTACAATTGCTTCCGGATGACACCATCATCATTTGAGGAGCTGCTCCATCTGATTTACGGAAAAGGGCCAGTGCGAAGTAAAGGATTCAGAATCTATAGTCTAAAAGAGTCCGTGTAGCACATTGTAGCATCAACTCCTTGGTTGCTAAAAGAATCGAGGCGTCGCGGCCGGATAGAGCTGGATTTGAGAATCTCATACGAATCTGAACAGCTTGTCTCTTTGTTTCGTTTGAATCTTTAATTTCGAAATCTTAGTGTGAAAAGGGCCTTGAACCTTGACTTTGGCAGACCTTTTCAAGGTCTGTCAAAGGGCTTGTACAGCTGTCTATGAAATGGATGACACGGGGCTAACGAACCAGCAACCTTCTGATCTCAAAGTATGAATAATGAGCTCCAAGGGCTATTATGAGCATGTCAATGTTTATTGACTTTATTAAATGTTTATTGACTTATTGAATTTAACGCTTGCAAATCTTACTCACTTATACAAACTCTAAGCCCAAGCCAATGTAAATTCCATAATCGACAATGAACTAATATTAAGAGTTGCCAAAGTTACGTGATATGCTATGGTAAATTTGTTTTTTGTTTACCTTTTTGGCGGTATTAGATTACGCTGCAAATTCACGCTAAAAGGGGCAGGGATTATGCCTATTGGAGTAAAAAACTATCCAGATCAGTGTTCAGATACCGAGATATTAGGCATTACAAGGTTACAAACCCGGAAAGAGAAGTATGCACACGAGGTAATCTGTTACAATAGTAGCCAGTAGTAAGAGCGTAGGGAGTTGCAGTGCAGGGGGCTCGTACAAACCGCTTTACATCATTCGATCAGCAAGAAGTTGGGAGAGAAGCACGACACTGGCAAAAACTAGCCGGATAATCGGGTAATTATCTGGGAAACAGTGGAGTTTACAATTGAATAACAGCTGGATTTATATGTGAAACAGTGAAGTTTACGACTAAATAACCTCCGGATTTAAAAGGAAAGCAGTGGAGTTTACAACTAAATAACATTGTAACCACAATATGCCTAAAAATAATCATAAGATCGTTTCAGTATACGAATATTTTCAATGATATACAAAGACTGGCAGTCTAAGAAGAAATGCGTATGCATTTTTTACATAGACTGACTCTCTATATGCAAAATTGGCATTAAAAATAGTCGAAACACTGAAACGATCGTATGATTGCTCTCATTCGTAAAAACTGTGGTTAGACAATTACAGATAATTTTATATTAATCAGTGGGTTTTTATTTATTCTGAACTTATCTTATTATTATTGTGTTCGATTACCACAAAATAAGGGTCAATACAACCAATTTTGTTAATTTAAGAGCTTCGACAAAGTGTACATATAAAATAAATAAATTTGCAAACAAAATTTAGCACAAAAATCTAAAAAGGTTTCGACTTTAGTTTTGAATAATTACCCAATATTTATTGGTGGAACAGCTACTTAAACAAAGACACCACTTAGAAAGCACCGTTTTAACACATTATTAAACGATAACCAGTGCGAGTTTAAAAAATAATTGAATGAATAATATTATCACTTACCGGAAGGTAACAAACGCGATAGTAGGTAGCCTACGGCCAAAAGAGTAGCCAGAAAGGCGATTAACATATAAAGGGGGGTTGATATGGAGGTGCCACGACGGTGGGGGGCCTTGGACACCTATAGCTACACTTGAAGCGTGATTCCCTACCGACTACTGGACTCGTTGACTAGTGGCGAGCATGAACATCACACCATAACAGGGCGCACTATCAATCAACGTATACGTCCAGACTGAGGGAAGGGGGGGGGGAGAGTCAAGGGTCATCACTGTTGCAAACCCATAGTGAGGAGGTGAAGAGGTCACCACTTCGGCCTTATCTCTCGAATAGTATCACGGGAGTGTAGAGTGTCAGTGTAGTCAGTGATAGCAGCCGTATAGTGATTATCGATTGAGCAATGCAATTATTAAGAGATAAGAAACGCATCAGCTGATCATTGCAAGTAAAGCACACATAAAAAAACAAATGTATCAATGTAAGAAGTAAGTAGTCAGAGGTAAGGAAAAAAGTGGTTCTATTGCGATAAAAATAGACTGTCAATTGTCAATTAGAGTGCACATAGCTTCCTTGTGTCGTACCACGAACTTACTGTATGTTTTGCTTTTACGAATAATTATTATTTAATCCCCCCCTCTCCTTTTTTTTATTTAATTGTTAAAATTGTTTTTGTTTTCTTTACATAAATAAAAGCTTATATATCGATTATCAATATTTTTATACGGCGAAGACGGGGCCATCTAGGGACTACTTTCGACAAAACATCCAAATTTCTTAAAAATCATATGAATAATTATTAAGATACAGGCATTAATAAAAAAACAAAAGATTGTGCGCATGTGGAAGAGAAAGCAAAATGATTTATAATAATAACAATTTAAATGTGGCATATGTCATGTCAAGCAAAATAGCTATAAATGAAAAGAACCAAGGTCAGTTTAGGCAGGTCAAGCTATTGTAGAGTGTAGAGGACGTAAGTGAAATAAACGTATATATCACTGTTACACTAGGACATATACATCACTGTTATCTCTAGGACGAATACATCACTGTTACTCTAGGAAGTATACATCACTGTTACTCTAGGACGTATACATCACTCTTACTCTAGGACGTATACAGTATACATCACTGTTACTTTAGGACATATACACCACTGTTACTCTAGGACATATACATCACTGTTATTCTAGGACATATACATCACTGTTACTCTAGGATATATACATCACTGTTAATTTAGGACATATACACCACTGTTACTCTAGGACTTCATCACGAAATCACTGTTACTCTAGGACATATACATCACTATTACTCTAGGACATATACATCACTGTTACTCTAGGATATATACATCACTGTTACTCTAGGACAGTGGTTCTCAACCTTTTTTGAACGCGGACCGGTAAAAAATTACATTAATTCTGCGGACCGGTTGACAAAAATCAGCAGGAATAAGGGATATTACCTCCCAATACTTCGTTTTATGACTGAAAATGGTAATTTTGATAACATAAAATTTATCTACGACTTTTGCAGGCTTACTCAAATAATCTTAAAAAAAACATATCTTTCGTCAGAGGATAGTTCTATTAAAGCTTCTTTTCCATTAATACTTAATATACACGCATTAACTTCATTGAAGGTAATAAAAGAGTTGGTTAGCCATAGGTTTACATTTCTGAGATCTTCATTCTCTGGATAGTATTGGAGAAAGCTGAAAGTGAATTTAAATGTGTTCTCACATTCAAGTCTAAATTAATATTATTATTAAAATATTACCGGACCTAAATCGAAACATTTTAAATTCATACTGATAGCACTTTGCTCCCAAAGCATAAGTCTTTTTTTAACGCATCCATTTAATTCCAGAGAGTGAATATATTTTTTATATTACCTTGAAGAGTTAAATCCAAATCATTTAAAATGGTTATGTTGTATATTGATGCTGTCACTTTGGTTGTCATGTCAAAATAGTTTGTTATTGCTGTTATGGAATAAACGTTCTTGTTAATCTTGTAATACATTTACTACATTTGGCGACGAGGATGTCAAAGAAACATAAAAAGAAGCAAGAAAAAGAAGCCGTTCACACTTCCGGGATTCAGAGTGAACAAAGAACAAAATCATCGCGGAGACGGATTCAGGTGATTGACAGTTCAAGCGAAGACGGAACGGATGACGAGAAGAACGAATTGGGAGACAAGGAAGGTAAAAATTTGTCTCTAAAATCCTTAAATAACTCAAATGGTTTGTGTTGCGATACATTTAAAGGTCCTTGTAGGAAACAAAACCCCCAAATAGCGATTTTTAAAAACTTTAAATTTGACAATTTTAACCCTGCAGAAGAGGAATGGGAGTATTACATCCTGAGATTTGAAACTGAACTATTATTATTTGGGGTGGAGGGGGACGAGTTTGATAAAACTAAGGCAATACTGCTATTATCTAAGGTGGGTCCGTTCTGTTATAAGGTTCTTGTGGACAATTTTAAACCCGCAAACGTAAACAATGTGGCATTCAATGATTTGAAAAATGTTTTAGATAGATTGTATGCCAAAACTATTTTAATACAGAGTGAACGACGAGAGTTTACTTTAAGTATAAGAGATAGCTCTCAAACAATAGCACAATATGTTAATAGTCTTAGGGCAATCGCAAACCGTTGCGATTTCGGAAATACGCTAGAAGAAAGATTGAGAGACCAGTTGTTTGTGGGTATTAACAATACTGATTGGCAGCGAGAGCTTATAAAAACTTTTCCCACAAATGCAGCCTCGTTAAAAGAGGTTGAAGCTGCCGCTATCCATTTGGAGAGTGTGTCTCTACAACATAAAAGGTTAAAGGAACTTGAGGAGTTACCTAAGATTAGAATTGGTGAGTCCGAATCAGAAAGAACTAACAATGTCAGATTTAAAAACAAGGAAAAAATCAAAGATGATAGTAGTTACAAATTGAAAAGAAACATTCAGCATCCGAGGATATTGGAGAAAGGAAAAGACTGTTTTTCCTGTGGGTTGTTGCGGCACAAGAGCGGAGAACAATGTAAAGCGTTAGGTGAAAAGTGCCTAGCGTGTGGTAAGGAAAATCATTATGCAAGGGTATGCTTGATTAATGGTAGGGCTATAGTCAAGGGCAGTGATAAAGAAAGGGTAAGGAAATTACAATCGAACCAAAAAGATTACGATACTGATTCAGATTACGAGGAAACTGTGAGAACATTGGGCAGGTCAAACCTAAAGGCGAGCAAAGTCATGTTGGACGTTAGGTTAAATGGTAAGACTGTGCAAATGCTATATGATCCTGGTGCAGCTAAAACGGTTATTAGCGAGGCCACTTGGCAAGCTATTGGGGCCCCAAAATTATCAACATCCACAAATTTAATTGCCTATACAGGTGTACCAATAAAAACTTTAGGAAAAACTAAGGTAAGAGTTAGTGCATTCGGTAAATTAAAAAATTTAAGTGTAACAGTAATTAAAGAAAACGAGGTTCCACTTTTTGGGTTGGATTGGGTCTTAGAATTTCAGCTGCCATTACCAAACGGTGCTAAGTTGTGCACAGTTAAACAGCCTAAATTGGAAAATACAAACGGCTTAGAAGGCATATTAAAAGAATTTGATGAGCTTTTTAAGGACGAACTAGGAACAATAACCGGGTATAAAGCTAAAATACATCTTTCAGATTTGGCTAAACCAATCATAAACAAAGTGAGACCAGTTCCACTCGCACTTAGAGAACCAGTGGAAAAAGAGATAAAGAGATTGGTTGATATAGGAGTTCTTGAATCTGTCGATCCAACAGAGGTTCCTCTAAAATGGGCATCACCGATAGTGACGGTGGTTAAACCCAGTGGTAAAGTCCGTATATGTGGGGACTTTAAAGTATCAATCAACCCGTTTACAATTTTGGAAAAATATCCGCTACCTAGGTTCGAGGAGATGACTGCAGCATTAAGTGGAGGTCGCTATTACACTGTGATAGATTTAAAAGATGCTTATTTGCAACTTCTGGTTGATGAGGAAAGCCGAGACTTACTAACGATAACCACACATGTGGGGTATTACAGATATCGCAGACTACCATTTGGCGTTAACTTTGCGCCTTCACTGTTCCAACGCACAATGGATCAAATTCTTAAGGGTATACCTGGGGTATCATGTTTTCTAGATGATATAAATATACAAGGAAGAACGGCCCTAGAACATAATACAAGGCTACTCGAGGTTTTACGGAGGTTAAAATCATGTGGTATCAAAATACAAAGGGAAAAATGCAAATGGATGGAAAAGCAGGTTACATATTTAGGACATAGGATCGATGTTAATGGTATACACCCAACTGATGAACATATAGTAGCAATAAAGAACATGAAAACACCTCAAAATGTTTCGGAATTAAAATCGTTTTTAGGAGCTATAAATTATTATTCTAGGTTTGTTCCTCATTTGCAAAGTCAATGTGCACCCCTCCATAGTTTAACTAAAAAGAATGTGAAGTGGGTTTGGACAAAGAAGGAAGATGAAGTTTTTATGAACTTAAAAAATTGTCTCACATCTTCTAAAACTCTTGTACATTTCGATCGTGATCGCCCAATGGTCCTAAGCTGTGATGCAAGCGGAGTAGGTTTAGGAGCGGTTTTATTTCACAGATACGACGATAATTCCGAAAAGCCTATAGCTTACGCTTCTAGGAAATTAACTGAATCGGAATCTAGGTACTCTACGATCGAGAAAGAAGCATTAGCTATTGTTTTTGGTGTTTCAAAATTTAATCATTATCTATTTGGAACAAAATTTATAATTAAAACGGATCACAGACCATTGGAGTTTATTTTAGGATCTAATAAGCAAATCTCCAATACAACAAACAATCGGATTTCAAGATGGGCTCTCACATTATCAGCTTACGCTTACAATATAGAGTACACCAAGGGAACAGAGAACGCACCAGCAGATGCCCTATCAAGGCTACCATTGAATTCAAACCATGCTTCGGAGGCAGAAGAAACAGGTCGGTTAGATGAAGGACATCTATTTCACCTTAGACTGCCAGATCTTTTGGTCACAAAGAAAGCGTTACAAAAAGCTACAAAGGAGGACGGGATTTTGGCTAAGGTAATTAATTATATAAACTCTGGATGGCCAGTATCCAAGCAAGGTCTTGATGCTTCATTGTGGACCTATTTCGAAAAACAAGAAGAAATTTCATACGAAGAAGATATTCTTATTTGGTCCGGTAGATTGATTATACCGTCTTCAATGCGGAAAAGAATTTTAAATATTCTTCACGAAGGACATCCAGGAGTCTCTGCAATGAAGTCTTCTGCAAAATTTTACATTTGGTGGCCTGCGATAGACCAAGAAATTGAGAGATTCGTTAGGAGTTGTGCACCCTGTCAACAAACACGTCATCGGGAACCAGAAAGTCCTCTCTTTTCTTGGACTGCGCCATCGCATCCTTGGAGAAGGCTTCACATCGATTATGCGGGTCCGTTCCAAGGTAAGCATTGGCTCTTAATAGTTGACGCATATTCAAAATGGCTTGAGGTATTTCCGACAACAGGAACAACAACTTCGCATACAATTAACATGCTTAGAGAAACATTTGGTAGATTTGGATTGCCTGCAAGCATCGTATCGGACAATGGTCCGCAGTTCACATCGGTTGAGTTCCAAACGTTCTGCGAAGGAAACGGCATCAAACACATCAGAACATCGCCTTATCATCCAAAGACAAATGGATTAGCAGAAAGGTTTGTCAGGACATTCAAAGATAGAATGAAGGCATGCAAGAAGTCAGGATTAGACAACAATACTGCGCTGCAACAGTTTCTACTGTCTTACCGCAATTCAGTAAATAGAGCCACCGGGAAATCACCTGCTGAGCTATTGTTAGGACGAAGGCTAACAACACGGCTTGATTTGCTTAAACCAGATGTTAAAAGAAACATGGATGATGAGTTAGTAAGACAAAAAGTATACCATGACCAAAAGACACGAACGAGAGAATTTGATGAGGGGGAAGAGGTTTGGGTGCTAAAGCCAGATGGTACAGGATATGAAGAGGGAGTTATCTTTCAAAGAACAGGTGACCTGTCATATAAGGTTTTGGTGAACGGTGTGGAAAGAAGAAAGCATGCGGATCAGCTGAGCACGAGATCCAAAGTGTCGTAATAGGGGAGGAGATGTTGTATATTGATGCTGTCACTTTGGTTGTCATGTCAAAATAGTTTGTTATTGCTGTTATGGAATAAACGTTCTTGTTAATCTTGTAATACATTTACTACAGGTTATAACATGTCCGTTAAGTAAGCTAACTTAGCTATCCATTCTTCATCAGCCAACTTCTCTGCAAAGGATGATTTTGTTCTCTGAGGAACATATTTATTTACTCTCTGAGTTAAAAACCGGCTTTTTAATTTTTAAAAATAAACAAGATAATTTTCCAAAATACTTCAGTAAAACGGAACAATCCAATTGGTTTTTAATACAAAAACAATCAAATCCCTTCGTGAGTGATACGAAATTGTCTTGTCTTACTAAATTAATGAACACTGCATATACATAAAGAAATATTATTATGCAATTACACTCATGACGATATTTAATACAGCAAATAATATTCGCACTAGATGAAATCAAGCGGGATACTGACTCTTTTTGCGTAAACTTATTTATTTATTTATTGCTTCCGAGCTTACCGAAAGTAACGGAAGCATTGTGTTCACTTTTGAGAACGAAAAAGTTTTACGTCTCCAATTTGAAAAATTCCAAGACAGAAATCCGTTTCAGACATCAGGCAACATTTTTGGTTCCGTGTCTGTCTGTCTGTCCGCGAATCATGAAACGTGTGATGATAACTTGAGTAAATGTGGACCGATTTTGATAAAAATTGGTAGACATGTTCATTTTACCGATGCCCAGGACGAGTTCGTTGGACAACGTTTTCCGTTTAAGCGTTCACGCGCAACGCTCGCGTAAACGTGAACTTTAAATTGAAATTTTAGGTCGGGAAAAAAATCAAACTTCATCTATTCAATGAGACAATATTTTTTTTCAAATACAATTTTTTAGTAAAACCAACAGCGACACCGCTATGAAGTGTTAAAGATCGCTAACAACTGTTAATATAGTTTTTTACATAATAAACAATATAACAATAAAGTAATACATATAACGTTAATGTTAGTGTAACAATAAGTACATGATAGGATGCGAGGAAGCTATGTGCCACTCTAATTGGCAGTGTATTTTTATTTAAAATTCCTAATAATTTAGTAATGATGGAATAAGAAGAAACTGTCGGTATTTCAACCATAAAAACATTCAGAGAACACCTATACAAATAGATAAGAAATTCTAAGTAAATTTGCAGTTATATCCTTCTTCTTTAATGCCATTAATTCAATACTCGTGTTATAAGAATTAATATTTCTTGATAATTTGTAAAAAGAAAGTATGTATGTATATTGAACTCTTGTAAAATAAAGGTAGTTTTTCAGTTTAACAGTTTCATAATAATTCTATTCTATTTATTTATTTTATTAAGTTCAATAATTTATAATTCTTTTCCCTAACAGCCCAATCTTTTCCGCGGACCGGTCAAAATTTTCCGCGGACCGGCGGTTGAGAAACACTGCTCTAGGACATATACATCACGACATCACTGTTACTCTAGGACATATAAATCACTGTTACTCTAGGACATATACATCACTGTTACTCTAGGATATATACATCACTGTTGTCTCTAGGACGAATACATCACTGTTACTCTAGGACGTATACATCACTGTTACTCTAGGACATATACATCACTATTATTCTAAGACATATACATCACTGTTGTCTCTAGGACGAATACATCCCTGTTACTCTAGGACGTATACATCACTGTTACTCTAGGACATATACATCTCTGTTAATCTAGGACGTATACATCACTGTTACTCTAGGACATATACATCACTGTTGTCTCTAGGACGTATACATCACTGTTACTCTAGGACGTATACTTCACTGTTACTCTAGGATGTATACATCACTGTTACTCTAGGACGTATACTTCACTGTTACTCTAGGATGTATACATCACTGTTACTCTAGGACGTATACTTCACTGTTACTCTAGGATGTATACATCACTGTTACTCTAGGACATATACATCACTGTTACTCTAGGATTTATACATCACTGTTACTCTAGGATGTATACATTACTGTTACTCTAGGACATATACATCACTGTTGTCTCCAGGAGTAGTCCAGGAGTATGGTCAATATATAATAATAACTAACTATGTTGTATTTTACAGTAGTATAACACACAACACACGGAAGTAAGATATTTCGCTGTTGCAATGAACTCAATCTGCATCTTATACTTTGATTTCACTAACCACCCCTTTGAAATGACAAAATAAAACAGAATATTTAAATTATAAAGGCCATGCAAGAAGAGGAAATTCCCAAGGAAAACACCTCCGGGATTTCCTTGGGGAGTTCCCTGAGGATTTCCTTAACCAAACACACGGCCACATACGCAGGAAATTCCTTATGAATTTCATAGAGGAAATCCTCAACGAAAAGGCCTCCCAGATTTCCTTGGGGATTCTCTTTACCACACCTTTCCTAACACAAACTTCAAAAATCCTCAAGAAGCCGAAATTCGTCAACTTAATACAAGCTTCATCTGCCTGTGTAGTTCCGGCTTCAAGGCGGAAAAAGAATTTTTCTGTTAAGGATTTCGAGGTCTGCAGTTCACCTGTGGGTTTAAGGCCGCCTCCACACGTGAAGGAATTCCTCCGGGTCTGGAATGTTATAATATTATACTTAAGAACAATAAGTTTGTTATTGTTTTTACTGAAAATGTGCATTTTCTTTCATACGAGGTTTCACTGACTGATTCCCGATACAAAACATTAAAATAATTCGTGCCATCAAAATACTTTCTATATTATACGACATATAAATGTTCAACACTGATAAAAGATCAAATTATATAAGTTACCACATTATTCCTCATTAAAATAGTTTGTCAATTAGTGTGGCACATAGCGTCCATCATATCACGTACTTTATTAATCATATTATGCTTTTACAAACCATTATTTTCTGATTTATTTAATTTTCCTCCCTTTTCTTTAAATCTATCAAAATTGTTTTGATTTTGCTCCCAAGCTTACCGAAGGTAACGTAAGCTATGTGATCTTACTGAAGAACGAATAATTTTTAGGTCTCCGATTTCAAAAATTCAAAGGCATAAATCCGTTTTAGACATCAAGGATCATTTTTGGTTCCGTATCTGTATGTCGGTAGGTCTGTCCTTCAATTTTTGCGAACCAATATATCTTAAAAACTACACGTCCATATTTAATGAAATTTGGATTGTAGGTCATGAGTAGCCCATTGTTGGTCCCATATAAGTTTCAAACTTCTGCGCTAATTTGTTTCTCTTCTACTTCGACACATACATACATTTATTTACACCTATATCTTCATACGTACTTAACCGATTTGTATGAAACTTTTATAATTTATCGAAAGTAGCCCGCAGATAGCCCCAAAGCCACAGATTACTTTGAACCGCCTGCGCCCTTTAACTTTTAAGAGCTTTATTGATACTTAATTAAGTAAAAAATCAAAACAATTCCGATAGATTAAAAAAACGGGGGAAACAACTAAACAAATTAGATAATAATGGCTTGTAAAAAAATAAAATTATTAAAGTACGTGATAGGATGCGAGGAAGCTATGTGCCACACCAATTGGCACTACATTTTAAAGGAATTTACAATTAATTAATTATCAATATAGCAAAATTTAACGTGCGCCGACGATTGAAATTACTATGCCATCATTTTAAGAGCTATCCTACAAATATGGTAAATTAGACAACTAAATTAAGAGTATCTATTTGGATGTACAACTTGGACTTATAATTTACCAAAATTATAAAAAAATCGGGTACGGGGTACCTTGGAACTTTTCCTCACTTCGGGGGCCACCAATTTGTGGTCTCTCTCAATGTCTCCTGCTGAAATTTCCAATTTTCTATTTTTCCCCTTTTACCTGATAATTTTGTTATGTTGTGTTCCGATAAAAATGTACACTAGATTTTTTTTATAATATTAAACTATAGTTAATGTATTATATTGTTTTGTGTGTATTCAACATATTTAGTTAACCAAACGCTGAAGTAGTTTTNTAGGAATAAAAAATACTTACATTTCTGGGTGCAAACGGCACTGAGTTCCGCAATGTAGAGGTAGGACAAATTAATTCCCGATATCACAATAAAAAGCACTAATAAACACCTGCTAGCTATCTCTTACTCCCTAGAAGGGTTTAAAAAAGGAATACTGATAAGCCTCCTCGACCTTGAACCTACCAGTTGCGTTTTATATTTAAAAATCTATGTTCGCGGTACTGAGTGCTGTCGCGCGCCCGGCAGAAGGTTAACTTATATGTGGTTCGAATCCCGGTACTGAAGTCTATTTTTCTCTGTCTGTCTCCTGTTGTAAATAGTAATTACAATTTTATTTAAATTTAAAGTTAACTTATAACAATGTGTATTGTTAACTTGTATACTACTATTAACGTGTATCAATTAATTTAATTTAAAACTTTTTTTAATAAACAAATCAAATAAATATAATATAATAAACAATAATATTTTCTACTGAAAATTGTAGTTTGAACCCTTTAGGTATAATTTTAATTAAGTATTTATTCTTCTTAATTTTGGCCTATATAGGGTTTTTCTAGAAAAGGGGTTTTAATTAATAAAAATAAAACCAACTTTTTCTTTTTTTATATATATCTCTCGCTATATTTCGCCCTCTCACTTTGGGGCTTCTTCAGGCTATAACATTTAAGATTTTTTTTTCGGTTTCTCCGGCGAAACCCTAAAAAATAAGAAATCGAAGCAGAATCTAAAAATGTAATATCTCGGAATGTTTTATAATTTTTAATAAAAAACAAAAAGTGAAGATTAAAATTTAAAGATAAACAAACAAGAAACAAAATTGTAAAACAGACAGACCAAAAAAAGGAACATCAATAAACCAGCTAAATTTAATTTAATGACTACGAACTTTTTACTCAGCATTCTGATTAATAAAAACCAATCTTTTTACCTATGAAGAGGCAATAAATAAAAGTAAAGAATGACAAGATCACAAGATGCTGTGAAGAATGAACTGGATGTACATCAAAGATTACGAACCTGGGAAAGAAAGAGATTGACACAATATGGGTATTTAGGACTAAAAGACGGAGTCTCGAAGAAGGCCAGATTGGTAGAAAGAGACCATTTAAAAGATTTAAAAGATTGGAGACCATTTGGAAGATTGGCTGCGCAAGACTCATTTAAGGAGAATGTGTATTCGCCGGGAGCTCTTTTAGCGAGATTTATTATAGATTTTTAGTTGCTCTCAATTAGAATGGATATTAATCAAATAAAAAAATGATTTAGAAATATCTCAAAAGAAAATTTTAGATAGATACAGCATAAAAGACTGCAAAGGCTCATAGACGCCTATGAAACATAATTTGCAAATTAACTTAAATGCAAAAATATTGATGTTCCTTAAAGGGAAATCATCGGAAGTCTAATGCATATAGCGGTAGAAAGCAGACCCAATATTACTAACTTGGAATCGTATCTAAGTCAATTTTTAGACAAACCAAATGAGCCATGTAGTTCGAAAAAATGTTTAAAGAATACTAAAATATTTAAAAAATTTAAACAAATTTTAAGTAGTAAGCACATCTTTTGAATTAAGACTCATGTCATTGTCAAATTCAGGCAAGAATGTTTACAGAAAGAAAAAGTACGCTATTTTCTAAGAGTATGCTTTTTTCTCTAAGACTGCACAAATTCCACCTATCAATTTTTTTTTTACGTATCCACAATGACAACGTTGGCCCACACTCACTATCACGCAAAACCAAAACATCCTGACACGTGTAGACCACTTCACTTTACAAGTAGGCTGGAAGCAATTCCAATCTGGATTTGCTGACCAGGGCAGAGTTTCAGTTTACTAAACAATCTCTTCGGGATCAAACTAACCCAAATGACTGTATACCATCCAGCAGCAAAAGGTATTGTTGAATGGATACAACAACAGCCGAAAGCTGCACTGTGTCAATTCAAGACTCAGTGGTTTCACTCATTACCTATTCTTTACTAGGATTAAGAGCCCTCAAAGAAAACATAAAAGCGATGTTGGCATGCCCTTAAGATTTCCAAGTGATTTTTTCACAACATCCACCAAATTAACCTTTCACAGATTTTGTGGATAAACTCCGTTCCATCAGAAAAATGTCAGAGGTGCCATTCTGGCTTATTCTTAGCAGAGTTAAGAGAGGAATCCCCCTCCACCCCTAACAAGTCAAAAAAATTATATTATTATTATTATTATAGTTACAATATGCTTTAAAGTCATTAGGTAACAACCAGTTGGTCATCAAATGTACAAATTACAGACTTCAATTGCCACGACACAGTTTCTATAAAACAGTTAACCTTCTGCTGGGCACGCCATCTAGAGTCTCAATACCGGGCGCGCACGGTACTTAGTTCTGACTTTCTTTAACTCTCTTTAAAGCTGTATATTTTTTATTTAGAGGTAAAATAACAATAACTTACAACTAATTGCCCTTCTT
The DNA here is from genome assembly GCA_001010745.2 of Gerris buenoi. Lineage (NCBI taxonomy): Eukaryota > Metazoa > Arthropoda > Insecta > Hemiptera > Gerridae > Gerris > Gerris buenoi. The sequence continues at coordinate 403,482 of KZ651117.1, forward strand.
TAATACAAAAATTATACTTTTTTAATATAAAAATTAAAATTTAAGACATTTACATAATTTAAAAATAAAAAANTGACGAAATTTGGCATGGCATACATGTTCAGAAAAATCATACCCCGTGGCGAAAAATGAATTTTAGGTCAAAATTTGGGGGCACTACCCCCAAAACACTGAAAAACCGTGAAAAAAAATTCTCGAAAACGGTTTTGACGATTTTTGATTAAAAAATTCTTAAAATGTAGTCCATTTCAATACGAATCAAATTATATAAACCGTTTTACCGGAAAAAAAATCTAGTTTCTGAGAAAATAGCTTTAAATGCGGAGGGAAAGAGGCCAGGTTTGATTCCCCGCGGATGAGGTTACTTTTATGATATATTTTGATCAAATGTTCAATAATTAATAAATGTACATACGAAAACTAATAAATTAAAAACACTGTGCCAAGTAACTATGTAGGTACTCGAAGATGAGAAAGTTTGTCTGAGTTGTCTCGGACCGAATTTTTACATCGCCTCATATTCAATTTCATCTTAGAAATTCATAAAAACGCTGTTTTGAGAGGAAAGATTTTTTTGTTTATTAATTGTACATTTTTTTTTTGGGGGGGGGGGGNAGATTAACATAGTTTAATTTATATATATATACATACATACATACATACATATATATACATACATATACATATATATATATATATATACATATACATACATATAATATTAGTTTTAGTTTTATTTACCCTTTGTTATGAACGCGCTTCTTCATTTAAGGAATCCCTCGAAACATAGTGTAACTTTATCACTTCAAATTCTAAAATTTAAACAAAAAAAAATTCTTTACAATTGATAAGAGGGATATATGTGTAAAGAGTGGGCCAAAAATCTAAATATAAAATTAAAAGGAATATCAACACTTTATTTTCTAAAAAAAATAACACACTTACTACACTAATTTTTCCAATTGACCGAATATGAAACTTTGCTACAAGTGGGAAAATTTAAAGAGAGTTTGAGTTTTCACCATCTAGTCCAATTAGCCAATAGGAAAGTTTAAGTGTTGACCTCAGACAACCTCTTAAAAATAAACTTGATTTAGCAATCTGACATTCACATTTCAATAATACTGTACTGTATGATTTATATTTCACTTTCTAAACTAGAGTATTTGGTTAAATAATTAAATTTATAAACAACTGATGAGGTACAAATTCAATATACAAATTAAATATAATCCAGTCTAACCAATTTAGAGACATATTTTATAAGGGGTTGTCATCCACATTTTTTTTTAAATATATCTTTGATTAATATTTTTCCAAGTAAAGCAAGAAGACATTTATTTATTTATATGTATTCATATTTATCTGCATTTATTTATTTAATTAATAGGTTTAATTGTGGGATGACAGATTAAAGATACTTAACAAACAAAAAAGAGAGTTTAGGTACATGTCACAAACTCAACTGTAAATAATATTTACCTGGGGCTTGGTTACCACCAATGGATGAGTAACTAAGTCCATATTAACAATTTAATTGGTTATATATCCTCTTGAATACCAACATTTCAATGTATTAAGTACTCAATGTATTGACAGATTTACTTTTAAGCTCACTATTTAATATCAATCAAAATTTGTTTAGAACTATACAAATTATAATAATTTCCCAATTACACATAGTAATTGAAGCAGGTTGTTATCTATTCTGTTTTATTTGTTAATAAATACTGTTTATATAATATAATATGAATATTTCAGACTCAGCCACGGTAGTTACCAGAGGTGGGGAACCTGCGGCCCCCGTTAGGTTTTTATGTGGCCCCCACAACGCTCTTAGAAAAATTTAGAATTAAAAAAAAAAAAAAAAAAATACACTGCCAATTAGTGGGGCACATAGCTTCCTCGCATCCTATCATGTACTTTATTGTTATATTAACATTAACGTTATATTACTTTATTATTATATTGTTTATTATGAAAAAAAACTATTAACAGTTTTTAGCTATCTTTAACACTTCATAGGGGTGTCGCTGTTGGTTTTACTAAAAAATTGTATTTGAGAAAAATGTTTGTCTCATTGAATAGATGAAGTTTGATTTTTTCTCCAACCTAAAATTCCAATTAAAAATTTCAAGTTCACGTTAACGCGAGCGTTGCGCGTGAACGCTTGAACGGATAACGTTGCCCAACAAACTCGTCCTGGGCATCGGTAAAATGAACAAGTCTACCAAATTTCATCGAAATCGGTCAACATTAACTCAAGTTATCGTCGCATGTTTCATAATTCGCGGACACACAGACCGACAGACAGACAGACACGGAACCAAAAATGTTCCCTGATGCCTGAAACGGATTTCTGTCTTGGAATTTTTAAAATCGGAGACATAAAACTATTTCGTTCTCAAAAGTGAACACAATGCTTCTGTTACCTTCGGTAAACTCGGAAGCAAAACAAGAGAAGTAAAAAATGAACTTAGGTGTTTTTAAATTTTTGTGCCCCTATGCCCTTCCCCCAGACCTAATAGATTAAAAAAAAAAAAAAAAAAAAAAAAAAAAAAAAAAAAAAAAAAAAAAAAAAAAAAAANGTCTGTACTAAACATAAGCTGTTGAGACTTGAAACCAGTCTGTACTAAACATAAGCTGTTGAGACTTGAAACCAGTCTGTACTAAACATAAGCTGTTGAGACTTGAAACCAGTCTGTACTAAACATAAGCTGTTGAGACTTGAAACCAGTCTGTACTAAACATAAGCTGTTGAGACTTGAAACCAGTCTGTACTAAACATAAGCTGTTGAGACTTGAAACCAGTCTGTACTAAACATAAGCTGTTGAGACTTGAAACCAGTCTGTACTAAACATAAGCTGTTGAGACTTGAAACCAGTCTGTACTAAACATAAGCTGTTGAGACTTGAAACCAGTCTGTACTAAACATAAGCTGTTGAGACTTGAAACCAGTCTGTACTAAACATAAGCTGTTGAGACTTGAAACCAGTCTGTACTAAACATAAGCTGTTGAGACTTGAAACCAGTCTGTACTAAACATAAGCTGTTGAGACTTGAAACCAGTCTGTACTAAACATAAGCTGTTGAGACTTGAAACCAGTCTGTACTAAACATAAGCTGTTGAGACTTGAAACCAGTCTGTACTAAACATAAGCTGTTGAGACTTGAAACCAGTCTGTACTAAACATAAGCTGTTGAGACTTGAAACCAGTCTGTACTAAACATAAGCTGTTGAGACTTGAAACCAGTCTGTACTAAACATAAGCTGTTGAGACTTGAAACCAGTCTGTACTAAACATAAGCTGTTGAGACTTGAAACCAGTCTGTACTAAACATAAGAAGTTAAGACTTTTTGAAAATACATCAATAACACAAACCCTGGAGGGGTCAGACATGTTTCACACTGATGATCTCATCGAGTAGATGAGTAAAGTGGTCGGATAACCCCCTGTCCTGTAATGACCCAATGAGCAGTCGAACGGGACTAAAAACCCAAAGGAAAAAAAAAACACAAATTGAGTTTAACTAACCGACAGTAAACAATTTTTTCCATCCGTAAACTCGGTAAAATTTCCAAATCAATCTGTTAAAAATGTCCTACTGTAATTGGCCTTAATAAATCTCAGTGCAAGGATAATTTTTAAAGGGGCAATAGCAAATTTAGTAATTATATATATAGAATGGTGTAAACACAATGGTGTTAACATTATGGTGCAATTATGGGTTTTGTTATTTATTCACAAGATAAAATCGAAATAGAAGTAACTAACTTGTATAACTATAACGTGAGTAAGTCGACTCTTCAAAGTAGGGACCAGAACGACTACATCAGTTATTTCCATGAAATGTAGTTGAGCTGGTTTTGTTAGTTGACGAGATTATATTATGTTCAAGACGGCATTGTTAAACATGTGTAACGATGTTGTAATACTATGTATGCCAACTGCTTTATAGCACGGTACATCGTACATCCTATCTCTCTGCACTCTACATTTGAATTATTAGGACTGACCTTCGGTAATCGTCGGTAAGACACTAAACATTTAAAAACGCGTCTCATTTAACCATAACGAGGCCGACGCTGACAAGTATACTGTAAACAGTGCTATTGAAAATATGAAATAAAACGTAGCTACGTACCGTAAGCAGAAAATCAGAGCAAGTCCGACTTTTAGGTTTTAACGACACTTTAACTTGAGTTATCCCAACAATAGGTGAAAAAATTGATCGTTTGAAATTCCCGGCAACAGTATGAAAAAGACGAAATCTTATTGGTCGACTTGCATCACCAGATCGTAGGAACGTTTCTCATTGGTCGAAACAAACGTAAGATAATAAAAAACAACAGAGACCGTAACAGCTATAGGGTGATTACCGCCTAACGGGTGTTTATACGCATTCCCCCGACATTTAAACAAATCGGGTAGGTAAAAAATAATGGAAAAGGACTTACATAGGCAAGTTTCAGGGGGATTGTTTCCAGTGATAAGCGGACCGGTGACAAACTGTACACGGACTGATACCGTTCGAATATGAACTGATCACGAGTATTATCATATCAGCGACACAAAGCTTTAGTTAATCGAGATATAAATCCGCATCGCAAAACTTATTTCACATTCACACGAGTCGTCTGAATTTGATTAAACAGTTGTCAAAAAATTCTAAATAAAAAATTAACAATATTTTGGAAATCAGTGTTGGCACTCTTGTAAGTTGACGACAAATACGAATACACTGAAAATGTTATCAGTTAAGGTAAATTCTTAACGTAGATTTGAAATCCTTCGAGATGTTCGTGTTTTGAAGTCGAATTTCTTATCGAAAGGGCGCCTTTTTCAAGTAATGTCGGTCAAAAATCTTGAACAAAAAATGTCTTTGTCTTATTAGTAGTAGTAGTGTTACATTTTTTTCTTTGTGTGACTTGATCTTTTCATAAATATTTAAAAATTATTTTCAATAATCTTGATTATATTGTTGATAAATTCGGTGTTGTTCTAGTCTATTATCATGAATTTAAGAATTTTTAAGCTTTTATATCGTACATGGTGGGCTGGAAAAACGCCGGTTCCTCCGTACAGTCATGTTGTTCAGATCGGAGACCCCGTTCTTCGACAGAAAGCGAATCCTGTAGACTTGAAGGATATCAAAAGTGAATTTCTCAAGCAGGTAGGTAATTCTGGAAGTAGGATACTTGTAAAGGGAGTCGCAGATTGTACTTATTTTCACTGTAACCGGTCTTTTTTATCTCTTCAATTCTTATTCTGTGGGTCATTTTAATCATAGCTGTGTGAAATATATTGTCCTTCGTCTTAAAACGTATTGAAAAATGTATTCTCCTCGAATGTATTTTTAAATTTCACAGAGCCTAACCTGTGAATGAATTTTTCAGTGATTTCAATCTGAAACTATTAAGAAATCCTTTGAAATCCAATTTCAGCACAATTTAGCTGATGTATTATATTCTTAGTAATTTATAGTAACCTATGTGACTTAATTGGGGTTGTCCTAAATTACTGAAGCTAAATGGTCTCTGGTCTTAAGCAGGCCACACACTCTTGGCCAGAGGTCTACTAGCCTAGTATAGACGAGTACAAGAGGTGCCATCCACATTCTCGCTGACTCGCTGAGGGGTTGAATGAAGGCGAGACCCCCTCCACCAAGATCCCTTTGACTCGTGTCTGAAATACCGACTCCGAGGGGAGACGTGGCGAGGCGAGGCAAGCACATCCTCCACACTCTTGTGCTTACCGACCCTCGTGTAGTCTCTCCGAGAGTGTGGAGCGGGCTTTACAGTTAAAGTTTGCTCTAAAATTGTGAGAATATGGAAAAAATGGGGAAGAAATTATAATGTAGTTTGAGATATTACATAGCAGGTCGGACCAACTAGACAAACAGGCACTTTTATGGAAAAGGGCCCCCACTTTTTTTAATCTAATATACTTCCTTACAACTTAATATGCACTTTTTTATATATATAAATGTGAGATGTTCCTTTGTCCCAAAGCATATTGGACTGAATATTCCTTTTAATAGGTAGTTAGACTAAGGGATATAAACTCTTCTGTACAAAAAACCAAATTGGGGCCACTTTTCTATAAAAGTACCGACAAACAAAAATGTTACTGGCGGAGGACTATTTAATTACTTAACTAGGATTCCTGGTCAAAGAAAAGTGTTGAAAAGTCTTTTAAATGGTCTGAAATAGAGTGGATATTAGAATATAGTAGAATATAGGGTAGAATTTGTCGTAAATTTTGATTAATTAATGAGTTTTGGGAAAAGGTACTATTCCTGTCATGCCTTTAGAGCCTTGGAACGGGCCTAGTCTGAAGTAATGTGTTGAAAGGTTCTGGACTCAGCCCAAGAAGAAAGGGGGTGTTTTTAGTCGGTAAGACGGTCTTGCGATGCAGTCAGGAGTGTCCGACACTCCTGTCACACAAGATGTGTGCATCAGGTTAGCTCATAAATGCGGTTTCACCTCCCTTGCCCCTCAAAAAAATAAAAAACTTCCTGTTATGAGGTTTTCCACCTGTAGTATCACAAACCCATTGGTGGATCATCCTGAAAAGAATGTTTGAAGTTGACACGACGTCAACCTATGCGCTTTCCCATACCACATACCTTATTTATCTCAACCTTAGATCTTGACTTCTTGGAATTAACTGTATTTAACACATCCACCAAAATGTTAATGACAATGTACTGTACTCATTCCTTATTATAGGTAACCTATTCTTCTGTAAAGTATAACTTTAAGTAAAATGACAAATCATATTGCATTGGTACTTAACACAGAGCTAATAAATTGTCATACAAGAACTGAGTTATGTCGCTCTTAACCTTCTGTAAACTTAATTCATTTCTAAATTGAAGAACCTTGTTTGTATTTTTGTACAGTGGTGATGTGAAGGATTGTTAATTTGTAGTTAATTGTTGATTAGTTATATTCTAGGATGAGTGGTATAATGAAGAAGACAGATGCTGTAGGCTTATCAGCTCCGCAGATAGGAGTTGCTCTCAGAGTGTTTGCTATACAGTGTCCTGCGGCTAAAGACTTTGCTTCACCTACCATGTATAAGCACAGGCAGATGCAGCATATTCCTTTCCAGGTAATCAATCCGCTCTTATATAAATATGATACAACAAGCCTGCTAACTTCCTATCAGTTTTGGTCAGTCTCTCTGAAGTGTGTGTCATGACTATGACTCATGACATACCAGGGCAGAGGTGTGGAAACTTTTAATGCTGCGTGCCTTTTGTTTTCTGTAAGCCAACTTATAGTCCAGGAGATAGCGTGCAAAAAAGAAAAAAAGTGTCTGACTAATATCAAGCTAGAATTTTTTTGAATAAGTAAATCTTAGAATACGTGGTCTGCTAAGATGGACTGAGAGACATAGCTCGGCAATAGGCATAAAAAAAAAAAATAGCAGTGGAAAGTGGTCATGACTTTTTGGTGGACAATGTGATCTTCTTGACCCTGAAATCCTGAGTACAAACTTAGTAGACCAATAATCAAATTGATGGCAGTTCGTCACTTAAATAGGTTAGTTAGTCAAATATTACTCCAAATCAAAGAAGTCACCTATTAAGTGACGAACTACCAACAAATTGACTTTTGCTCTACTAACTAATTTTGTAACCAGGATCATGAAAATCACATTGTCCACCAAAACTTAGTTTCAGACCTTGGAAGGAAGTCCAAAGAACGTGAATTAAGAACTGGTAATACTCCACAACTTATAAAAAATAGTATGTTTGGTGGTTTTGTGTGTTAGGACTGTTAATTAGTGTCTCTCTACTCAAGGGTCCTACAGCTGATTTACAGAAACCCTGTGCCTTATGGAGACTGTATTTTAGAAAGAAGACTGTAAAATGAGTAAAATAATTATTAAAAAAAACTTTTGGTGTTATGTGAAAGAAGAAGATTTATTAGTCAAAACTAAATATTATTTTAGAAGCTACTAGGAAAGAGCGATAAATTAATTGTTTAAGTGGTGAGTAAACTAAATTTGTTAAAACTAGTTTTAATGATGTTATTTATTTTTTATTTATTGAGTTGAATTAATGATGAATTGTTTGTTGTAAGATCTGGGTGAATCCGGAGGTGAAAGTGGTTGACTATGAGAAGCTGTCGTTTGATGAAGGATGTGAGAGTATGAGAGGATTCTCTGCCGATGTAGCCAGATATAAAAAGATTCTTCTTACTGGTTTGTATAGCGTTAACTTCCATTATACTATAATGTATAACTGTAACTATTATTATTTTTTTTTTTTTATCTTATAGCCCTGTCTCTTTAATTTCCTGTCTTGAAACCTTACTTACAATCGGTTAACTCAACCTTATGTTATTAGTAGTGGAGGGGCACCAACACCATTGTTGCACCGATGGTGTTGGTGCATTGCCCCAAACTGTTTAGCAAATCTGCCCTCGCTAAAGCCTAGTTTACACAGGTCAAGTATTTTAGTAGAGTAGCCAAGGTCGAGTAATTTAGTTAGTGTCGAGTAGTATAAATTTAGTAAGGTAAAAAGTGTCCAAACGAGTCGAGTTCTAAATTACTAAACTACTCTACTACTGTACTCGACTTGTGCAAACTAGGATTTAAGTACAGTAGTTCAGTTGTCTTTGAGGCTCTTATCTCTAGATCAGTAGGTCAAAGGTTCAAGAACCATCTAGATCTGAGAATTTTTCCTCCACATGAATTAGTTCCTCTTTTTCCTGGTGCCTCTGGGAGAAGAATATCTTATTCAGTTATCTTGTATGTTGGTTGTAAAATGTAAATTATTTTACTTAGCTCTTCTTGTCTTTGAATATTTAGGATTTACAAGTTTTAAGAAGTTTGACAATACAGAAGAGGTAAATTAAAGAAACAGTCTTCTTATTTTGTGTTTTTCTTTTCTTAGGTTACGACCCTTCAGGAGAAAAAAAATCATGGGAAGCTAGTGGGTGGTCTGCTAGAATAGTTCAACATGAGATGGATCACTTGAACGGTGTGTTGTTTACCGATGTCATGGACCCCCGATCTCTTACCTGTACCTGCTGGGACTCAGTCAACAAGTACCAGGGCAGGGTCTACACTACCTACATACCTGGAAAATAACCTCTCTCTTAAAGAGAGAGTATTTATTCAACAGAGACTGATTAGGTAGTCAAGAATTAATAACTGAGTTCAAATTAACTCGGTCAATTTTGGACTGAGATTGCCGAGTGAAGCAAACTTGATCAGTTAAATGTCAAACCATAATAGCAACAGTTTAATACAGATCAGTTCCTTATCTTCTATACCACTTAAAGTTCTGCTGATTATTTGTGGAATTTACTGACAGTGAGCAAAATGTAAATTTAACTACAATTTCTAAAAGGGAGACAGAAAAATACTCTCCGTCACTGGGATTTGAACGATAAATCTATTAAAAAATCTGGATTTTTGTAATTGTGGAGGAGATAGTGTGCATAAAAGAGATTATCTAACATTATCTGGAATTTTGTGTTCAAGTTAAGTTTTTCAGTGTCCTCCAAGAATTTGTGGTCGGCAATGTTAGTCTGGGGACATAGCAAGCTGATATGATGTTAATAAAACTGGTGGAAAATGGCCATGTTCCATTCATTGTGGCAGACTATGTTACTTTCATAATCCTAAACACAAAATTAGTTAGTTCACCAAAAATCAATCTTTGAAGCTAATGATAGTTTGTCACTTGATAGGTGACCACTTTGGTTTAGAGAAATATTTTATTTACTAACCTATCAAGTGAAGAACTTACATCAACTTGAGTTTTTGGTCTAGTCACTAATTTTACCATAATGGGCTTTTTTTACCAATTAATTTCCACCATTATAGGCTTTATATGGCCGCTCTTCACTAATACTTATTTTAACTGCCCATTGGTAAGCTGTGTCCCGCAGACCAACTTTTCCGACCTCATATTATAGGACACCAAAAAATTAACTTATACACAAAATTTTACATTTAAGTTACAAAACTTGGGTCTTAACCATTTCTAAATGAAATATCTTAAAAAAGAACACTTTAGAAGAAAGAAATTACAAGAGTATTATTTATGTAGTAATAATACTAAGTGCTCTCTGTAGAAATTGTTATTAATCAAATATTAGGATTCTTGAAGGATCCAAATACCATTCAAGGATCCTCATACTCTATTAGTAATTATGTATTTATTTGTTAACCAAGAATTTAAATATGTGTTAAAACAAAACATTAACTGGAAGTTCTTATTTTTGTAGAGCAGTTTATGATAAAGTCCGCCTCCTCAAGTCAACAAATTTTGTATTTTTTGATCCTTTAACTTACTCAGGGCTCAGGGTTGCATTATTAAACCCTGTAAGTTAAGGGTAGTGAGAGTTAAAGAAATGTTTGGTTTTTAAATAAGATTGGACTACAGCGGAGGAAAAATATCATGTCAGTTTTAAGTACTTGAAGCATTGTGGGGATGAAGGCAGGCATCTGTAGTTCAATATATAGTGTCAGGGGGAATTTTTAAATCTTTCTCCTTTCATTTGTAATAATTGTATTATTGACATGTATCACTTCCTTGGAATTTTTTTGTAAAGCCTTGATTACACGAGAGCGAATTTACTCGCTAGCAAGTAGATGCTCGCTACTTGCTCTGCAGCAGTAATTAAGCCTGGGTCACACTAGGCTGGTTGCCAGCCGCTGCCGATCAGCGGCTGATAGTAGCACCAGCAAGTAGTGGCTGGCAACCCGGTCATATTATAGATTGTATTGGCTGCTACTCGCCAGTTTTCACATTGTAAAAAACTATGAAGAATAAAGACCACGTGTTTATTTAACTCGTTGCTGATGCGCTACTAGAGTGGTCAGATTGCGCTGATGGCTGGCGGTAACGAGAGCGAGTAAAGGTGGGGGGTGTAGGTGGGGCTAGATTGAGTCACGTGATTTGCTAGTCGCTGCTGCCAAAAGTTGCCTGGCTACCAAAAGTTGAACACGTCCAACTTCACCAGCCGCTTCCAATTACTCGGCGGCTGGCGTCGCCAGCTGGGAATTTTGTGGTCACACCAAGCTGATAGCAGCGGCTTCCTCAATTCGCGGCTGGCAACCAGCCTAGTGTGACCCAGGCTTTACACACAGCGAATAAAATCGCTAGAGAGTGCGAGTAAATTCGCCACATTCCCCTGTTCCCGCGCTAGTGTTGTGTTGTCATTCTGTTATCAGTAGTCAAGTCAGTGAGTGAGTTTACTAGCTTAACTATATTAGACAGAGCGAGTTTACTCACAGCGAGTAAACTCGCCAGCGAGTAGTGAGTAAAGTAGCCCAGCGTTCAACTTTACTCGCTCACGTTGAGCGAGTTGTGAGTTTACTAGCTAGCTATATTAGACGGAGCGAGTTTACTCGCAGCGAGCAAACTCACCAGCGAGTAGCGTGTAAACTCGCCCCGTGTAATCGAGGCTTAAGCAAATCTGTCAAACATTAGCTAATTTAGGAAGATACTACAGTCTATAAGATTAGAGTTGGCACAATCAAAAGGCGGGAAAATTTAGAGGGAAACGATTTTATTGGTCCCCCATGTTGAATGCAACTTCAGAAAAAAAATGCTCTACTCTACCCCTGTTCCACAAAAAAATATGTCATAGCAACACCGCTTTTCCCTTTTTATAACCCCAAAACTACCTCCAAGTTTGTTGTTTCCCGCCTTCGATTGTGCCAACTCTAATCTTATAGACTGTAATCTATATCTATTATCACAAATAATTTATGTTTTAATTCTACAGTGGTATGTGTTCAAATTTTAATTTTTACTTTTTACTTCTTTTTTTTCCTTTTTCCCTCTTTGGAAATTCCTGAGGATTGTTTTAAAGTATAAATAAATGTATATATTGACTATTATGTATTTGTTTATCCTTTGTTTACATTCAAGATTATTTTTTACAGGATGTTTTCATCTATAGGGATTCGAGTAATCTCTTTATTTTATTTTTAATATTATTTAAATACAACTAATGAATTTAAAAAAAAAAAAAAAAATGGAAGTCACCATGGCAAAACCAACAAAAAATATTCTTTTTTATAAATGCTAATGTGTGTGTGTTAATAAGCCTGAGACTGTACCTCAACTAAAAGTCATTTTTTAAGAATAAATTCAAGCACCAACTCCAGAAATCTTCCATCAAGTCATGAAACATGTGTTAGAAAGAGCACAACTTAGGTAAGCTGAGAATGGAGACCGCTTAACCCATTCAATGCGGGTGGATCCATGAAGTGCTAACTCGCCTGGCGGGTGGATCCAAGCCCTCCCTTTCAGCCCTCAGTAGCTCTAGTCTCCGTGCCTCGAGTATAACAATCTTGCAAGGTTCTGTCAGGCCCGCTCACATTTGTATCCACAGTGGATCCAAACATTTTTTTTTTTTAAATTTATTTTTTAATTAACTTTTAAAACGTTTAGATATATACAGTCACTAAGGTAGGTTTGTGAATTGGATTACGCATTGAATGGGTTAAAAGATGTTATTTTTCATGTTTAAATGAAAGAGATTCCCTATTTATCTAGAGTGGTCCCTTTCGGTTCTGTCCTTAGACATTATCAGACTGAAAATGTCTAAGGACTTAAACTAAAAGTGCACTCCTACAGAATGGAAGGCTCTCTCTACAACCTCTACTCTAGGCTTTTTGGTGTCGTTTTTTGTAACGCGTTCTGAATTTATGTGACAAAGTCAAGACATGAATATGTCAAAAAGAGATGCAATATTACCCTCATTAAATCATTCATATAATTTATTACTCTTAAATACACTTATTTTTGTACTATACAATGGGTTTGTACAACTGGCACATTGGTCTGTCAGACCCACACAAAAATGTTGGATTATTAGGCCCATTCTTTCTCCCAGAGGGTAGTCACCTGAAGGACCTCCTAGCATTCAGAACATGGAGCATTTTTTATACCCTGGCATTAATGAATTAAGAATATCGTAAGTTTTCCCTTGAAAAATGTTTTCTGGTAGTCAATTGAAAATAAATATGGCCGATATTAGAGGAAAATGCAAATATTTCTATTTGAGTTCTTTGTGTGCAGCACTAATTCTATAGTTGCTAAAATAATGTTTCCAATAAAATAATGCTCCACTCTATTAAGTAGTATTACAATTTAGTGGGGAGCCAGCGTTGCCGAGGTGCTCTAGGCACTCACACAGCTATCAATGAATCAAGGCGAATCAAGGAACGTTCGATCCCATGCAATGATGCTCTAATTTAAATAGCTCATTAATGACCACACCATACCCACTTCGGCGGTACAATTATAGGTATGATGTGGGAAGTGGCTAGAACACTCTGCCGCCAGGCTTAGTAACATGGGCCCAATATGACCTGATTGCTAGGGTTGAACCAGTGGTTCGTCCTACCCATCTAACCACCACTACTACTACTACTAATTTAGTATTAAATTTCCTCTCTCCCTGGAATTGTGCTAGCAAGTGTACAAGGTACATAACTTTCCAAGATTAAGGGAACCTCCCCTATAGATAAACACCTGTAAACCATACTCCTGTTTTTTTAGTTTCCAAAATTTTGACTGATACGGTTAAATCTGCTGGCTCTAGCAATAAACGGAAAGGTTTTTTTACGTAAATAATTCCAACAAAAATGATTATTATTCAATAAATCTTTTATTTTAGACCAATTTTTTTTTAGAATTATTTTTATAACTTTCAAATGACAATATATTTTATTAAAACATTTTACAATTATTGTTATTTTGAATGTTTTTATAAAAACAACATTTCTGATTATTTATTTATTTTATGCGGACAACATTTATATTAAAATAAACCTCATGTACAAGTTTCTTTAATCTTAAACATAAACTCTAACAACAATCTCACAAGGTTTTATTTTTTTCATGTCTAATGTTTTATTAATAATAATTTTATTTATTTTAATTATTATTATTTCAGGTCATCCGTTGAAACTGACATATTTCATACCTCCTTACGAACTGCTTGATTCAAAACAGAGATGCATGAAGCCACTGATTCTGGAACCAGGGTTTNATACACCGACTATAAATATTTTTCTAATTTGATTTCTTAAAAAAAAATACAGCAATTTTAGAATAATACAGAAATTATTCCAATTTTTTTTATTTAAAATTTTATTGTTTGCTTTTCACATATATATATTTAGTATATTTTTTTGGTTATCTTAGGCGTCCAAAAATTATAATTATGAAAAAATCCAGTGGATATAATTATAACTAAGCTGATAATTAAATTTAAAAAAAGTCTGAGCAGACATGTTTGCACTTATTCAGCTTGAACTTGAACATTCACTAAATCAACATGTTGCTTGTGCATGTTGTTATCTCTCAATACAGTACAGCCAAATCAACAATCAACCTCCTAATGCTTTCTCAACAGATCAGTCGAACCTGTATATAGTGAATCTCATCTCTACCTTACGGGTAATCATCATCCACTCCTTCATTTTTTTTTTTTTTTTTTGGGGGGGGGGGGGGGTTGGTGTGTTGAATTAAGTGCCCTGGTTATGTGTGGTATTAGGGTTGTATCAAGTGTTCACCTATAGAGCTATGATTGGACTCCTCCTGTGACTATCCTAGGGCTAATAGATTTGTTTGGGCAACCACCTCTAGACTGATATTCCACCCTTTGCTTGCCTAAGGTCTTCATTACTTTCTAGAATATCTTAGACTTAGTAGTCTGTTACATTCATAAAACATGTAGTGACATATGGCTCTAAAATGTCGACCATCAACATACCTGATATGAGCTTGCTCTTGATCTTTATAAGACGTATCTTAAACAGAATGTACTTCCTAGTAACAAAACAGATGAGGGGATGTGGAGTATATTATTTAATGAAGAACTAGAGAGTATGCGCAAAAATATAGTAAGATTAATAATGGTTCTCATATAATTGGATGTCTTGAGAATTCACTATTTACTACACAAGATTCCTGCTGTTACTGAGGAGAAGAAGAGGGCACCCCAGTATTGGATGGTTAGGTAGAGTTTAGAACAACCTGGTGGAAATGGGTGTAAGAGATTGGTGTCCAAGGACATCAGACCAATATTGTTGGAGAGACTCAGTAAATGAAGGCCCCTGGCCTCAGTACTTGAGTATAAGAGCAATTGCAGCATTGGCGTGAACTCTTGAATGGTTAACAACAGATCTGGGTGAATTATTGACAACAGATTACTTTACTTAGTCGGTGGCCCTTCTACCGTGAGGTGTAGGGCGGCGACAGAAAGCCTTCTACCGGTCCCGGTCTTTAGCCTCCACCAAAGCGTCAGTCCAGGACATGCCTCGCCTTAGTACATGGCTCTTTATATTGTCCTGCCAAGTCACTCTCCTTCTTCCTCTGGGGCGTCGTCCTTCGATCCTTGCCTCTAAAGCTTGTTTAGGGAATCGGGTGGCGTCCATTCTTACTACATGTCCGAACCACTTTAGCTGGGTGTTATTAATCCAGTCCATCAGGGGTTTCACATTTAGCGATTCCCGGATAGTTTGGTTTCGGACTCTATCCCGCCTTGTCTTCCCCGCCACTCGTCGAAGGTATCTCATTTCTTGAGCCTGAATCCTGCTCTCATGTTTGGAGGTGACTGACCATGACTCGCAACCGTACGTTAATATAGGCCTATAGATAGAGTTGTACACTGTCATCTATGTTTTCTCCGATATTTCTCGGTTCCTGAGGAAGCTGGTATTTACTGAGTGGAACATTCTGCCTGCTGCTGCTATATGAGAGTTGACTTCGGTGTTTATCTTCCCATCTTTTGCTATGTTTACCCCTAGTTATTTGAAAACCTCAACTTGCTCCAGAGGTTCCCCATCTAGCATAATCCTGTGGGGGGTATTGTTTCTTGACACCACCATTGTCTTCGTCTTGGAGCTACTGACTTTATGTTCTTTGCTTGTAGGTGTCTTATTAAGCAGTCGAAGTTGCACTGTAGCTTTTCATTGGAGTCTGCCAGCAGCACTAAATCGTCAGCGAATGCCAATGAGTTAATATTTGCTAACTTCATCCTCCAGTAGCCTAGTGTGTACTTTCGAAAACTCGTACAGCTTTTCAGAATATCATCCATTAATAAGTTAAACAAGAGGGGGCTTATAATATCTCCTTGCCTTAATCCTACGGATGTATTGAATTCTGGAGAAGTGCAGTGTCCAGTTCGCACGCAGTTTCTACAGTTCTTATATAAGCTCTTTACTCTATCTATGAGCCTTTTGTCCACATTTCTGTCTCTTAAGGACTTCCACAGTTCTTCCCGGGGTACCAAATACCTTAGTAAAATACCTGGTCAAAAGCTTTTTCTAGGTCAACGAAACAGGCATGTAGCTCTCGGTCATACTCTATTACCTTCTCACAAATCTGCCTGACAACAGATACCTGGGTTAAATTATTGGACCAGCCCCCTCTCCCTGCTTAATGTTGACCTAGCTTTGTTTAAAAATGGTGAGCTTTTTGAAGGAGTTAAGTGTCAATAGGTATTGGCCTGTAAAAGCATTGTCAGTACTTACTTGTTAAGTTAATTATTTAAATTCAAGTCTATCGCATAAGTTAAAATGCCTTTAAGAAAAAATTAGTGAAGGAGTTGTGGCAGAGATTAAAATCCAACTCTGATCCAAAATGACTGCTGCTCAACTTGAAAAAAGTAGTGTAGTATCTCAAAAAAAAAAAAAAAAAAAAAAAAAAAAAAAAGTAATGTCAGATTTGAGTAAATTTTGAGGAACTCTATACGATGGAATAAAGAAGCAAATTCATTTTTATTATTCTTTTTTTTGTTATTTTATCTATAAAATATTCTATGTTTAGGTTGTTTTATCTTTAAAATGGCTTTTCTCGAAACTACTATAAAAGAACTTTTAACAGTATTCTTCTGGAGGGTGTGATATGATGTCTAAAATGATTTATCCAAAAATAATTATAATTATATGGAAGGTATTTGGTATTTGTATGATAACAAATATTTTTCATTAAAACCCGAAGAAAAGAAGTAAGAAAATACTCATAGAAAATTATTAAATAGAACTTGATTTATTATTATTATTATTATTTTGTTTGTTTATAAAGGGAAATAGTTATTTTTTCTAGTTGTATTATTTTTTTGTTTGCTTGTTTGTTTATAAAGGGAAATAGTTGATTGAAAAGGCAACACAGAGAAGCATAATATCTACTATTACTTTAACAGTCTTAACTTTACTATTATACTTTTTAGACAACCAATTATATTTAATAAGTAAATTTATTTGACAACAATATTAATAATATAGTAAAATATCTAGCTATATATTAGTTATTTGTTTTTTATTTAAAGCAATTTTTCTTTTTTAATATATACAATTTTTTTTTTCTTATAAAAATGTAAAATAAATTTATTTTTATTTTTACATTTTGCTATATTAAATTTAATAAAATATGATCTTTTAAAACTATTTGTGCTTTTTGAAAAAGAAATAAAGATAATTAATAAATAATAATAATTAAATATTTAAATAAATAAGAAGTAGTTCAGGAATAGTCTTAAGGATATATTTTTATAATGATAAAAATAGTATTTTATGAATATAAAAATTCCCCCAAAACACAATTTTTCCGAACTTTAGGTGCATTTTCTGGGAAAACTGTACTTATAGGAGAAAATTTGACTTAAGATTCAGCAACCTCAAAAACATAAGGTCCAGATAAAATTTTCTTGGAGCCCAAATTAGGGTTCAACTGCTATTCCCAAGGTATTTAATTTCTAATACTATAATTATTGATTATTAATTACTGTAGTCCTGATTAGTTTTCTACGAAGGCTTTGAATACGAAACTATATTTGAATTTAATTTTATAGCTTGGCCTACCTGTGTATTTTAGTGTCTAGGAAATAACCATTGAAGGGCTAGCTTTGACCCCGTGGTCTATGTGGTGGTCAAGGCTAGCGTCTTATAATGTAGATAATTCCACTTGAAATGTGTTCAAAAATAGTCTGCCAATTGGAGTGGCACATAGCTTCTTCACATACAATCATGTTTTGCTTATACGACAAAAACATTTCACAATTGTTTTCTTTTTTTAAATAAATAAAAGGACCAATTAAGCAATAATAAAGTTGCACAGGAGGTATAAAATTGATGTAGGATGATCTGAGGAGTACTCAAGAAAAAAATCATCCAGATGTCTTCAAAATGGGATGATTTCTATTAAAGATATAGATCTTATAAAAAAAAGTTTGTGGGAATATAGAAGAGAAAGGAATTGAGGCAGTGGCAGCGATAAGGGCCCTGCAACCCCGAGGCGCAGGGGGAGGGGGGGCCGGAAGGGAAATAGAGGGGCCCCACTAAAAGTTTACCCAATATCTTACCTGTATTGAGGCAGATTAGTGAGGTTAATATAGGACCAAAAATGTGCTAATTGTGACCTATCTTAATTTTATCAAAATTTGACGAGTTCTTTTTTTTAAGATTTTGTTTTACAAGTATAGGACGACAAATAGACTCGAGATCAAAAAACTTTCTCTGATGTGTGAAATGGACTTCTGTGGTCATTTTTAAAATCAGAGACGGAAAATTGTGTTTTCAGAATGATCAAAATGCTTTCACTACCGAGCTTACCGAAGCGAAAATCACGCGAATCGCGCTTCCGAGCTCGGAAGCGAAAATCAAAATTGTCTTTTATTATACTTGATTGTTAAATTAAGTAACTGAATATAACTTATTCAGAACTAAATAAAACTCTTTCAGTTCTACCAATAATAATTCAACATTTAACTTAGATAATCAAGTACTTATATAGATAGATTGAAATCCTGAGCTACAAAAAAGTGGAAATATAGCTTCTTTTTTTTTATTATGTATAATATATTTAAATTTACACAAAATTAAATAAAAATATGACGGTAACTATTAGTTTCAGTACATTTTGCACAATTTATTATTTATTTATTTTTTTTTTTACTTAAAAAAATAACAGTAAAAGCTTATAGTTCTCTATTAACAATAGTTAAACATTGTTATGTTTCCTTACATTGAAAGAAAACACATCAAACAAATATTTTCAATCCAATATAAGCTAACATTGATTTTATTTTCCAAACGTACAATATTATTTTACAATTAGGCTTGTTTTAAAGTTTTACATTAATTATTCTTTATTTATTTATTTTAGAATATTTTAAAATACAAATAAAAATCCTCTGATATTTCAAACATAAAATTACATTATTGAAAAGAATTATCAATTCAAATACTTATTTTACAAAATGTCCATCTATTTTTATACATCTGTAATATTAGTGGAATCAAAGCAATTTGACTTTTACTTAAATTTTTAATTTCATTTTGATTTTGTGGAATTCACATAATAGTGATTGTGCGATGGACACAAGTTATAAAAAATAAGTACCCCCTATACTACTCCCTGTGCCTTATTACTATTCCTGTACTTATCTGTCTGTCTGTAACACTCATGATCTCTGAAATTACCCAACTAAAAAATTTGAATCTTTGCAGTTTTGTTGTGTGTAATAACTCAAACACAGGAAAATTATAGGGAAGCCCCATAAGAAATTTTATTATTTAGAGTATTTTTTCTGCTGTTAGTAGGTAAAATATTGTATATGTAACTATGCAGCAAAGGAAACATTCCTGATTCGTTTAAAGATTTCCTGATCGGTTACACCATATCAGGTAGATAATTAAAATTTTCCTGCCTCGTCAGTTAAAATGTGATTTTCCTGACTCAGCTTCGTCTCATCAGTAAATATGTTTAACATATCTTCCCCATTGGCTCGTAACTAAATTTAAAAACTTGTTAGCAAAGTTCCATTTTGCTGCTTAGCAACATATATTACTATTATTAATGATTTTTTTTCTTCTTTATTATGCCATATTGTATTTTATAGTGTTAGTACAATTATTTTTTACCAATATTTGTTAATATAATTTAATTACTTAGTTATCAGAGGTATATTTGAATCAATTAGTTTAATATTTAGTAAGATACCTACATTTTAAAAATTCTTATTCCATAAAAAAAACTCCAGTCTACAGATTTACAATTAACACATATTTAGACACTTAATATTTTTTTTTTAAATTAGAAATTTTTAGTAAAATCAATTTTTTATTTAAATATTTGTTATTTACAATATTTACATTGCTTATAAAAATAGTCATTAGGCTTATTTTTGTTCTATTTTAATTTTGAATTATTTCATTATTAATTTCAGCTGTATAAATTTTACCAATGTTCGTAGGCTTCTGGAAGACTTACGACTTCATTGTGGTTGAATTTTGGTTTCTCAATAATTGTAAGATTTATAATCTAAACAGTAAATTTTTAGAATTATGAAATAATTCATGCATTAATAATTAAATCATCTAAACCAAATATTTCGTGATATTTAATCAAATGTAAATTATGTTTGTTTTTATGTGTTTTTCAAATTTAATTACATTTTTTTTTCTCAATTATATTTNTGACGGGTTTCAAATTTATGATTTATGACAAAAAAAAAATTAAAATCGTATAGTAATTTATAAAAAGTTATTTTTATCTTGTAATTATTTATTGTATTTTTTATTTATTTATTTTTTTTTTTTTATTTATTTATTTTTTATTACTTCTTTTAAAGTCTATAGACAACACCAAATTTTTTTATTTTGTTATTTTGTCTTATTCAAAGTACTAACAACAATACATAATATAATAACAAGAATACATAAACGTATTATAATTATTTATATAAAACACACGTACTAACTCAAGCTTGTTTTTCTTCTCTGTAATGTCTCAGTGTTATATTCTCTCCTTAACTATTTTCATTTTTAGTTGTTAGTTTTCACAATAAAATAAAATCAAAATAATTACATCAATTGTTTTTATTTTTCTTCATAATTATTATATTTTTACTTTTACAAATGCAGATTGTTAAAAGAATAAAGTTTAAAATAATTTATTGAAGACGACTTTTAATGGTAAAAATAAAGAAAACTATTAGAGCTAATAGTAGTAAGTATAGTAGTTAGTAATAGTTTTAGAAATAGTTTTTTTAAGTAGCTCTAGCTACTTTTGTGAAAAATTAGGCAAGTAAAGAAAGAAAAAAGAATAAATAAATAATAATAATAATAAGGTATGTATAGAACATGTAAAAAGATAGACGAAATACAGGCTAAGGACTAACTAATGTCCTTAATATCAAGGAGTTCGTCGTAATTTTATGTTTTTTTCTCCTTCTTACAGCGGGGACTTCCTTTCAATTCCAATAGGATATTAAAAATTAATAAAAAAGAATTGTTTTAAAAATTTAATTTAAAAAAAGCAGGAAAAAGGGCTGACCGTTTTCTCCTCTAGTGAATTTCCTTTATCTTTCTACTGAACTTGATAATCGATGAAGGCTTAAGTTCTAAAATTAATTATAATTTGTAAATTAATTTTTTACAATGTATATAGTTAATGTTTACTAGCGATCAAATTCAACTCAGGAATATGTCTTATTTTTTTTTTTTTTTTTTTACCATTGACTTTAATTTTGAATATCAAAATCTTCACATTGTTCTCTTCAAATTGTTTTCTAATAAATTCAATTTAATATAATATTTATTACTTGATTTAAAAACATTGTTCAACATTTTAAAATTAAATTTTCCGAGTAATATATAATAAATAACTAAATAAAAAATTCTTTATGATATTTTTATGAATGAAAGAAGAAAAGATAATTCAAATAATAAAATATAGAAACAATTTAATAAGCGAAATTTGATAGTATTATATAATACATCAAAGTTCTCTAGACCTTACGCGTTTTAGTGGATTTAGGTTCCAACGTTTCACTTCTTGGCTAAAAATGTTCAGAGGTGTTCATTGCGTACGTGCTTTGATAGTAACAGCAACCTTCACTGATCATCAAAGATGTGTTGATCTCTGTTGATCAGTCAGAGAAGAATAGATTTGTTGTTCTGATGGTATAGTAACAACGTGGAATGATCATCAAAGAAGTGTTTGTCTCTGTTGATCAGTCAGAGTAGAATATATTTATTGTTCTGATGGTAGTAGCAACGTGGAATGATCATCAAAGATGTGTTGGTCCCTGTTGATCAGTCGGAAAAAAATACATGTTGCTCTGATTGTCGTCAGAGAAAATCGCGAACCTCTGATAATACACCAAGTCTAGAAGGCGAAACATCGCCACTTCTACTAAGTCTGTCTGTCGTCCGTGTAGACGCATGGAACCTAAACTACTGGGCCGCTTTTCACGAAATTTGGCATACATGTTCAGAAAAATCATACCCCAAGGTTTCCCCAAATTTTGAGCTAAAATTAATTTTAGCTCGAAATTTGGGGCGTTGCCCACAAAAACTTGAAATTCTTTTTCTCGAAAACGGTTCCGACGATTTTGATTTTAAAAATTCTAAAATTTAGTCCATTTAAATACGAATCTAACGACATAAGCCATTATCCTGGGAAAAAAATCTAGTTCCTAAGATCTAGTTCTGTTTAAAATAGTTTTAAACGCGGACGGAGAGAGACCGGGTTCGATTCCCCGTTGAGTAGACGTTATTTTTATGATACATTTTGATAATGCGTTCAATAATAATTAAATGTACTTACGAAAACTAATAAATGCGGGTAATTATAAACTCTTATATGAGAAAGTTTGTCTGAGTTGTTTCGATTTTTTACCTCAATAAAACCACTGAAAAAAACTATAGATATGAACATAGACGAATGCTGCGAGAAAACTAAGCAAGCATGAAGCATAAAATAATATGCTAAAAGAAAGTAATATCCATACTACCTGACTTCAGATGAAAATGACGATAAACAGTGAGATTCAAATAAAATATATATTTTTAAAAACCATCAAAGTTAAATGTTCTAGTCAGTTAGTTAGAAAGTTAATTTGGGGGGGGGGGTCCAAATATCTCAAACGTGTACCTTTTTTAAGTCCTTAATAGGCCCAAAAACTAAAGAATTGAAAACTAAAACAAAAAATTTACTATTTTCATCTTGATTTAAGTTAGCAAAATTATGAACTTAGATTGGAGTAGTAATGAAAAATGAAAGCAAGAAAAAGTAAATAATAATAAAACGTCTTCTAATTGAAGCAAGGGAAAGCTTGATACATTTATTTTTAAAACCTCTAGGAAAAATTGTATAATCTTTAAAACTATTATATTATTACAGAAACAAAAAAAACAAACAAAAAAAAAAAAAAAAAACGTTCTGGCAGACGTCGTATACTTTTAGGTCCAAACCCTTTCCTGACTTTTTTAAAAATGGAGAAATTAAAAAAAATAAACGATTTATTTTTGTAGCTATCTATAATTTAAACAGAATAAAAATCCAATCATGATTTTTATCCTTTGAGTTTGAGAAATCGAGATAATTAAAAATAAGAAGAAAAATCTAATTTACTTTGATTTTTACCAAATTTGATTCTGACTGATAATACCAAAATTATTTATTGGAAAACTTAATCATATTCCATTTATCAATTCATTTATAAGCGCTTTGATATTCGTTTAATAACGCCCTTATTTATTTTATTTATTTATAATTTACAATTATTAGTAATTTATTCTTTTAATTAATTTGAAGACTTTGAGGGAGCCATGCTTTTGTTGGATTCTACATATTTTATTTGTTAAATTGCAAAAATTGTTAAACGCAGAAGTCCCCGGACCACTATTTTTCGATGGTAAATTATACAATCTGTAAAATAAGTTGTGGTTTGTTGATAGACTTTTTGAAAGTGATTATATTCTATTGGAGTTCACCTAAAATTTGTCACTGATTATTTTTTCATATAGAATGAATCAAATTCTAATTTTTAACCTGGTTTTATTTTGCAAAGTGGAATCAACAATCTTTGAAACAGATTAATCCTGAAATTATTATTAATATCAAAAAACATCGTCGCATAAAACCAGTCACAATAGTAACTTCTTAGGGTAGAAACGTTTCAGTAATATGAAAAACTGTTACTTTATTCACACCTAATAACGTAAAGGTATTCTTAAACTTTAAGTTTATATTTTAATTTAAATCAAATTATAATTATTAAACACTGGGACAGACAGAGAAAAATAGACTCCAGAACCGGGACTTGAACCATGGGGCCTCTACAATTCTAGTTCCGTAGTATGAATTCTACCAAAAACTTAAAAATTAAGTTTATATTTTCCAATTAAATAATTTTATTAATTTCGGTTTGACATCGTACTGATACTTTAACAGTAATAATGTATCAAAGTTCGATGGAACTACAATTTTTGAATTTAAATAGAAAATATATTAGTTTGACAATAAGAATCATAAAATCGAGAAATAAAGCATTAAAAAAGGATGTGTCTGTTCATTTATTAGATATGAAATCTGAAACTGTTGTTTTTTGATCAAACAAAACGACTAACGCTATTTTTTTATCATGTCATACGCAAGGTTTAAAAATAAACAACTTAAGGCATGATAATTATTATATAAAAATAATATTATTTATTTTTTAAAATATAATATATAAATCAGTTTTGTAGTATATATATATAAAAAAAGAAGAATATGAAAACATAATTCATATACCTATATAAAGGAAATTAATTTTAAAATCTAACATGTTTTATAATTGATAACTGTATTGTCATCTTGCACTAAAAAATTATTTTAAAAAAACAACATTTTATAATATTAAAATCAGAAATGAAAATTAATAAAAATAAAAATGAGAAAAAAAACATTGAATCAATAAGAGAATGGAACTAAACAACAAGAAATAAAAGAGAAATAATTAATTTAAAAAGAAAAACAGAAATAGAAAAAATAGTTAGAAGATTGAAGCAAACAATACAAAAACAAATACCTTCAATAATTAATTTAAAAAAAGTCTAAATACAATTACGTATGATAAAGCAAAAATGAAAACGTAATGAAAAATAATTACCAGATTTTTTTATTAAATTATATTTGATCGTTGTTGGTTTTTTGAAATATAAATGTTTTGTTGAAATATAGCTTTAGCCCGGGCGCACATCGAGACGCAAGTGACGCAGGATAGGACAGCACAGTTTTTTTCAACCGCGGATATATACGAAACTACACATGGCCTACCCGACGCTGGTTGATCTGGCGTCTCAAAGTGCGCCCGCATTGAGACGCAGACGGAGGCGTCGCATGGGAGGGCTGGGAAGACTATACTACACCTGGCCTACCCGACGCTAGTGGGTCTGGCGTCACAATTCGTGCGGTTGGGTATATTTCTGCGGTTGAAAAAACTGTCCTGCCCTGCCCTGCGTCATTTGCGTCTCAATGTTCGCCAGGGCTAAATTTGTTAATGGCTTAATTATTACTCGAAAAACATTTAACTGTTTTAGAAAAAAAGTCGTATTATTAAGTCTTATAATCAAATTTATTGAACTTTTATTATTAAAATGTTTCATTAAAAGGAGTTGTTGGATATTCATTATTTTATTAATTTTGAATTATTGGCAACAATTTTGTATTTACATAGATTGTCTCTCTGATTTTTTTGTTGTGAATTAAGTAAACAAAAATGTAAACAATGGTAATAAAATCAATCTGCATTTGTACAATACATAAATAAATTTAATTAATAAACAAATTAATTATAATTAATATGAAATATTTTAATTAATAATGAATTCAGTGCATTTCTTATCATTTTTTAAAACTTTTTCCTATCTATAGTATATGCCAATACTAAACTCACATTTTGTAGTATTACACAATAGTTTTTGTGTGATTCCAAATTCTCATTATTATTTATTTAATTCTTATTTTATAGTTTGTTGTTTAAAATTAAATTTGTATTTGAAGGTATAGAGAATCAGTCAAAATTCAAAATAGTTTTTGATTAACCTTCGTCTTTATCCTTGTATTAAGCTTTTAAAAGGGAAATTGATTTTTTTTTTTTTAAACATCGGAAAATGCACAAGATTTTTAATTTTGACTTTTATCCTCTCTATCCTCAAATTCTTCCACAGTCCATTTCCACGTATTTTTTAAAAAATTGAAATAATGAATAAATATATTGAAAAATTCATGGTTTTATTCTAATTACATTTAATAGTTATGAAATAAAAAATTTATAAAATGTTATTCTGTATTTTGCATATGTATATTATATATTTATTTTATGTATTTAAACTACATATAATATATATACGTATACAACAAAACACAGGGAAATAAAATAGGTAAAATCTCACTTTGAAATACTGAGCTGAGATATGGCACACAAGTCTTATTCGTTTATTTTATATTTGGTTATTTACAATTTACAAAAAATTAAAATTTTATATAATATCTTATTTTATAAAAAAAAAAAATACAACAAATAAACATTATCATCTATGAATAATTTGTATTTATTATTAATTATAAATTAATAATAATAATATGATTATTATTAAAGAAATATTCTTCTTAAATAATAATATTATTATTAAGGAAAAACCAGCTAAAAAATGTTTTTATCTGTCGGAACTGAACTCGCAACCCTTGATTTATTGACCTTCAACTTACAGAGTTAGTTGATAAAGTACAGCAACTTTCAAAACTCAGGGTTTGTAGTTCGATCCACGAAGCCGCATACATTTTTCTCGTATTTATAATAATAATGTTATAACTTTGAATTATGGGCACGAATTGTCAACAATTTCAAATTTTTAATTAATAGTAATATATAAATGTATAGTGCATCCCAACGTAGATTACTTAAAGGAAAAAAATGATATTTTTTGGTTTGCTAGAATAATTATCTTTCTTTTGTAAAATCCCCTGCTTTTTATGAAGGGTCATAAAGTATTCGAATCAACCATTTAAATATGACCCAGAAGTAAACTACCTTGGGACTCACTATATATTATAAATATATTTTGAGTCTATTATAGTAGGTATATTGTTTATTAAAGTGTGATTTTAAAATATGGAATTATTGTATTACATCAAAACTTTAAAGAAATGTTCTGGTTGTTTGGTACCAGAAAAATTCTTGGTGAAAGAAGCTAAACTATTAATTATAAATGTCAATTATAATTATATGCTACAAATTTGTCTTATTCCTTGGAAGTAATGATAATAATATTATCACTTAGAAGAGCATATCTTTGACATAATAGTACATTACGCGTCTAGTGCGGAAAGTAGCATTTTGCATGTGAGTGTGGAGTTTGCACCCGAGCGACAGCGAGTGTAGTAGACCACACGACTAAAGAAAAATACAGTTTTCGCACGTGTTGCATACCGTACTTTATCTACGATTGTTGTAAGTTCCTATTTCTCTTTTGATAAAGATGACATTAATTCATTAGTTGTATTCTACGCCGAATTAATTATTTAGGGAGGCGTATTATTCTCCTCATTTTCGTCATAATCACTTAAATCACTCATTGTTTTTCACTAAAAACTCAATATAAACTCTTACTTTAATTAAACAAACAGCAAATTAGTTTTGCTGGTGAAAAAGGGGAAAAATTCCTCTTTTTCCGCTCTAGGGTGGAAAAAAGAAGAATTATGAACGCACATGCGCAATGAATGCAAATACCAAAAGAATCACTTTCTACGTATCTAAACAGAGATGTAATGTTTATATTTCGTATCAATCGTAGATAATAGATAATAGAATATTTTATCTTATTTCTAATGCTAATTTTTAATTCCATTAATTTCCATAATATTATTACGACGAGTCCAGTAAAATAAACAACCAAATAAAAAATATTAACTGTTACCAATTTGATTTTTTTATTATTTTTTTTTAATTAAAGCTTATTAAATAAAAATATTGCCAAAAAAGTTTCAAAGATAAGTTTTATTTACTTTATATAAGTATTTAAATTAAACAAATAATGAATTCAAATTATTTACATTAATAAATTTTAGTAGTTTTATATATTTTTAAAATATATGTATTACATCAAAACT
>KZ651117.1:450984-461805 GCA_001010745.2 Gerris buenoi
CTCCTATTATGTATAAAGAGTAATCAATTAATCTCCATTCCTATTATTTATACAGTGTAATCAATCAATCTCCATTCCTATTATGTATACAGAGTAATCGATTAATCTCCACTCCTATTATGTATAAAGAGTAATCAATTAATCTCCATTCCTATTATTTATACAGTGTAATCAATCAATCTCCATTCCTATTATGTATACAGAGTAATCGATCAATCTCCACTCCTATTATGTATAAAGAGTAATCAATTAATCTCCATTCCTATTATTTATACAGTGTAATCAATCAATCTCCATTTCTATAATGTTACAGAGTAATCGATCAATATCCATTCCTATTATTCAGAATAATCTATGAATCTCTATTCCTATAATACAGTGTAATTGATTCCTTTGATTTATCTTAATTCCTATTATTCAATGTATTCTACTAATCTCTATTCCTATTGTACAATGTTATTCATTAATCAGTATTCCTATGATATTAATACATCTATATTAATAAAGCGATAGTATTGTGATCTATTTGAATAAATGTTTTATGTCTTCCAAATTAAAAAAACAATTCAACACAGAAATTTGTTTCATACACACATCAGGGAACATTTATGTTCGGTTGGAACCAATACACATGAAATATTGGTTCAATTGTTTTTTTTTTTTTGAGACATCACCATTACACATCCTATTTTGATTAAATTGTGGACGGTAGCTCATAATTAAGCCATATAGTTGATCACAAAATAATTTCAATTCTTTGCATCACTTACTTTCTCTTCTGCATGTGCTCAAATTTGTTTTTATTAACAAGTATATCTTAAATAGTACTCATGAGATTTTAAAAATATTTGGATGGTTTGTTAGAAGTAGTCTATAGAGGGTCCATTTTATTTTATCCGTCTGTGTGCCAGACAAACTGGTAGACTATTTTATTACTGTACAATTTCTAAGTCATAAATTCCCAAGTATTAAGTGCAAATCCAAGTATTTATTAATACCTAGTTCGAATTAAAGTGAACTCTTTAGTCGTAAGGTGGTTACCAAGTCACAATATCGATACTTTGGCATCTTGCAGGTTTCTATTATATCTCTACCTTTAACCTTTACATCTGTACTGAGGAGGGCTTAGGCTTGCTAAAGGGCTTGTACTACTATATTTGTAATGAGTGAAACGGGGTTTTTGAGTCGCTTTATCAGGTGTATAAACAGTGTTTTGGGTGACATTGTAACCGAATAGACTTTTTACATTTCACTTAATTAGCTACCTATTAATATCGTGACACACACACACACACTCTCTCGTTTTCTCTCTCTCTTTCTCTCTCGCTCTCTCTCTCTCTCTCTCTCTCTCTCTCTCTCTCTCTCTCTCTCTCTCTCTCTCTCTCTCTCTCTCTCTCTCTCTCTCTCTCTCTCTCTCTCTCTCTCTCTCTCTCTCTCTCTCTCTCTCTCTCTCTCTCTCTCTCTCTCTCTCTCTCTCTCTCTCTCTCTCTCTCTCTCTCTCTCTCTCTCTCTCTCTCTCTCTCTCTCTCTCTCTCTCTCTCTCTCTCTCTCTCTCTCTCTCTCTCTCTCTCTCTCTCTCTCTCTCTCTCTCTCTCTCTCTCTCTCTCTCTCTCTCTCTCTCTCTCTCTCTCTCTCTCTCTCTCTCTCTCTCTCTCTCTCTCTCTCTCTCTCTCTCTCTCTCTCTCTCTCTCTCTCTCTCTCTCTCTCTCTCTCTCTCTCTCTCTCTCTCTCTCTCTCTCTCTCTCTCTCTCTCTCTCTCTCTCTCTCTCTCTCTCTCTCTCTCTCNATATATATATATATATATATACTAATAAAGTAAGGAATGCTGAACACAAATAAAACGTTCTTTATACGTTATTAGTATAACACATATTAGTTGAGTACATTTTCTATCTCCGTATATACAAATCGACATATAACATTGATACTTCCGTGTAAATAATTCAAGTAAATATTGTTAAGTAAATGTATTTTATCAATTTAAATTTATTTTTTACAAATTTATATGTATCAAATCAATATTTTAAGCAATTTAAGGAACAATTTAGAAATAAACTATTATTATTTATCAAATATTACTTATTATTATAATGATTAAAATTTAATTTACTAGATGGTTAATTATAATTAATTTCATTATAAATTGAGGATTGATACATTTTGATTTGAGTGAATGAAAATTGATTTATAGTATTTATAAATCTATAAGTTTCTATTTTACAATTACCTATCATTAATATAGATTTTATTATACTACATCTTTTTATGGTAATAAATATTATAATGTGTTATTGAAATCAATAAAAATATATTATAAATATAATTTACTTAAATACTATTAAATGTTTGTAAAATATTAACGTATATACCTATTACTCAATAAAAAGCATAATATAAATATTATTATTAATATGCATAGTTCTGCATAACAAATTGGCTGTAAAAATTTATATATGGTAATTTTTTTTTTGTTTTATTTTTTTTATGCTAATTTTTATATTAATTTAATGTATTTCATATGTTCAAATTGATACATATCAATTTGTGAAAATAAATTAAAATTGATAAAATACATTTATGAAATAAAATATACTTGATATATTTACATTATATTTAATTTCAAATTAAATTAAGTAATGTATTTATTAATTTATTTTGCGCATATAAAAATGTATAAAATAATAACACACTATAAATATTAATGAAGGCCACATAGTAAATAAAATAATTAAAATGTTAAATGAAAGGTTGACTTACTTTGGAATACAGAAGTGAAGGCGGCAATGAAAGGACGAGTAGCTGAAGGCGGCGGAGCAAGTTGTGAATCCAGTGGGGTCGGTTCACCTCCTATATATAGGTTACCAGGGTGTAGGGGGGGCGCCCCAGCGCCCACGACTCTATCAATGAAAACCCACACCGGCTCCTCCCATTGGTCGATCACTCGAACCTTCCAAGTCTCTCATTGGTCCGTCCCCCCGGGGCAACAGATGAAGGCAACAGATGCCTCCCTTCTAGCGGAGCGGGATCCCCGAAAAATTATTTCCGCGCGAAATGGAGAGGCGAAGGGAAAAGAGAGGAGGCAAATTTCCCGCCCTTTTCTTTCCCTCTCAATATAGAGAGTGTATCGAAGAGTTTGAGGGGTAAGACAGAAAAAGATAAATAAGGGCGAGAAATCCGTGGGCGTCCTAGTGGGCGCTCTTCAGTACTAAATAACAATATACACAGTGGAACCCTTGTTCTACGTCTTCTTATTTTCCCCTTCTTATAATATGAATATATATGTTTATATAATATAAAAAGTTTTTTATTTTATACCGTTGTTTTTCCAGTTAGTTTAGTTTATTTTGTTATTAATTTGTTAAAAATCGAGAGTGGTAAAGTTTAACAGGCAAAGGTACAAGAGTGATGAATTCATCTGAATCAAGTTATTACCTGTCAGATATGCCATCGTACACTTACTTCATCCTCTTACCCAATTTCTTATTTGTCTCTCGTTATAACACTAAGTAAATACATTATAATACTATATACAGATAGGTCTTGTCAGTTCGGTATCTATATCAAATATATATGGATTATTTATTTTTTATTTTTTCGTTGTGCTATTCTACACCCAAGAAAACTCTTTGCATTATTTACTAAAGTTGAATAAAAGGGGAAATTTTCCTAGTTTTAATCGTGTTGTTTTGCTCTCAAGATATTTACCTGTAGAGCTCTTACCTGTTCTTTGATTGTTTAAAATATTTTCTTTTTCTATATGTTAAGCTAGCTTGAGTTCATTGTATTTTTTATTTTTTTAAATTTATTGCACGAACTTTTTAAAATGAAAATACTTAAACATGGAAAGTTCCTGGACATAACCATTAAAATTGTTTCTTTTTATATTATTTTGCTTAGCCTACACATAAGTAATCAATTAAATGAAGAGGTACTTACCGTCGACAATTGCTTGACTGAGGATCACTGGACCGGTTTCGGCTATACGCCATCACCAGCAGAATAAGAACATAGATCTCCGAGAGTCGGAATGAACTCGGAGAGTGGGAGAGTGAAGTGACTTTACTCTCATGTAGACTCTACGAGTTCATTTCGACTCTAGGAGATCTATGGTCTTTTTCTGCTGATGATGGCGTATAGCCGAAACCTGTCCAGTGATCTTCAGATCAAGCAAGTGTCGACGGTAATACCTTTTCATTCAATAACTTACTAACTTGCGGTAATAATCCTACAATTTGACATAAGTAATCATTTATTACAAAAAAAGCGTCTTTGCTTAAAAAATGGTAATGTAGTGGGGATTTATTGGGTTCAATAGAGTATATAGTTAATCATTCACACCGATAATTGTGTGTCAAAGTTCAAATGTTCAAACAGTCTGAGTAATCAAACATCACGGAAGTGCTGATGTCGAATTCATTTTCCACAAAAACTAACTTCGCTACTTTATATTTTAGTTGGCTATCATCGACAAAATTCCTGATTAGCCCATAAAAAGTGGCTTAACATGGCCTAATCGCTCTTAGACTCCGAAACTTTTTTTTTTCCTTTTTGATTCGGCCACAACACGCCAGTTAACAGATTTGTTTGTAAAGTGTTCTTCCTATTATTATTTCCTATTCCGGCTGGTGTTTCAAAGCCAAAAGGTAAAGAAGTAATCTTATTCGCAATCGGTACTTTAATCGACAATCTTGACAAGCATTTGCTTTCAGTACGCACAAAAAATCCGTGGGCAATTTAACTAATTGGATGAGTTCGTTAACCAGGATAATCGGCTCAGCCATATTAAGATGGCGGCCATTTAAAAGTTTTTTACCTATAACTTTTGAACCACAGATTATAATAACGTGAAACCAGCTCCTTCAAATGCGTTTGTGTCGACAAGATGCAATGAAACTACTTCGAACTCTCTAGCTCAAACTGTTCCCAAGATATTAAATATTACCTAAGAGTTTCGAGGAGGGAAAAATGTTATACAAAATATGTGTCATATAAAGAAACAATCCCTAAAAACTGAGGTTTTTTTTACAGAGAATACCTATTGTTTTTTAGTTGATTTGTTGAATTTCGCTGTATTTTCAAGGACACATGTAGCAAAGACGAATTGGTATAAAATCGAAACTATAGTTATTTATGTACTTAGGGATTAAAGTAAACCATTATTCCCTGAGCGAATTAGTTGGTTCTTGAGGCGAAGCCGAAGAAACCATGGTTCCTAAAGCCCGAGGTGCAGCTGAGGTAAATAATTATCGCTTGGGGAATTATAGCACTTTACTACCGAGGTACATAAATATTTTATTTGCAGTTGGGAGAAAATACACATTTTTATCCATTGCACAGATTTTATTTATTATTTTAATAAATACATAACAATAATTGATAGCAGAAATGAAAGATTCAATATTAAAGACAAATAAGAATGGCAATTAAATGCAAATAGAAGGTTATTTAGATGCAGGTTTAAACAATGATAAACTCATAAACAAGGTCAAAAAAACAGTGTCACCAACCTTATTTCAACAACTTCACTACATTGGCCATTCATTCTCTTCTATTTCTAAAATAATTAAGTTGGCAATCTTCTTTTTTCTTCTTTTTGTTCCTGGTTTTACTTTTTCTCCCAACTTTTTGAGTTCAGGGAAGAAAGACTTACTTTAATTCCTCTAAAGCAGGGGTTCTCACCAGTCAAAACCAAAAATTTTTGGTTTCATGGCTGTCTGTCGGTCTGTTATTAATTTTGGCAAATCAACATATGTATCTTTAAAACCCATAGGTGTCGTCTGCTGTACATTATTGGGGGGGGGGGGGGCACAGTCTCGGACGGGGGTCCGGGGTCTACTCCCGGAAAATTTTGAAAATATGACCTCTCAAAACAGCGTTTTTATGAATCTCTTATGTAAAATTTTATTTTAACACTTTGTCATAAAATAAAGTAAAAATAATATGGTGTAATTCGTTGACAAAACTATGAAAACAAGTATTTGTATTTCATTTTTATAAAAAAGAGGGCCGCCCAATATTGGTCTGAGGGCCGCATTGGGCCCGCGGGCCGCGTAGTGAGTACCCCTCCTCTAAAGTAATCCAAAATCATAACTTTTTCTCTCTACTGGAGATAAAATATATTTGTAATTATGGCAACTTCCCCTTTCATTATCACCCTACATTACTAATTTCAGTTTAAAAAATGTCAATCCACTTAAACGTTAACCCTTAAAAAATTAAGAGTTGGTATCTGAACGTGAACGAGTAAACTTAGAAGCCTTTTGCTATCAGACTATCAACTATAATATTCAATCTTTGACCTTTGAATCCAGTAATACTGTTCAGTATAGATTATCGTGCAACTAATAAAGTTTTAACTTGGTAAAAAAAAGATCGCGATTAATTTCTATTACTACTGAGCATTAAGTTATAAATCAGTAATAATTATCATTATTAAACTGTTATGAATCTTTTTTTTTATTGCTTTCATATGTTTTGTATGTTTCTATTTTTATATCACGTTAAATAGATATGTCCATGTTGTTATCACCATATAAACACAAATCTCATTACGTATAACACGATTCAACAACGTACAACGTACAACATATACAACATGGTACAACACGACTTACGAAGACAGATCACATAACCCTTAGAAAAGAGGAAGAATCCCCTCTTTCTTGAAAATACAAGCAACTGTAAAATTCGCAACCGTACAAAATCCCTTAAAGAAATGACCTCTGAGAAAACATTTGTGGCGGATATGACCAATGGTGATTTAAATATTACCTAAGATTAATGAGGGGGGATATTATACAAAATATGACAATAAATCCTTAAAAACAGTTTCTTTGTTTGTTTTTTGACAAAGAATACCTGTTTTTTTACAGTTGATTTGTTGAAAATCAATATGATTGAAACATCGAAAATTTGGCTTCTATAGCTGATATTAGCCTGTTGAAATCTAAAATTACTCTACTGGAGAACTCACTAATGTTCTATCAGACTATTTATTCTAGGGATTTTTCATAGTTGTAAATTTTACAGTTACTTGTTTTTTCGAGAAAAGAAAAAGCATCATAAGGAATTAGAAAAACTCCAAAATGCTGTATAAGAGTAGGTACCCGGCAAAATTACCTAGTATGTTGGGAGATTCGAGTACGATAAATCAAATGATCTAATAGAACAAATTAATTCATTCTGTAAAGAAGTTCTGGGATACCCAAACGATATCGCTATTTTTTAAAGCATCCGTTCTGCGCAAATAAGACATATAAAGGGATCCGTGTTGAAATAAAAAACATAAAGACAGGCAACAAATATTATGACGCCGTAAACATCTAAAAGTCACAGACCTGTTGCCTGTGTCTAGACCTCATCCAACAAGACCTTAGTTTCCCGGAAAGACAAAAAAAGGACAAAACTTTTACGTCTTATAGAATAAATATAAAAGAGTATTGACATCAAAGTCTCTGTTATGAGTGGCAATTAATTTTCTTATTAAAGGCATTGCATTTCGTGAGCGAAGAGAACAAATTAACATACAATCATTAACTTATAAAAATCAACATTGTAACAAACTTGTATTTCAAGAATCCATGGGATAATATTTTAGCTAACTTTTGCACAAATCCTAGAAGATTAACTAAACAGCTACAATGACATAAAGTGGAGTCATCAACGAATTTTAATAAAAGGTACTCTCATGCAATATCACAGGCAGGCATACAAATAAAATATTTTCTTTCATAAATAGCTTTGATCTAATAATTTTAATTGAATCTTTTGTGACAATTAAAAATATCAAACATTATAATAACGTATATCTGATAACATTATTCTGTAAGGGACCAAAGCCTCGTCATCTTAAATGGCCGTACTAATGGTGATAAAGAGGATGAGGTTCCCTTTTTATGGGTGGCAGTTCATTAATTGATCTTGCATGTGCATCTATAGAAAGCTTAACATTAATCGAGTCACTATAAGTATTATCGCAGCCATTTACCGATAGTAATTTAAAAATCCAATTAACTCCCAATTTTACCAAAATTAAGGTGGATATATAAAGACGCCCTTGCGTAAGCAAAACATACTCTATAACATTTCAGTAAATATTCGGCTAGACAATCCACAGAAATTTATTTGAATTGCCTTATTTACATAATTTTAGATTTTTCAAATAATAAATTTATACATCCAAAAATAGTACAAATGCAGTTCCTATCAGACATGTTGTTAAACAACATTTTTTCTTTTTTTGGTTCCTGTATTCTTCACCTAAATTGTTTCTATGTGCAAAATTTGAGGAAGATTGAATGATGGGAAGTGGTTCAAAATTGGGGTAATAGGTGAGCGATGAAACTTAAAATCTTACAAAGCAAAGTAATTTAACTCCATAATTTTTATTTTTTTTCTGTATTTTTTACCTTCGTTGTTTCTATGTGCAAAATTTGGGGAAGATTGAATGACGAGAAGTGGTTCAAAATTAGGGTAACGGAAATGTACGATAAAACTTCCAAAGCAAAGTAATATTAGACAAGTAAAAAGTCTGTGATCTGTAAAAAAAATCAATCCGACGCGACGGCTTGGCTTAACCACTTTAAATTTTTACTAAATCCTCCAATTATTTTAAAGCAGTTGGTTGAAATGATAATATAGGGCCAATAGTAATAGATTATGTGGATGGTAACTTAAAGGTAGATGAATTTAAAGCCTTACTAAAAAAGGTTAAGAACACCAAAGCCCGCTCCATCGTGTTCTACGAATTCGACAAAAATTTACCTGAATTCTGGATATTTGCAACTGAAAAATAATATGAAGAAGGAAAAGTGCCAAATTCCTTCCTGTAATTTGAATTATTCAAGGATTAAATTATATTTCCTATATTAAAAAAGGGGTGTTGGCAATTCCCGAGTGATGTCGGCAATTACCGAAGCATTAGTTTTTAAATGCCATTACTAAGCTGTATACTGACTATTACTAACACGACTTGAAGAGTGGATGGAATCCACATATTTTGACTGAATACCAGGCGGATTTCCGTTAACAATATTCTATTACAGAAAATCTATATAATCTAGTTTGTGTAATTCAGCTGACATATTCAATGAAAAGAGGTAAACTAAATGCTTTCTTCGTCAATGTGCCAAGCAGCTTTTAACAGGATCGATCGTAAGGCATTATGACACAAACTAGATAACCATGGAACTAATAACCATGGAACCATCTACTAAATTGATAAATGCATTTACTAACTTATATGAGGATCTAAAAATCTAAAATCAAGTGACTGGTGCACTTACAGAGTTTTTAACGAATAAAGGACCAAAAAAGGGTTGTCTACTTTCACCTTTCACCGGCTCTTTTTAGCCTATTTATTTATTTATTTTTTATTTTTTTTATTTTTTTTTCCGGGGGGGGGGTTAAAAACCCAGAGACATAGACCACTTAAGTGGGTCCTTTGAGCAAACCCGGGGTAGTGAAGAATTCTTTCCCTGATTCTACTATAGTCTAAGCAGACTGACAGACTCACAAAAAGTCAGTAGTCTGTTCAGAGCCAGTCCCTTAAACTCTTCTAAGGGAAGAATTGGCAATCCAGAGGTTTGCCATCTAAGAAAAGCCAACGCTGGGCAGCAGCTTAGTAGGTGAATAGGAGTTTCATCTTCCTCTCCACACAGCCGACAGGTGGGATTTTCAACCAACCCTAGCAGCTGCAAGTGTCTGTTGAGACGACAGTGACCGGTTATAAATCCAGTCATAAGATGACAAGTGCCCTGTTAAGGTTAAGGGCCAATAGTGCTTTAGTAACTTTATGAGATGGTCCTGAAATAAACAACTTGGACTGTCTCATTCTGGGAGCATTTTCCCAGGTTCTTTGAAAATCTCTTAACAAAGACTTCTTTAAAGCGGTCCTCACAACGCAGCGAGACATACCTACCACTGGTTCCGGGACAGAAGGAATTACACTGGAACCTTGCCTAGCCAGTCGATCTGCCGATTCATTCCCTTCTATCCCACAATGTCCTGGAACCCATACTAGGTGGACAGCATTCTGTCCCGTCAGATCATTAAGAAATTTCTTGCAATCTGTCACTAGTTTAGAAGTGCATCTCGGAATAGCCAAAGACTTAATCGCCGCCTGACTATCCGAGCAGATGTATATCTGTTTTCCTGACTCATTCTTACTGAGAATCACTTGACAGCAAGCCAGGATTGCATAGATCTCAGCTTGGAAGACTGTAGAGAACTTACCTAAGCTAATACTAATCTCTTGTAGTGGGTCGGAGCAAAATACACCAGCCCCTGATAGTCCTTCTAAAAGGGAACCATCAGTAAACCAAACATCCTTCGTAGGTGGGGGGACGTTTTCATTGCCTTGCCTCCAGTCCTCCTTAGAAGGAAATGAATAACTCCAGGTAATACTGAAGTTCCAACATGGTACAGTATAATCCTGTATCATTGCCGCTGCAGGGCACTTCTCCACTAGAGACTGCCAGACCGCTTCATGTCCTATGCGGCTGTTATAGCCTTTCCACAGGCCCACACAATGGAGTCGATACGCTGTCATCATAGCTTCATATCGAAGAAACAGATCAAGAGGAGGTAGGCCCGCTAAAACTTCTAACGCTAGAGTTGGCGCTGTCCTCATTGCTCCGAGAATTCCTAAGCAAGCTGTCCTTTGAAGATGTTCTAGTGACCGTTTGGAGGTAGTAACAGACAGTCTAGGCCACCAGACAATGCATGCGTAGGAAAGCACTGGCCTTACCATTGCAGAGTAAATCCAGTGAAGTACTTTTGGCTGTAGGCCCCATGTCGGGCCCATAGCCCTTCTGCACACCC
>KZ651117.1:488121-501714 GCA_001010745.2 Gerris buenoi
TATAGGTCCAGAGTTGGGTGGGCATCGTCGGGCCCCTGATGAGTCGGTAGCGACGAAACGATGCAGGACATGGCGTTTTGCCGAGCCAACATCTTTGTGACGTTTGTCTGGTGTTGGAACAGTTCCTATGTGTCACGCTTGCGTGGCACATCCCTTGGTGTCTCTCACATATGGTTTATATATATATATATATATATATAAATTACTGGAATTTTAATTATTTTTATTGACGTCATTCAGTTATTAAGGGTTTGAAAGTAATAAAATTTAAAAATAACAATATATATAATACTAGAGTAAAAAAACAGGATTAAATGTTACAAATAATTTTAAAATGGTTTTTTTTTACCTATAAAATCTAATCTTAGATGTCTCACTTGTTTTATAAAACAATATAAGCAAATTCCCTACATAAACTCTCACTTGAAACATATATATTAATATATAATCTATATTTTTTAAACAATATTGCTTTATAGTATATAGATATATATTATGAGTGTATGTGTTTGTTTCCAGAACGAATCACTTTAGTACTTTAAAGGTATTATTTATATACAAAGGTAGAATACTTATTTGTTGTGGCCGGGGTTTTTTTTAACCCGATTTAAATGATCTATAAATTAATAAATTTAAGGCAATATAAAAGACAGGAAATGAAAATATGTTTGTCTCCAATATAACTTAAGCTTTCCTTTGTTCGATTTTTCAAAAATAATTGGCTTTTAAATTATGTTTTATATAAAATCTTCAATTGTCGATAAAATATTTTAAAGGATTTTTATTTGAGTTGGTCTCAAGTCTTTCTGTGTAGAGAAAATATTTTAATGATATATTTTGAGCCTAGTTGTATTAAAATTATGTAGTAACATGACTTTGTACATTCAAACACACGTATATAGTTTGAAAGCACTCATTATGTATAATATATAATATACAATTTGTATAAGCTGGGTGTAGTCATTGCGCATTTTCGCCATATCCTTCTATGTCCATACCCGCCTATATCCACATCTTTTATCAGTAAATGAATGAATTTATTTCTTTAACCATTAATAGTCCACTTGAACCCTAGAATGACACACTGGGGTCCCACAGACCCCATACAAACTATAATTAAGTTTTTTTTCGTTTTATTTGTATTCCTCTAAACCTAGACTCACTTCTAATTTACCTTTGAACCTTTCTGTGTAAATACTGATAACAATACCTATGATATTAGTTTTAGTTTTCTTTCAGTATTCATTAGAATTAGAATTGGGGTCCCATAGACCCCAGTGTGCCATTTACGTGATTGTTTCTTATCTACCACTGTTAACTGTATTATTTTTTATTGTATTAACAAACTTATTTTATATATTTTTTTTGGGCTTAATGTTTAAGACTGTCAAAAGTTGCAAGATATAACTTTTATTACTATTAGTAGAGGCATAAAACTTTAGTTCCACTAAAGGTTTTGTGGATCACAGTAAAGATTTAAGGCCAAAAATGCTTAACTTTGACAGAGTATGTAAGAAAATCTATAATGTTTTTATTCATTTTTGTTTCTGTTTTCTGTAAAACAACTCTTAATATATATGAATAAAATATTAACCAACTCTCACAAACACAAAATTTGATATATATTTTTTTCTAAAGTACAAATTTTTCTAAAAAAAATGTTAATGAAAATATGTATTATACTATTTAATTTTAAAATCCTAATTTGTTTTGGTCAAAATTAAATGGTATTTTTAGTATGACAAATTATACTTACAGAAATGTATAAATAATTAAAAAAGAAAATGTTTAATTAATTAATTTAAGCCATTAATTAATTAGGGTCTCACTGACCCCTGTGTGTAGTTTACGAAAAAAATAATGTGTGTCGTTCTAAGGTTAATACTGGCGAACCGAGTAAGTTGCTTTTCTGGCACCATTTCCAATGGATTACTCCACAAAGTTATTTATTTATTTCCGGATGACGCCATCATCATTTGAGGTGCTGCTGCAGCTGCTTTATTATTAATTAAGTTATTATATTAGTTATTATTACATTTATAAGTAAAATATTTTATTTTATCTACGATTGATACGAAGTATAAACATTTTATCTCTGTTTAGATGCGTCCAAAGTGATTCTTTTCATAGATGTATTTATTACGCATGCACGATTAGTGCGTTTGTTTACATTTTACAAAACTAATTTCCTGTTTTATCAATTTTTTTGTGATAATGTATATTTAATGACTCTGTATTTATTTTTAAAATCCAACAAACGCAGATAAAGTGAGTAGAGTAAAAGTGCGGATACTGTAACCAAAAAAATGTTAAAGCGGATACTATAACCAAAAAAATGTTAAAGCGGACACTATAACCAAAAAAATGTTAAAGCGAATACTATAACCAAAAAAATGTTAAGAAGTCAGTCAGTCTAGCAATGCCGATCGACAAGTTCGGACGCCACCACTTAGAAAGATTTGCGTCTGAACACATAGTAGATATCCATGACCGTAGAATAGTTAATGTTGCAGACCCTGAAGATATGAAAGATGTTGTAACATTAAATTATCTAAGGAACTCACTAGCGAAAGACTCGTTTGAAACTAAATTTGTAAAAGATGATTATGTAGATTTTAAGAAGAAGCGTGTTGGTAATTTAAACATGTCATTGCGTAGTTTTGTTGCAACCACTAAAGTTTATGTAGATAGAAATTTTGTCAAACTCACTAAACAATCTAATCAAGATCGTGCCACTATTAATTATACGCAAAATGAAAATGATGTTATAACTTGGAAAGAACTTTTTATTTTCATGTCTAACCACTTTAATATTTCATTTATAAAACATAACTAAACCTGATGTTCCTCAGTTTATAAAAATCATGGAAAGCTTCATGCACAGATTGTACAAGAAATTTACCGCCCTGTTAGGAAAAATTTTCCTCGTCGAAAAGTTATAATTAAAGGTTATAATGATCTATTTGAAGCTGATTTGGTAGAAATGATTGTCTACGCTAAAGATAACAAAGGGTATAAATATATTTTAACAGCAATTAACACATATAGCCGATACGCTTATGCAATTCCCCTTAAAACGAAAACTGGAATGGAAGTAGCAAAGGCGTTAAAACAAATGTTTAATGAGGTCACTCCAAATAACTTACACACTGATCTTGGAAAAGAATTTAACAATACTCATGTGAAAAAATCTTAAAGCAACGAGGAATAAACCATTATTCTACACATTCAGGTCTTAAAGCTACGATGGTCTAAAGGTTTTTTAGACTTTGAAAACAAGAAGAAAACAAGAAAACAGAACTTTGAAAACAAAAATGTGGAAGAGATTTGCTTTACAAGGTAGTTACAAATGGATAGACATATTATCAGACTTGGTCAAAGAATAGTACAACACAACGCATTCAAGTATTGGAGTGAAACCACGAATGATTGGACCCAACACTACAATTAATCCTCACAGTAAACGAAAAATAATTTCAAAAAAACCTAAGTTTTCTAAGGGTGATTATGTGAGAATATCCAAACATAAAAATATTTTTGCCAAAGGCTATGAGGGTAATTTTAGTACTGAAATATTCCGAGTGGTCGAGGTTAAAAAAACTCTACCTATAACTTACATTTTAGAAGACTCATCCTTCCAACGCATCATAGGTTCATTTTACGAACATGAACTAACTTCTGCCAAGTATCCAGACGCTTATTTAGTAGAGAAAATTTTACGCAAAAAAGGAAGCAAAGCATATGTAAAATGGCTTGGATTGAAAGAAAACACCTGGGAAGATTTAA
This sequence comes from Gerris buenoi, assembly GCA_001010745.2. Taxonomy (NCBI): domain Eukaryota; kingdom Metazoa; phylum Arthropoda; class Insecta; order Hemiptera; family Gerridae; genus Gerris; species Gerris buenoi. The sequence continues at coordinate 491,908 of KZ651117.1, forward strand.
ATAAATGTCAAACTTTTGAATAAAATATTAAATTGTGTTTTAATTAACCTGAAAAGAAAAGGTATTCTTTGTTCTATGTTTCGAGGTGGTTAGAGGTGATTGGAGGCGGTTAGAGGTGGTCAGAAGACACCGTTTATATTTATTACAGAATCTGCATTACAGAATACGGGTTATAATTTTTTTAATTACAGTATACGCGTTTTTTTGAATCCGCTATAACATTTTCTTGGTTATAAAATCCGCTTTAACATTTTTTTGGTTATAGTATCCGCTTTAACATTTTTTTTTGGTTATAGTATCCGCTTTAACATTTTTTTGGTAATAGTATCCGCTTTAACATTTTTTTGGTTATAGTATCCGCTTTAACATTTTTTTGGTTACAGTATCCGCTTTAACATTTTTTTGGTTACAGTATCCGCTTTAACATTTTTTTGGTTACAGTATCCGCACTTTTACTCTACTAAAGTGCGGTACGCAACTCGTGCGAAAACTGCATTTTGCTTTGCTCGTGTAGTTTTACTACCCTTACTGTCGATCGGGTGCAAACTCCACCCACGCACTGCTTCTTTCCGCACTAGACGCATATTGTGCTATATCGTAAATAAATTGGGAACAGGGTGAGTTCAAAGCGAAGGATTCTGAATCTACAGTCTGAACGAGCCTGTATTTAACAATGTATCATCAGCCGCTTGATTCGCATTCTTAAAAGAATCGAGGCTGTCGACCATCCCTAGCGCCTGAATTTGAGAATATCACAAAATTCGCAACCAGCGTCTTAACGGGTTGCATAATTGATTCTTTATCTTAAAATAAATTTATAAATATTTATTATAAAGTAAGATTTATGCATTAAGCAAGAAATAAGACGTTTTAGGTAAGAATTAGCTTTATAGATAAGGTTACACTGGCTATTAGAATAATGGTGTACATTATTATAAACAAAACACTTAAATTATAAAATATGAATACTTCAATTAACTATATGTAACAATTAATACTTCAAAATCATATGGTTCGTGTACATGAATACATAAAAATAAATATGATTAGATACTATTTAAACCACTATGAAAAGTAAGTTTCATTACATACGTATTTGTAAAAAATATATATTAACGAAACTAGGGAGTAAATCATTTAGAAAACTACATTTTATTTTAGGGAATAATCTAAAAATATAGTAGATACTTATTAAAAAAGTTTAACTTTGACGTTAAAGTTGAATTCCCTGTGTTTAAATTAATTAACGACAACAAAAACACTTTAAATAATAAATAGTCAGTATACGATAAGCAAGTTACCTCTTCGTGTAGAAGCGATCAAGAAGTTCTTTAGGCATCCTCTTTAACATCTCTTTGGGGAAGATCCTAAGAAGCGACCAAGCGATATCCAGAGATTCGAAGATAGTTCTGTTTTCGAAACTCGTCTGGTTCACAAATTGACTTTCGAATTTGTTGAGGAATTCCAGATGAAGGAGGTCTTCGGGTGAAAGAGCCTCTTCACCGACGACGGCTTTCATACTTTGCACGTCTCTACCTATAGCATAGCAGGCGTACAGTTGGTTCGAAACGTCAGCGTGGTCCTTCCTCGTCATCCCTTCACCGATCGCGGATTTCATGAGACGTGAGAGAGACGGTAGTACGTTGATCGGAGGGTAGACTTGTCTGTTGTGTAGCTGTCTGTCTACGTAGATCTGTCCTTCCGTGATGTATCCCGTAAGATCGGGTATAGGATGGGTGATGTCGTCGTTCGGCATCGTCACTATTGGTATCTGTGTGATAGATCCACTTCTACCTTCGACTCTACCTGCCCGTTCGTAGATTGTGGCGAGATCCGTGTACATGTATCCGGGGAAACCTCTCCTACCTGGAACCTCTTCACGAGCTGCGGAGACTTCCCTCAACGCCTCTGCGTAGGAAGACATGTCGGTCAGAATGACTAGAACGTGGTTTTCACACTGGTAAGCCAGAAATTCGGCTGCTGTCAACGCTAACCTTGGTGTGATGATTCTTTCTATCGTAGGATCGTTGGCCAAGTTCAAGAACAGACAGACCCTTTCCATCGAGCTATTCTCTTCGAAGTCTTGTTTAAAAAATCTGGCGGTCTCGGTGTTGACACCCATGGCGGCGAACACTATGGCAAAGTTGTCTTTGGAATCGTCAACCGTTTCCTTTCTACCTACCAGACCCGCCTGTCTACAGATCTGAGCCGCGATGTCGTTGTGAGGTAGACCGGCTGCCGAGAATATTGGTATTTTCTGCCCCCTGGCTATGGAGTTCATCACGTCTATAGCCGATATACCCGTCTGTATCATCTCCTCTGGGTAGATCCGGCTCCACGGGTTTATAGGCTGTCCTTGTATATCGAGGAAGTCGTCCGCCAAGACAGGCGGGCCTTTGTCTATTGGTTTACCGCTCCCATTAAAGACCCTCCCCAACATATCCTCGCTGACGGGTGTCCTCATAATGTCACCAGTAAACTCGCAGACGGTCGTCTTGACATCGATACCTGATGTTCCCTCGAACACCTGTACCACGGCCTGCGACCCTGCGACTTCGAGAACTTGCCCTACCCTTTGGGTCCCGTCCCCAAGCCTCAGTTCTACTATTTCGGCATATTTGGGAAACTTGACGCTATCCAGGACGACCAGGGGTCCATTTACTCCACACACAGTCTTGTAAGTCAATCTCGGCTGCAAGACGAAGTCTCTGGTGATTGCCCTGACGTGCTCTTGCTGGGCCTCCCTCGCGCTTAACACTTTGTGCATATTTCACTACTTCTTTTTATTCAAATATCTTTTGCAGATCTCTTTGACAGCGAAAATATCCGATTAATAAATGTCATCATTAAATAGGATTTATTCTTATTCCGAACTAAAAGACTGTCTTAAATCTTGAATTTTCTGGGACACTAATAATCTGCTCTTTTACAATTCTACTGCTGTTACCGGCGAGTAGTGGGGGATAGACGTATTTATTTTATTCCAAATAAAATGGCTCCATCTAAAACTCAAATATTTTACTCCCCTTTATGTCTATCCCCTTTATGTCGAGAGCTTTTAATTTTAATATGAATTAATGAAATAAATATGAGCTAATTATAGGAATTTTAGATTTAATGAAACTATTTTTTTCATAAGGTGTAACACAGAAAAACCATTTCTGACAAATAATGTGATATAAAATAATGCTTGATCAACCTTCGTTTTCGAGACATCGATTTTTCAATTATCTCATTTTCTGGTGACTTTTTCTCATTAAAAACGTTATAGCGTAAAATCTTAAAAAGTTATAAAAATGTTTTTACCATTCAAAAGGACATAACATTTACTCTAAAAATGTCTTTCATTTTATAGCTTTTTTAAATTAATTTAATAAGAGTATTATGGGAAAGCAGCAAGATAACAAAATCGAAATATCTCGAAAACGAAGGTCGTATTATGTTATATTAACATTTTTGTCTGAAATTAGACAGAATTTAGAATATAGACAGATATATTTTTTTTACTTAGGGACCTCAAAACGTCTTAACTTGTCAAAATCCCGCAATTTTGATATTTCGCAAAATACCACAATTTTCTTTTATATACCTATTTGTTATATATGAGAACGGAAAAATGGGTACTTCTTTAGATTGTTACTCCCTTACTCCCCTATGATTTTTTTAGAATATAAATGACTTTGACTAAATACCTATTAAGAAAAAGGGATGTTTAGTCAACTGTACTTTGGGACAAAGTAATATCACACTTCTGTTTTTATAAGGGGAATAAAAGTCTAAAGAAGTGACAAAAAAAATGCAATATTTAAGGACAGCGAAAGAGAGTGGGAACTATAAGATAACCAATTTCTTAGAGAATTGACAGGTTGAAAAAAAGGGTGATAAAGTGGATGTTTAGGTAAGGGAAATATTAGCTTGTTATAAGGGAACCTTGAGCACAGCTGATAAATTATCTGATATCTGTGCAACGTGTCCTTCTAACCTAGTTTCCCCATTCTAGCAATTAAATACAAGGTTATACAGGATTTAGAACAGCTGACTTATTATTCATATTTCCCTTTCGAGCCCTAATCTAACACTGTCTTATCTTGTTAATTATTCCAATAAATTATAAAAAATATTATATTTCTATATTATTAAATATATAAGTCTGAGGCAACTCAGACTAACTTCCTCGTAGTATTTTACTTGGTCTAGTACTAGTACTTAGATGCAGTGCTGATAAGGGTTTGTGATCCACAGAAATATACCGGACCACGCAAATTGAGAAATAGCGTCACATGTGGCCTACTTGAGCCCGAAAATAGTGGATTTAGTGTCTCAATTGGCGTGGACTTGAATATTTCTGCTGTTAGAAAAAAAATCCTGCATGTGCTGCATACCTTGCGTCTCCATATGCGCCCGGCTTTGTGTAGTGTGTTGTGTTATCTTCTTATTATTTTTTTTTATCAATTCATTTAAAAATAAACTAATCTCGTCTTTTGATTCACAAGGTATGTAATACCCTATAACTTGACCTACACATAGGCTCTCTGGTGGACTCCACAAAGGCTGAGTGGCTGTGTTGACCTCCAGTTATGCTGTTTTGTGGCACTAATGGAGAGGGGCATATTACACCAAGCAGAAAATTCATTGAGTAAAGGCCACCCTTGAAGGTTAACGAGTGAAACAAGTACAAAAAAAATATAAACAACTTTTTATAAAATAGTTTGCCAACTAGTGTGGCACGTAGCTTCGTAGTCCTATTTCTTATACTTTAATAATTTTATACTTTTATAACCTATTTTAATCTGACAAACACATGAAAGTATCAATTTAACAAAAATTAAAGAGCACAGACGATTTAAATGAATCCGAAGCTTTCTGGGGACTACTTTCGATAAACCATCCAAATTTAAAAAAACAAAACAGATGAGTACTTTTGAGGATATAGGTGTAAATAAATGTATGTTTGTGTGAATGAGGAAGAGATCCATATGTACGCAGACGGTTGAAACTTATATGGGACATACAAAGGGCTAATTTTAACCTACAATCCAAATTTCAATTAACTCAGATGAATAGTTTTTAAAATATGTATATTCTCAAAAATTAAGCGATAGAACGACAGATACACACGGAAAAAAGTGTTTCCTGCTGTCTGAACAAGAACTTCTGTCTTGGAATATTTTCGATCTTTAGAACGATTACATTGCTTACCTTCGGTTTGCTAGGAAGCAATAAAAAAAAAATCGGTCCGAGACAACTAAGACAAACTTTCATCATATACAAATTCATAATTACATAGCCGAATATTTTCCATTTATTAGTTTTCGTATGTACATTTAATTATTATTGAACATTTCATAAAAATAACTTCTCCCGAATGGGGAAACAAACCCGGACTCTCTCTGTCCGCATTTAAAGCTCTTTTCTCAGGAACTAGATTTTTCCCGGGAAACGGCTTCGGCATTTATCGTTAGATTAGTATTTAAATGGACTACATTTCAGAATTTTTTAATCAAAATCGTCAGAGCCGTTTTCGAGAAATATTTTTTTTCACGTTTTTTTCAGAGTTTTTGGGGGGTAGCACCCCCAAATTTGGAGCTAAAATTCATTTCACGATTTTGCCTCGGGGTATGATTTTTCTGTACATGTATGCCAAATTTCGTCAAAATCGGCCCTGTTTTGGCTCTGCACAGACGACAGACAGACATTTCTTAAAAACCACTTTTTTGGACTCAGGGACCTCAAAACGTGTAAATCCATCAAAATTGAATTTTCGCGCCATCACAATACTTTCTCTTTATATGAGAAAGTAAAAAGAAAGCTATAACCAATTATTTGTTATTTGTTAATAGCTCCCCACGCTTTTAAATAGCTATTTTTATTAAGCTACATACGCATAAATGTACTGTGATCGCTTGAAGTACTATGAGGCTGCTGAAAATTATTTTACCGCCCAAAAGTTTTGGCAATTTATTGATTAATCGGCTGATTAAGAGGACTTTGTGAATATAATGAATGACTCGTTATTGTATTGTTATTGTGCTTTAGCATTCTAGGTAGTCGTGAAGTGGGTCAAATATAGGTTACATGATTTTATCCGGAAAGTTAGCTAATTAAAAGCGAGTAATAACAACTTATTCCATCAATAGATATTCATCAGATTATCGTATAACAGCAGATAATAAAATAACTTGTGATATCGTCGCAACATGTTAATCTAACCAATGTTATTTTCCTTACTTTATGTAAAAAAATACCATTTAAATTTAAACTCTTAACCTAAATCTTATTGGTGTATTTTTTCCTATTTTCATTTTGTTTCCACTTTTATGTTAATAACAAAATTAATTTAAAATATCGTTCGTTCGTCGGTCGTACATTTGGTCAGAATTTGAAATGTCGGTTGTTTTACTAGCTCTGTGTTGAAGAGTTCCAACCACTTATCACATCATTGCCCAGAAGATGTACCACCGAAGAGAGTTTGGTGAGGTCATTAGTAATCTATGTAAGTCAGAGCGTCAAAGAGTGGGGTTATACCCAGGTCTTAACCGCTCTTGTTTCACAGATACAAATCTGAGAACCCCTTAGGAATTCCCTTGCCCTTTTCATAGTATATCAGACGAACATGGCATGGAATCGAACCCACAACCTTGTGTGCTACCCTCGATTCATTTTTCATTCATAGTCGAGCAGACGGGACATGCGCCTATATTCCTACCACCACACTGGCAGGCTCTTTGCCGTAGGAAGAAACCATGACTAGGTAAACACTCGTAATAAAAGCAGAAATAGTTATTTACATGTTATTTGGTATTGGCCTTGAGTTTAAGCTAGTCATATATATTGCATGATATCTGTCATGCTAATTTTAGAATAACACATTACTGTGTTTGTTAATCTACTCACTATTATAGATTGTAGTTATTGAGGCAGAGGAAACATGCTGGAAGCAACATGCGACACACAACATGCAACATACTACATGCACCATGATGTTATCAGGGTTTTCATTCATATTTAGTTTACTCGCACAAGTTACAAGTTAACAAGAAGCCATCAATACAAACTCATCACATCAACAAAAATAGGCTACCTTAGCTTCAAATTTTATCAATGAAAAATACTCTACTATACTATTATGAATGGAGTATAACAATGCTGCTTCCCAACGAAGTGTATTATTTTACAAGCTTTTATTTAACTTGTATATGTATGTATGTTCGGGTCAAATCTTGCAACTGATTTTTTCAGCAGTTATCCTCAACCGATTGAATTGAAATTTTGCATACACTTTTAGTTTGGATGGCAATGAATGAATAGCTAAGCGAATTCATTCTAAATCCAATATGGTGGGCAGTTTAAGATTAAAAAACCAATAATTTTCTTTTAAGAAATTTTAGCAGAGGTTGTCTTACCTTGGACAGTTACGTACAGTTCCAGGAAGCGAGGAAATACAATGTAGTGTACTACTAGTCAGAGGGGAGCCTTACTTGGCAATCCTCCCGCCTTTTCCAACTATCTTATCAGTGTTATCAGTGGCAGAATATTATTGCTAAGCTTCTAATATAAGATTAAAAAGTCAAAGTAATGTGAAGATCTTAATTTTGAATTGAGGATAGGGCTCTGGAAAAAGTAATGAAAATTAATTTATCTACGATTGATACGAAATATAAACTCTATATCTCTGTTTAGATGCAAAGAAAGTGATTCTTTTGGTAGCTGTATTCATTGCGCATGCGCTTTCATAATTATGTAAAGAATTCCTCTTTTTCCGACCTAGGGTGGAAATAAGAGGAATTCTTCACGAGTTTGTTTACATTCTAATTTGCTGTTTGTTTAATTAGAGTAACTATTTATAACGAGTTTATTTTTAGATAAACAATGAGTGAATTAAGTAATTATGAAGAAAATGAGGAGAATATACGCCTTCCGCAATAATTAATTCGGCATCAAATACAACTAATTAAATAATGTCATTAAATAGAAGTTTATTAATTTTTTTTTTCTGAATTTATTATTAAAATCCACAATCGTAGATAAAACACGGTACGCAACTCGTGCGAAAACTGCATTTTGCTTTGCTTGTGTAGTTTTACTACCCTCGCTGTCGCTCGGGTGCGAACTCCACACTCGCATGCAAAATGCTACTTTTCTTACTAGACGCTTAATGTACTATTATTATTATTAATAATATCGGTTCTTTATTATTTTGATTATTTAAAGAATAGTCTACCATCAAGAGTGGCACAAAACTTCATTACGTCTTATCACGTACAAAAGATGCTTAGTTATTACGGATCCATTATATTTTAATTTATTTTTTATTTTATTTTTTAAACATTATAGGTAATTTAATTTTTTTTCTNTACTTTTAAGGGTTTTGTAGATGAGTAAGCATTACCCATTATGTAAATAATGATTTCTTGTCTTCAATCTAAAAGTCCCGGGTTCGATCCCCCGGGGGGTCACAATTTATTTTTTATTTTATTTTTTAAACATTATAGGTAATTTAATTTTTTTTCTTGGATATAAATGAATGATTTTTTTAAAAATAAGTATAAATTTATCAAAATTTCTTATAAATTAGAGGAGTTCTTCGAAAGAAAGTACACGTGTCTATGTGGATGAGAAACCAATGGTCGCAGAAGGTTGAAATTAATATGGGATCAAAAATGCTTATTATGACCAACCTGAAAGAGGTGTGGTTCAATAACCAAAGAAAGATTTCACACAATATGATTTTAATAAACAATTGACCAGCTTTATCTGTTTTAAAGCAGCCTTCATCAGATAATCTTCAAACAAAGCAACAGCAATTATCTTAAGAAGGCTGCTCTAAAACAGTTGAACGTTGATTGCTTATGAACTACACCTATTTCATGATGAGTCTCTGTCATTGGAGAAAAAACACAGACGATGATATTATAGCCAACCAATAATTACATCGGACGAGTAGATTATAATATGGTGGTTCGTAAATGAGTTGAACGGCACATCGATAGGCTGACGTGAGACCTAAAATGTTCCCTAATGTTTTAATCGGATTTCTGTCCAAGAATTTTTGAAATTGAAGACAAAAAAAATTTGTTCTTCAGAGAGGTCTCAAGGAACACATCACAAGGAATTTGTTTTGGCATTGATATGAACATTACTGCCACGTAAGAGTTATTTATACTGTAAAACACTTCTTCATAAAAGAATGGGGAACTGTCATTTTAAGATTACATTTTGCAATAAAGTTTAAGTGCAGCGGTCAATTTGAATTGTATTTTATACAAGGACTTTTTTGACTTACAGATTTTGAGATGTGCGCAGAAGGGTACTATAAAATGTTGTGGAAATAAGAAAGATAGTATATTTTTTTTAGTTTCCACTTGCTGACCTAGGATACAGGAGGGGTCTATAAGAGTCTGTTCGTGCTCAGTTATTGCCTAGCATGTTAAGGTCTTGTGCTGGAGTTTTGTCCCTTGGTGAATGAAAGCCTGTTGCTGAGGTAGGCGTCCAGACCTCGTATCGATCCTTTAAGAGAGAGTCGCGCCCCTTCCTTGTCGCACAGTGGGGCGCAGCCGTGTTGCTCCGACACCCACACACTGCGCAATGCGCCACCTTCCACTAACACGAGCACACACATCTCACTGAACGCCCACTATCTCTCCTTCTCACCATTCCTGGTTCCCTCTCACACATTTCATATTCAATATATATATTGTTGTACCCTATCAAGCATTGTACTCCTCACCAATCATAGCAATTCTCCTCCAAACAGTTATTAAACTTAACCACCAAAATGTATCAGTTTATATATAGCTTTATCTGTTT
>KZ651117.1:518675-529176 GCA_001010745.2 Gerris buenoi
ATAAATAAATTAGAAAAAAAAATTAATAAAAATTAACAAAAATTAAAATTAAACATCGAAATTTTAATAAAGTATTTTAACACTCAGCAACAACAAAATCAACAACATGCATGCCTAGATATATTAAATAAATTACTAGATTATAATAAGATAGTCTTATAGTGCAATGTCTCTATACTTAAGTGCATCACTAATAAATCCATATAATTTTTCGAAATCTTTTCCACTTAGTATAGAATACATTTCTTGTGTTGTTAAAGGATTCATGCTAAAATATTTTAATCTGTATGATCTGAGCGCGGGACAAGAGCCTATTTCCCTTTTTATTTAAAACTACATATAGGCCAAACAAAGAGAAAATTCTTTATTAAGATTATATATATATATAAGGGTTCAAAACACATTACAAAAGAAATAATAATAGAATTAAGGGCCAAGTTGTTAGGGACAAATCTAGTTTCGAATTCTGGGAAAGCCAGATAAGTTTTCTTCACTTATCACTTCAATTCTCTCACTTTTTTCGGGATGATTATTCAGTATGAGGTATTTGAAATATCTATAAGCATAAATAGTTTTGTATTTCGACTGCCAAGAGGGGGAGGGCGATATTAAAGTACGTTGCTATGTTAAGTGCGAAGTTGCAATCTTTGGGAAATGCCTATTTATAAATAAGCACCCACAAAAAAAAACAAAAATGTAAAATTTCCACCCCTAAAGAAGAGGAGATAAAAAATAGGGGTAATCGAGCCCAACTAATGTCCCTACTTGAAGTAATAAAAAGCTTCTTCTTTGACTTTGACATAAATAGCCACTTACTCCTTGGTCCAAACAATTTTTCGTTTTTGCTTGTCTGTTGTCAACCGCGGCTGTTTTTGAATCCTGAATTCTAAATAAATTCTATCCATACTAAAATATTCCCGAGGAAAAGGGACAACCACCAACCACAATAATAATTGGAAAATCAGAATGATTTCCAATTTGTCTAGCTCAAATGTGGGTTCACAACTAGCAGAGCTCATCATGTACGAATTTATCCATGGCCTTCTTACAGCGGATGCAGCGGAAATTGGTTACGAACCAACTTTTTTGTGGAGCCGCTTTAAAAAACTGAATGAAACCTTCACTTCAAGTCCTCTTTTTGAGTATGTTTTTTATTTTTTATTTTAAACCCATGCTTTTAATTTAAAAAGTAATAGTCCTGGAGACAGCGTGCAACAAAGTGTTTGACTAACAACAAGCTGGAATTTTGTGCTTCTGGAATCTTTTGGTGCTTTTTAAGAATATGTGGTCTAAATTCGTCTGCAGGACATTGCTTGGCAATAGGCATTTAAAAAAAAAAAAAACCGGTGGAGAGCGGCCCTGTACTTTTTGGACTTTTGTTTTTGGATTTCTGTTGGACAATGTGTTCTTCATGATCCTGAGTACGAAATTAGTTTGTAGACCAAAAATCAAGTTGATGGTAGTCCGTTTATTCTAGTTTTGTGTTATCCTTTAATTGGTTTAAACGGTATATTATTCCGCAATCTCACATTAAAAGTAAAACCAAAGTGCTTTAAAAATGGCTTCTAAAGATATAATTCAAAAGAGTCGAAGGAATCAGTGAAAGATCATAACATACTTATTTAAATTATGTTTGATGCATAGAATTTAATAAAGGATAATTTAATAACTTAATAATAATTTAATAACTAGGATCAACAGCGTAAATTGAACTTTTTAAAAAAGTTAGTTAGTTATTGTTAAATCAAAAGAAAACGTCCAACAGCGGAAATAACCCTTCAGAATAGGAGAACAAACGAAACGGCTTTGTTTTGTTTTTAACCTGACACCTGACTGAACAGCGTGGTGGAAACCAGCAAATATACCTCCACGACTTCATGAATCATGAATGTATCGTTAACTACATATAATACAGCCGGATACGCTTCGAGATCTGCTAGCTGCTAGCTGTGAACCCACCTTTACGCAAGCTTCGACGATTCAATATGAAGCTGTAAGGCTGTTGTGAACACGCCATGAAGGGTTAAAGTGTAGACGTTTCGAACCCAATATTAGATGAATATTCTGGGAACTACGTTTTTCCTTGAGAAGTGACAATGTTAACTCAGATCTTGTTTTATCACTTTGTCTAGCGTTCCTTTAATATTTACAGAAATCAATGAAGTTAATGCTACAAAGTAAAGCAGTAAACAACCACATTCAATTATTTTTTATTTTATAAATAAGTTATGTAAATGTAAATTTTTTATATATTTTAATAATGTCGAGGGTAGATTAGATAATAAAGTTTTACGATGAGGATTTATATATCTCAGAAGTAGCTTGTAAAATGTATAACTAAAACTATATCATTTTATAGATAAATTATTTATTTTGTGATTTACTAGGCATTTACTTGGCTCTATCATTGAAGCGAGCCTGGGGTACATGGTTCAAAGCTCGCCTTTCTAGATAAACCTATGAGATAAGAAACTTAACCACTCTTTTAAACAATTATTATAAATGTATCAATTCGCTACACAAAAACTACTGCTTGTAAAAAGTTGAAAGTTTTCAAGTGTGTCTTAATTGTATTTTAGACAATGTGTTTGAAGTTTTATTAAAATCGTTACGTTAGAACGTAAAATATCGATATCAGTAAAAACGTTGTTTTCTCTACTTAAAACGTTTAGATCCGCTTTAATATTTTTTACGATCTTTATTAATTCATAGCGGTGTTGCCGTTGGTTTTACTAAAAAATGTTATTTGAAAAAAAATGTTCGTCTCATCGAATAGGTGATGATAGAATATTTTCCCGTCCTAAAATTCTAATTTTACAGTTGAAGCGAGCGTCACGCGCGAACTCTTGGACGGATAAGGCTGTCCAACGAACTTAGCGTAATCATTAGTAAAAAAAACATGTTTACCAAATTTTAACTAGATCGGTAAATTTTTACTCAAGTTATCGTCGGACACGTAAACGTTACTGACAGACAGACAGACAAGCATAGTTTGTTGAATGTAAGATAGAAAAGAAATCAGTTCAAATATCTGAGAAACGGCCAATCAAATTTAGAATGTAAAGAGAGGGTAGGGGGAGGTTAGTAGGAGATTTTTGAATTTAGAGGGAGGCCACGTTGTGACATCATGTGACCCCCTGTGGCGCCTAGTGCGCTGGCGCCATGACCTCTCTTCTCTACGCGCTTTATGAATGGAGGCCACCCTTTCCCCCCCTCAGCGCATCTAAAAACGCTCCAAAATCAATACCCGACCTCAGTCCACCATCTTGATGGACTCCAGTAAACAGGTGGCTTAAAAAACCAGGTAAAGAAAATTTATTATTATATTTAATCATTCTCCATTTTTACTTGTTTATATCCAAAAGATAATAAATAAACAAATATAATTATTAGAAATTAAACCCAGACGATATATGTATAAAATATAATTTAATATTATATATTGTCAAACAAATTTATTAAGAATAGATAAATTAATGGCAATGCATATTAATTTCAGTGTTGTATTACAAAAATAAACAGTTAGCAATAGCAGACATAATTTTATTGAATAAATATTGTTATATTGTCAGACACATAAATATATATATCGAAAAAAATAAATGGGCGGAAAACCACATAACGTTCTTTTACAATAAATAAAACTAAATCCAAATATTAATAAGATTCACATTTCTTATCAGTTGACTAATTAAGTCGAAACCGGTTTATATTTAGATAATATTAACTGATTGCAAATTGAGAATAAAATTATAATTTTCCTTTTCAAGTTTGATTTACTGCCCTTCAGTTAATATCAACAATAGCTTTATTTAAAATTATATATTGATAACTAGGTTATTTTATAATTATAATTTAAAACTATTTTTGTGGTGGTAATATAATAATATAGCTTTACTTCATTATACTTTTTGTACAAACAAATTCTTTTCTTTTATTTCGACGAAAAATAAAATACTTCTATTTAATACATTCAAAAATGAAGTGAATTAGTACTATCCTCTATTAAATTTATTAAATAAAATCATTTAAATAATTTACTAGAAAAAGAACAAGAGAAAATCGTTTATTTAAAAATTTGGGCGTATCAGATTGAAGTTAAACTGGATATTGAAGTGTTATGTTTTCCCCCCATTTCTGTTATCAAAAAGCTGATAACAGCATATCAATACCACAACTAAGTTACGTTCTCATCACTAGCTTCATAAAATCAGATTTATATTTTTGTTATTTTCTTTGTAAATATTTTTTTTTTATTAAACCTTTATATAAAAATCAAGGTATTTTTTTTTTTTTTATTTTGGTAAATTTTTATTTAATACAAATCTGGGTTTGTGATAAAATATATTTCCAGTTTATACTTGAGTAAAGTTCTTCAGATAAACAAAGCCTTCTGTTTGATTTTAAAAATATAAAATAAATAAAGTCACAGATTATATAACTCAGGAATAAATAAATTTATCGAAAAGTAAGTTAATATAATATTTATTTTATAATCTATTATATAAAATTATATAAATAAATAGAAAGATATTGCAAAATGAAGCATCGGGTTAATCCTAACCTAATATTGAAATGTTGACCATAATTCATGTTGATTTTTTTTTTCCAAAACACGAATGACATTTAGGTTTTACAATAATGTGGTTTATAATATTAATATTTATAATATATTAATGCATTTTTTGTAGATATAATTTTTAGTATAATGTGGGAAAAGGTCTGTTTTAAGAGTCCATATGGTGTAGAAGGGACATCGATTTTCCGTTTCCACCCAGTTGAGGTCCCGGCTTCTACCGTGAGCCTTAGATTTTACCCAAGTTTATAAGTATCGTTGCTGAATTTGGTGATTTTATAGTGTGCTATCTAAAACAGTGATATATTTCTTGCTTATTTATTTCCTTAACAAATTCTAACAAAAAAACTAAAATGTTTACATCACTTTAACGACATTTAATAAGAATTTGCAACAGTATTGAATATAAATTCACAATTCTGAGGTATCCATATGTCCAAAAATAAACAGTACTAAAAATTTCGCTAGGATCATTTGCCTCACCTATTGAAAGTTCTAAACCGTCAATTATCTCTTAATTCAAAAGTTTTCAGTCACCACATGCTTACATAGTAGCGAGTGTAAAAAATAAAAATAAATTCAGTGTACATTTCTTATTTTCTACAAACATCAACTACTTCTCAGAAATCTTTGTTCGATTTCATCCTTAAGCTCAGATATTTTGGTAACAATGATACATTTTACTTTTGATTTTACTGTGATTCCAAATAGCCAAACAATTAAATAATTTTACTTACATTTAACATTTTGGTTTGCCATAAAGAAGGTAAATCCACTATAGGACTTTAATTATATAAGAAATGCCTGAGCAGAGACCTAGGTCTACTTTTATCTATATTTAATACATTTTTTATTCTTACAATAACAACATTTTAACTTAATGTAAACACCAAACTTGCCCTACAATCGTCTAAATAATTGATTGTAGCCTAATAATAGATTTTATAAATTAAAAACAGACCAAATATGTAATTTTGTAATATCCATATGTCTAAAAGTCAAAATGTGAAGCTCAACTTTGAAAGTGTTTTAACAAAAAAAAGACACTGGATATTTGATGCTAAAAACCTAATTATCAATATACCTATTTTATAACTTACCTATTACAAAAGCAGGTTACGTACCTATTACAAAAGATTCGTACGCAATAGGTACCTATTATTTCTTTTGCTACTACAAAGTAAATAAGTTCTTCAATCTTCAATAATAAAAAAAAATCATGTAAATAAAACAAAGGTCATGTAAGTGCATTTATTCAGCACACACGAAGGGTCCCCTGGCAATTTAAAAATTGACGAGTTCATTAAAAAGCATAATTTCCCCTGCCATATCAAGATGTCGGCCATTTAAAAAGTTTGTTCTAGCCATAACGTTTGTCTATGAGGATTGTCAAGAATGGACCGGGAAAACAGACTGTGGACTAGTGGATTGGAATGGTCAGAAATGGAGTCGTGGAAGGATGTGTATCAGGAATTGGCTAATTGACAGACAAAGGAAACTTTGAAATCATTACTAAGGACGAGATTTGAAACATAAAAAGGGAAGCCAGCTATTTTTCTTAGGATCTTGGATTGGAGAGATTGGATACTGTGGGAATTGGAAGTTTTGGTAAAACCCCAGAGTTCTATAGCCTATATGTCCATCTAGGTTTTATTATGATGTTGTAGAGATACTTCTGCACCAGTAGAATACTTTGTTTTGCATGTTGAGTTTAAATGTGTTGTGTAAGAGTCTGAGTAAAAATGTATAGTCTGTATTGCATGTTTGGTGTTCAACATCCCTTATAACAATACAACCAAAATCATAAATGGCCAAACAAAACAATTTTTAAATAGTTGTTTCTAAAACAAAAAAATTGAAGAACCAGGAATTAGTAGAACGAAATTATTACCAGGTTGAAGTATTTCCTTCTTAAGAATGAGAAAACATTAAAAGAGTTTTTCTGTTAATTTTCACAATAAGATTCTTATTTTTACTTTTTCTTACCAAAAGAAAAAGTATTATTTTTACCCAAAGAATATGAAACTGAGAGGACAACAGAATCATCCGTTTTGGGAGATTTTAAGGCAATTTTAGTGTTTTTTAGCTGGATTTATGTCTGTCTTTGTGTGTGCCTGCCTATCTGTGTGACGTATAACTCCCACAGATTTTAACATATAGAATTGAAACTTGGTACAAAAATCAGTCCTTAAATTTTCCACCTTTCGTGAAAAAAAAGGAAATCGTTCCTTTGATTTTCCACTAGGAAAATCATAAATTTATGACGTCACGAAATTATTTTTCTGAGTTAGCAAAAATTGAATAAAAACGGAACAATTTATACAATTCGCACAAAATATGACTCTTTAAAAGACAACAATTTCCACTAAACTTCGCTTTGATATCTGCCTCTATTTTTAAAATATCGACTTTTAAACCTTGAAACTTTATAACTTGATCTTTGGAGTAAAAGTACCTTGACAGTCCTATAACTACTTTGGCAATCCTATAGCTACTTAAGGTCGCTTTCTAGAAACAAAGGGCCTTCTTGTCGGTTTGCATTTTTAAATATAATACCGATCACTATTTTTTTACGGCGAATAAATCGATTTAATTTCATGTTAAATTTGTAGAAAATCGACCCAAGCATTTGGTCTTGACTGAGTAACAAACATACGAGTACACAGAAAATATGCCAAACGGTCTAGTCTGGAGTTAAAAAGTTGAGACATAAACCTCGCTGCGTCAATTAATGCTCGGAAAATTAAAGAATTTTGTTCCAGATTGTCAGAACGACTTTTAATAATATGCGGATTTAAGATAATGTACTTCCTAGAAAAACTAAATTTTATGATGACAAATTTAGAAATGGCACAAAATTTAAAAAATAAAGACAATAACTATGACAACGTTATTATCTATATTTTCCTGAAAATATAATGAAAGTCCACTTGGATTGAATTCTAATCCGATGTTGACCTTTAATATTTATTTTGCGTAAAATGAGGAAGAGAAAAGCGTCGAGGAAATTGCAACCAGTAATGAAATGGTGAGAGATGGAAGGACTTATTGATTTCACCTCTTGTTCGGAAAAGCTTTCTACGTTATTTTCCCCGAGTAAAGCAGCTTTATGTTCTCAAGGTGGAAAGCTTATTGTGTCTAAGATGAGAAGGGTGTGCAAGGCAAATTTAACATTTCTCTGACGGTCCCTCCTACGCTCTTTTACTTCCATTTACAACGCCCCACCCATTAAAAAAAGTGTTACATTTTGACGTATATACTTGACCCAAGTATTGGGATTTTCAATCGACTTTAATTGTTACTTAAAAGATTACTACAAACTTAAAGGTCAAGAGGTAATTTTCATTTTATAGAGGTAAAGTAGAAAAGGAAGGGAAAGTGAAAAAAATATTTAGTGAATAAAATTTAACAGGAAGAGAGAAAGGCGAGTCTATATAGGTCTTCCCTTGCCTTAGAGTTTAGAGGGACCCAGGACAGCCAATTAACAACTATATATAAGTGTTATAGATAAAACGGGATTTGCTTATCGCTCCATCAGCTAAATAAACCTTAATGTTGACCTAATGGATAACAGAGGGTTTGCTTATCGCTCTATCAGCTGAATAAACCTTAATGTGGACACCTAATCGATGACACGGGGTTTGCTTATCGATCCATCAGCTGAATAAACCTTAATGTTGACCTAATGGATGACATGGGGTTTGCTTATCGCTCCATCAGCTGAATAAACCTTAATGTGGACACCTAATCGATGACACGGGGTTTGCTTATCGATCCATCAGCTGAATAAACCTTAATGTTGACCTAATGGATGACATGGGGTTTGCTTATCGCTCCATCAGCTGAATAAACCTTAATGTTGACCTAATGGATGACATGGGGTTTGCTTATCGCTCCATCAGCTGAATAAACCTTAATATTGACCTAATGGATGACACGGGGTTTGCTTATCGATCCATTAGCTGAATAAACCTTAATTTTGACCGAATGGATGACACGGGGTTTGCTTATTGCTCCATCAGCTGAATAAACCCTTCTTCATCAACCAACTATTAAACGATAGACCTACAGGACCAAAAATGTTTTCTGATGTCTGAAATGGATTTCTGTCTGGAAATTTTTAAAATCGGAGACAAAATATCAGTCTCCAGAACAATAACATAGTTTCCGTTTTTCTTCAGTAAGCAATTAATAGTAGAGAAGGAAACCGAAAGAACATCTAAAGCTAAAGACACTGGCAAAATTTGATAAAACATTGAATTTATTAGTTTGATCAAATTTCATGAAAAACCGTTACAATAACTAACAGAACGAAACTAGGTTTGAAATAATGTAGAAGTGAAGTTTTCAGGATCGGAGAGATATCAGTTATCAGAATTAAAGTATCGAGAGAAATAGCAGCAAAGCCGACTCATACTAAATCGTTATCAAAACTTCTATCTCTCATTAATCTAACATATAAGGAAAGGAAAAAATAAATTAATAAAAAGTTTACTTGTAATTGCTATTTAATGATTGTTTACTCAAACGAAAATGATTGTTTACTCAAACGAACGATCTTTCACAATAGTTCTTTTTAACCAACCTATTTATATTAACCCATTCGTTCTCAAACGACCAATTCTGTGCCGCTTAGTGCTTACACATGTCTTTAGCTATACTACTGTTCTCATACATGTTGTTATCATTCCAAATATTCCAAGGGATAATAACTGTTTATTAATTTCACAGTGAAGTACTCAAGATATATCAACGCACTCTAACACTCTAACCAACAAAATTACTGTAATACAAAATTTACTTTTATTATATAAATATTATTGTGAATGCTTTATCTACATAAATATAGTTAAAGTCATTTTTGCACATTGATCAAAAACTTGATTGAAAAAAGTTTTCATTGATTGAAAACTTTTTCATTTCATACTTCGCGGAAACCAAAACTTTTCTTTGCTTTTGTCCTTTCTGTATGTATATGTATGTAAGTCTGTCACCACGGATCTAACTTTTTAGTCACAAAAGAGTTGAACTTAATTCATTAATTGTATACAGTGGTGTGCAATAACACGTGGTGCATATTGTAGGGCTTGGTTCCATCGTAAAATATTAAGCAAATAATATAAAAAATTTTGTTTTGCTCTTAGCTTCCTCGAATCCAGTCACATACTATATTTAAGTTCTGCTTTTACAACCCGATATAGTCTAATTTACTTCTTTTCACACACACCATCCAAATCTCTTAAATATAAGTACTTTCTAATTTATAAATTGATACGTGTCAGATGATTTTATTTTATTTGTATTTAAAGAAGTAATAGGTATGATTTCTTAAAAGATTTATTTCATTCATGTTTAAAAAAAAAAAAAGAAAAAAAAGAATTAACCATATAGTTTATTGTTTGTTGTTGTGAGAGAGTAGATTTTGCGCTTTCTTTATATAACTCGTCTCAGGCTTTGTTTATCTGTGATCGTAGTTTTGTTTACGGGATTAGGTAGATAAGCTTGGCTAAACCTAGAGGAGTCCCCGTTTCTTGTGGAGGGAGTCAGTCGTGGCCAGGTAGGCTGTGGAGCAACGTGAAGGAACGTCACGCTTTGCGGATCACCGAAGTGATTTACGTAGTGGCTGCCACCTACACCTGATAGACCGTTGGCGTTGGTCGACTCCAAGCTGACTCACGCTGGATGTTACAGAGAACTCGCCGCCGACACACGGACGCTAAGCTAAGCCCTAGTTTTAAGATAAATTTGGACATTTGATATTCCTATAACCATTAAAATATTTATAAATAAATAACGGAATAATATAGAATATAAGTATAAACCATCATTCTACTTTTAAGTTAGTTTAAGGGCTTAGCGTCCGGAGGGATTCAAGCGTTCCGCTTAAATAAAAGGAGCGCACCGGTGTTCGAACGCGGAGTTCCA
>KZ651117.1:530206-548337 GCA_001010745.2 Gerris buenoi
CCCCCGTTTTTTAAATCTGTTATTTTTTTTTTTACATGAATTAAAGTATCATATTAGCAAAACTTAAAGGGTGGAGACTGGAGACGGTTAAAATTAATCTGGGGCTAACTTCGTTCCAAAATTGGCGCAGGAGATTGAAACTTATGCAGGACTATCAACGGGCTAATTATGATCTACCATCAAATTTCATTAAAGTCGGACGTGAAGTTTTTTAGACATGTTTAAACAAAAAAATTAAAAAAATTGAGTGACAGACAGAACAAACAGAAAAAAGACACGGAACCAAAAATGTTCCTTGAAGTCTGAAACAGATTTTTGTCTTAGAATTTTTCGGAAACATGAAATAGAACGATCACGATCAGCTTCCGTTACCGTCAGTAAGCTCGGAAGCAAAGCTGAAAGATATGGGAGAGCGAAAGATAGGTAGTGTGAAGTACAATAGTGGTACCTGTATGTTATGTCTTTGTGTATCAGGGCGCAGTGTAACCAACTTAAGCTTCTAGTGAAGCTCTTGTTTTCTATCTTGTACTTGTCTGATAGCTGAACAACCCTGTGTCAGGCAGAATCTACTTCTAGTCACTATACATGTAAAGAGTCAATACATCACACATTGTCAGCTGGTGTTGCCTCTGCCTAGTTTACCTTAACCATATAACCTTGCTCATATACTATATTAACTCTCACCGAGTAGCTAGACTTGATATTCTTCCAATATACCACCCTCCTTGTATAACAGTAAATTAAATTCACTACAGTGTGTCCCAAAAGTCTACAATATCCAAGAGAAAAATTTCAACTCAAAAAATCATTCTTCATAATTTTTTTTTCAGTTTTAAAGTTCAATCTATAATTTAATCTTATTCAGTTGGCTTAAAATAATTTATAGTAATGATTTTATATATTTGTTTACAGGGTGGGATGGCTTTTGCGAGCCTCCTAATTCTGGGGGCGGCTTGCGCCCTCAGTGCCGCCCTTGGCTTCACGCCTCTCGACGGCAAGGTAAAACCATTTTTTCTTTGTTCTTCTTATTTTATCATGTTTAATTATTTTATTAAACAAATCTGTATATGGGAGGTAAAGGGCACTATGTGCCAAATTTAAATTTTTTTGGGAGAGCTACTTTAATGATTTTTTTACTTATTTTACCTCCCCAGCATGTTGGTTCACAGTGACTTTTCCAACTGGCTAAATCCGTGAGATTTAGTTTTAGGACATCATATACTTGTACCTCTAAAAAAGGGGGGAAAATGAATAGGATACTGTTAAAACCTCAATTTCGTAAAAAATGGAGATAGTGCCCTTTACCTCCCATACAGAGAAATATCACTCAGAAAAAAATGTTCGACAGAGAGAAATATCCATGAAGTTGTATTCAGGATGCAAAAGAGATGCATTTAATGGGGAAATAAATATATTAAATAAAAATGTACAACTTTATGTAAAAGAAATAAATGAAATATAATATGTTGAAAGCAAGATAATCCACTCATCTAAATAATCTATTACTGTAGCTTAGCTATGCTGTGCTACTATATGTATACTACTAATTGGAAGTAATTTTTAGGGCTTTGTTAAACCCAAAACGTTGTATGATAAAAACAACCACTAAACCACCTAATGTGGTGATGATAAATACGATCACCGCTCTCCCTTCTGTTCCATGTGCCCTAGGGATCGAGGTTATGTAGCTCCGACCGAGTGAGAACTTCGAACAAGTCTTATCTTAAGCAAACACCGAACTCCTTAAGAAATTGCTTATACTTTATGAAGGTTTAGCAAAGCTCATAAGACTTTATGAAGACTTTATAAGACTTCTCTCACTAACACAAATTGTAGACTTTATGAAGGTTTAGCAAAGCTCATAATGACTTTGTGAAGATTTAAAAAAGCTCATAACACATTATTAAGGTTTAGCAAAGCACATAAGACTTTATGAAGGTCATAGCGAAGAGAGAGATAGTAGGGAGATAAAGGGATATTCTTATGGTAACAGAGAAAAGCAATAGCGCCCCATCCACTGTCAATCTATGCCGAAAGACTTTCCTTTTTCTTAATCATGAAGGAAGCACGGTATGATTGACAATCATGTTCATTACCATCAACACAGCCACTTTCCTGTACTCTTTCCTATGAGACGATCCGCTCATTCCATCATGCAGGCTTGTAGTGTGACTACAATCCCTTCTTTTGATGCCGTAAACACAATGAAAGGAATATCTCTATCCCACCCACATGAAACTTATCAGTTGACAAGAATGGAAAGGATGGAGAGGATGGCGAGAATGGAGGATGGAGAGAATGGAGAGGATGGCGCGACGGAATTATCTTACAAGATTATAATCCTGCCGTTCTTTCCTCTTGAACCCCATACACTAACACTCTTTCTTGACGAAATCGGCTTTCCTTACGGAAAGAACGTCAGTGGATGGGGTGCTACTCTTTCTTGACGGAATCGGATTTCTTTACGGAAAGAATGGCAGTGGATGGGGCGCTATTGTTATTTGGTTTGTTTTGTATATGATGCATGTGTTATATGATTAGACTCACCTGAGTGAGTCTGTGCTGCGAGAGGTGGTGGAGCGGATGGGACGGGACCTGGATTCCTACTTGGAGGAAGTAGCATCTCCCAGGATGTTCCCCCAGGATTACCCCGACGGACTCAGCATCCGAGATCAGGAGTACCTCCAACACTCCTCCCTCTGGGCTAACCCCTTTCCTAACTGTAAGTAATCTTTACTATTTTAAACTAAAAGTACACTCCGTCATTTGAGAAATCGGCTTGGCTTTCTAAACAACCCCTTCCCTCCTCATTGCCAATGAAAAATCAATTTAAAATTTTATTTAACATTTTAATTGATTATTCGTCATAAAAAAATAAATATTTTTTACCAGTTTAAGACAAGGCATGTTCTTTTTCCAAAATAATATTAACACCTTCATATTTTAATAGCAAGATTTTCCCAGCCAGTGTATATAATTATTTTCCAGCCAGTGTATATTATTGTTTTCCCTGCCAGTGTATATAATTACTTTCACAGCCTGTATAAATAATAATTATTTATCACTACTCAATACCGAATAGTTTTTTTATATACTGGATTAGATAGTTAATACATTGTGTAGATATTTTCCATGCACCATCACTGATTGGCGACTAGTTGGTATATTAGGCTACGAGTGTATACTACAAAGGCCCAAGCTACGTAGTTATCCCATCTAATAGAATAGTAGAGTCAAATATTATTTTAAGCAGAATATAATTAATTGATTTTATATCAATTAATTAAGTTATACAGTGTGTGCACGCATTGAGTGAACGTAGAGTGTAATTGACAAAAAAAAGTTGAAATTTGAGTCAATGGGCATAAGTTCTGCTTGGTCTTAAACTAAGAAGTTAAAAAAATAGGTAATTAGGAATTTGTTTCCTGTTTTTTTTTTTTGTTTTTTTTTTTTTTTTTAAATAATAATAAATAAAAATCAATACTTTTCCTACTATTACGAGTGAGGAAAAGTAAAAAGGTAGGCGATCAAATTTAAACTTGACAATGTGTAATAGCTTTTAATTTTGAACAATTTTTCTAAGTAAAAATTTGTAATATTTTTAAAAGCAAAGGTACTTTACTCTTGACAATTTTTGAAAATTCATCGTAGCAACACCCTGTTAATTAATTAATTGGACTAATTTATTCAACTTCTTAGTTTAAGACCAAGCAGGACTGTTACCCAGAAGCTCAAATTTGAACTCATAAGTTCTAGGTCATTACTACGTGCACTCAATCCCTGGAGTTACTTTATATAATATATGCTATTTGTTTGCCTTGCTAGAACAACTGCGTGGTATAATGACTTTAAAATTCTGTAATACATTGCAGTGAAAAAATACTTAGTAAATTACTTGAAAAAAAATGCTATATATACTTATCAAGCAGGTCTGTACGCTTTTATAAATCCAATACATACGCTTATTTAAAAGAATATTAATGCTTTTTTATCCATTTCAGCAGCTTACGCATTCTGCTAATTTTCTAACCATTATTATTATATATTTCTTTCTGCAGAATTCGGCCTTGGTTTCCCAATTAAATATACTATCTAGTCTTTCCATGAAGAGTTCACATGCTCTTGACTGCAAACGAATAATTTTTCTTAATATTATGTAAGCTAAATCTCATCAGCTTAGTACGTAGTTTGTTTAGGCTCTACAAGTCTGAAAATACCATATATGACATAAAGACTTTTTAAAAACCACTTCGTGGACCTAATAACGTAAAAATTCTTTACAAATCTTGAAAGCAAAAATACCCCTCTACATGAACATTTACGAGCAAGTAAAAAATATAGTTTTTCGCATTATTTGGACCCCATTACTTTTGAATGATTTCATAGAATTAGAGAAACGTGACAATATTTTTACGATTATTATGTCATTTTTAGACGTTACATACCAAATTTATTAGGATAAAAAACATTTTATTGTGTGTCAGAGACAGCTCTTTGTCAGTAATCTTATTAGATAAAGCCAGCGGAATGGAATAAAGTAGATTTCTGTTTTTGTCAGTGATCATTTTATGTCATCTCCCCTCTCCCTTGGACACCTATAAATCTATAATTAAAGCAAGGACTTGAGCTTGAAGAGCCTTCAGGTGCTTTATTGAAATTACGTCATCTTGAATCCCCTTCACGAAGGGACCCTCAATTCCCCTAAATTCAATTAATATTTCCTATCTTCTCGCCCTGTCACCTGATTGAGCATCTATTTGAAACCTCTTTAGGAAAATCAATTACAAGCAGTAACGATATTGTTCATCCCAGTTCTATAGATTATTAAATAAAACCACATGCTTTAGACATTTTTATTGAATTATTATCTAACTAACTTTTTAATTGATCCTGCACTTAGCATGAATTGTTCAAATTTACTTTTGATCAAGGATATCATTACTACCCAAGGAAACATAGGAAATACTTAAAGAATGATGAGCCTTAATTAAAAAAGTGACTTTTTAAATAAGAAATAGATTGTGATTGCAATAAAATTTATTGGCACTCTGCATCATTCGAGTAGATTGTGTGATTTCAATAAAAGTATTGTGTTTTCAACAACATTCGAGCTGATTGTGATTGCAATAAAAATATTTTATCTACGATTGTTACGAAATATAAACATTGTATCTCTATTAGATGCGTAGAAAGTGATTCCTTACATACTTGTATTCATTGCGCATGCACGTCTCATAATTCTAAAGAATTCCTTTTTTTCCGCCCTAGGGCGGTAAAGAAGAAGAATTCTTTAACTTTACGCTTGATTAGCGAGTTTGTTTATATTTAACAAAACCAATTTGATATTTGTTTAACAAAAGTAACTGTCTATATAGAGGTTTTTTTTTTTTTTTAATATTAATGCGTTATTTAAGTGATTGTGATGAAAATAAGGAGAATAAATACGCCTCCCGAAATAATTAATTCGGCACAAAATACAACTAATGAATTAATGTCATCTTTATCTAAAGAGAAATACGAACTTACATACAGGAAGTTTTTTTCTGTATTTATTATTAAAATCTAACAATCGTAGATAAAGTACGGTTCACAACTCGTGCGAAAACAAAATTTTGCATTGCTCGAGTGGTTTTACTACCCTCGCTGTCGCTCGGGTGCAAACTCCACACTCGCATGCAAAATGCTACTTTCCGCACTCGACGCGTAATGTACTGTTGTCAGGCAGCAACATTCCAAAAGAATGTGATAGCAATAAAAATATTATGACAGCCAGTAACATTCACACAGATTGTGATTGCAATAAAAATGTTTGTCAGGCAGCAAGTATTGGCAGCCGGCAACATTCTAACAGATTGTGATTGCAATAAAAATGTTTGTCAGGCAGCAAGTATTGGCAGCCGGCAAGGGCTTTGTGTATAACAAGTAGTACTTATCACTTAAACATATAGATTGGGCGTTAAATAGTTTTTTGGTGGGTAGCTCCAAGAAAATTATAATAAAAGAAAAATAAGTGTGACTTCATTAGTTCACCTCATGTGTATATATTAAATATCATAATAAAATCTGACAAATAAGTAGCTGTAGTTTGTTATTACGTCACACTACAGCACTGTTATTCTTAGGGTATAATTGGATTCAAAAATATTTAGATCACATTTATTTTTTCCTAAACTCTCTTTTTTTAAAATGCACATTTTCACAAAAATTAAACAACAATAATTACAAGATAAAAAGAACTTTTTATATACTACGTTTTTTAATTCAATTAATTCATTTTTTGTTTACTTGGTTTACTTATTCTTTTTTGCTGTCATTTAATGTTTACCTCTCAAAATCTGTCAAAATGAGGATTGTAAATAATTGGGATATGACAAAACAAATAAAATAACTTGCGGATTTTTTCCGAACTAAATTTCCATGCAGCAAATTTGCTGAAAACGAATTAAATTCTGCTGAAAGATTACTAAAAGCATTAAAATAATGCATTGTCATCGTGTTCTGAGCTGCTCTGAAAGTTTTAAATGTCTAGCTACTCGGGATGTTAGTTAAAATTCGATTGCAAGATTTGTACCGGACAAACAAACAAACAAGAAACCGAATTAATAAAAACGTAGTAAAAAATGACGTTTTATCAATTATTAATTTGTAAATAAAAATACATAAATATTATTGAGTTTAAACTTATATTGTATATTTATACATAATAAGAAATAATTAGATAATAAAAACAATAATCAGCTAATTAGTTAGCTCAACGAAAAATATAGAATTAGTGAGACTGATTATTATTATCTTTATTTAATTTATCTTGTACATATTATGATGACGATGATGAATTCTTATATTCTTAGGATAGTGTTTTAAACTAACTATACTAATATTTAATAAGTCTTATTCATGTTTTAGATATAGCTCATATCGGGTTTCTTCGATAAATCTTGCATTACTTTCATCACTGATGTTGGTAAAAGTTGCAAATTTATTTCTGTCTGCGGGTTTAGTACTCACTATACCTTGGAGGAAATACCGATTCGTTTCATTATTATAGAATACAAGCCCTCCTCCACTGTCACCAGATGGAATTCCAGCCTCTGTTTAAAATAATCAACAATATTACTATAATAATAGAGAATTGTGTTTATCAGTAGTGAAATAAAAAAAGGTCATACAAACAAGAAAATCGTCCAAACTACTTCAGTAATACTGCAATTGCATAACCAAATGACAGGAGAAATGGACCAAAACCATAAGAGATCTCTAAAATTAGAAACAGCAGTATGAATAGTACATTTCGGCTACTGTTGATAATAATTGCAAGATAAAAAGAACTTTTTATATACTAAGTTTTTAAATTTTCTGTCATAAATAATAAATTTGAACCTGTCAAAATGAAGATTGTAAATACGGGATATGCCAAAACAAATAAAATAACTTGCGGATTTTTTCCGATCTAACTTTTCACACAGCACAATTTGCTAAAAACTAATTCAAGTTTGCTGAAGGATGGATAAAAGTATTAAAATAATGCATTAGCATCGTGTTCTCAGCTATTCTAAAAGTTTCAAATGTCCAGCTACTCAGGAAGTTAGTTAAAAACCGATTGCAAGATTTGTACTGGACAAACAAACCAACAAACAAGAAATCAAGCTAATAAAAACGCAGTAAAATAGCCGAATTAGTCATATAGGAAATTGAAAAGTATTGTGGGTCTAGCAAGCTTTAAGTTTGCTAAACCCGGAAAACATAGCATTTCTTAACCTCTTTAGTTGAGGTTAATGTTTCGATTATAAAGATCAGATTTGCTCATTATTTTGAAAACTCCTAGTGCTTAATCCATATTTTCCTTGGGGTATCGTCTAATTCCAGTAATATTCGAGTATTAAATGCCCATAAATCAGGCCTTTTTAGACGTTAGTTAATTTTTTCTTTTGTATTAAAGAATTTGGTTTCATACACTACTGTTCCTGATTCATCATTCATACACTTATGGATATTATCAGGGCCATTTAAAATTCTCGTTCTTACCGCATCTAATAGATTTTCTGAACCCTTAAACTTTTTTTTTGTAAAATTCGATACAACTGATATAATAGACCTTTAGGAAACTATTTGACCACCATGTGAGGATATTATTTGAGTAGCTTAGTTTCTTACCTTTGGAATCATAGACTGCACAGAATTTGTCCTGTGTTACAAAGTCTCTAAAGGTCCCAACTCGTCTCTTACAAGAAGTATGATCTAAATAAGATAAGTTTACAACCTTTAATTCACTGCTTAATTCACCTTTTAAGTCATTCCTACCCCAACCGACAACCTGAAATAAAAGATACAATTTTTTTTCAATTTAAAGATCTTTAAAATTAGTAATTACAAATTACAATTACATTTTTGGAAAATTTATAAAATAGGTAGAAACTTGAACTTTGGTGTATATAAATATTGTAAAAGTTTGAAAAAATATAGCTTTAATTTTTGTAACTATTGTTAAAATGCAAATATTTTCCTTTTTTTCCCAATGAAATTTTCTCATTGAGTTTTGAAACAACATTATTTTAGATCCATTCGTTATTTTAAATTCATTCACTAACTAAGAATCATTCACAATTTCAGATTCATTCACTAATTTAGATTCATAAAATAGAACCAACATAAAATGTAAATAATACACATTGTCTCTTAACATTATCTGTTACAAAACAAGATGAAACACTTTCTATAAAAGCTAGAGACTTGACAATTAATCTTTAAGATCCGCGAGTAACAATTTATAATAAAATTACTGCTATAGTTAAATTTAATTCATCTAATTTTTTATTAGATTATATAGCTCTAAGAAGCATGAGTATATATAAAATAATGTTATTCAAAGTTTAAGTTGCATAAAGTAAGTGAATAAACACTTACAAGAAACATGAATCAGCTTGTATAATCTTGCATTAGTAACACGTTGGTCCAATTTTACACAAAAATTGGACCTTTGCAAGTTATATAAATTCACTCAAACACTGATTTTTATTGAGTTAGTCCCCATTCTCCAACTTCTAGAAATAATGAAGTTTTGAAAGTCCTTGTCATTTATTTGGGAAAGCAATTTCTTGTTTACTGCAGTAAGTCAGGTTTTATAGTTAGTTACGCACCATGGGAGAAAAGTATTAGCGATGAAGTTCACTCCTGAGGTGGAGCCGAAGGAGTTAATTATCGCGAAGGTGCGCAAGTAACTTTTTACTCCCGAGGTGCGTACAATATTTTACCTCCAGAAAGGAGAAAAGTATTTTTAAAACACAAATTAACGCATGAGAAAATGTAAATCTTTGGTAAAATATAAATGCGAGTATATATTAAACAATTAAAATGATTACTATGTATAAATTTATTACCCTCAATAATATACTTACTGTTGCCATTGTTCCATTTCTTATAATCTTGCCTGGACGAGGAGCCTCTAAGCATGCTGGCATGGCCATAGTCGAAACAATTATAGTTTGTGTTAATTCTAATATGGCAATGTCAAACGCATAATGGTTTACACTTCCTCTATAATCACTGCGGGTAATTATTTTAGCTACCTGAAATATTTAAAAGATATAAGAAAACTCAATTTACTCAGATAATTTACGTAAAAAATACCGCTGAATTCCATACCTTGATTCTCCCATATTTGATACAATATTTTCTTAGCTTTAATATGTCTTATTCAATCTTATAAAATAAGTTACGTATTTTTAAATGAAATTGCAAAAAAAAAAAACAACTAAAATTAAGTTTTTAAACCACGAGGACGACTAAGGTGTAGTTAAGGTACCACACCTGAATGTACCTTTTGAATGCACTTGTTCATAGAAAAATCATTAGTAATGAAGATATCTCTAAAACCATTAGAGAGACCAAGAAATTTATAACCCAATTTTTCATTTTCCATTAATACTTTTCGATTTACTTCTACAATTTTATTTTTGATGATTGCAGTTTGCCGCTACCCTATATTAATGAAACAGTTCTGGTCAATTAAACCGCTAAAATAGGTATATTTTTAAAAGTACAACACAAATGACAACTTTTGTTTCAGGAATAATTTTCATTTTCAGGTCGGTTATAAAAAATAATCGCAATCAAACAAAATTTAAAATCTCCAAAAAAAATGTGAACATATTTTTTTGGATTTACAGTTAGCAATTTTAAATAACAAATGAAAGGGCATATTTTGCCTAAAAAATGAAGCTCTATAAAAAACAAAGTTTTGACAAGCCTATTCATAAAAATCGCAGTTAGATTCTTAAGAATTCTTAAGAACGTTTGTGAACTTTCACCATGAATATTTCGGTGTTGTGACGCCCGGATTTTTGAGGGAAATAATACGTTAATAGTTAATAGAGGCCATTATGTAGTACACGGTAAGATAAAAAAAACCTACTATTTTGATACATCATATTATATGGAAGTGGACTATCATGAAAACGGCGTGATATTATTCCAAAGATGCAATTAGATTAATAATTACACCTTGAATTAAAATTCGTTTTTTAAACCAATAAAATAGTTTATAGGTGTCATCAGATTCATCCCCTTTTTTTTGAAAAGAGCTAAGACTGAAGACGAAAATAATATTATTGGATGCTTGGTAACTTCTATTTATTTTAGTTTGGAAGGGAAATTCAGACTCAACAATTTACAATTACCCGATCTATTCCTAAAATAGTCATCGCATTTGATATTTTGCATTGACGTACGTTTGATCTTTTGTATTAATAAACATAATAACTTAATACATTTAAAATAAAATTACTTTACTTACTTTAAATCTCTGCTCACCAGGATCTACAATTTCCCAGGATCTCGTTGTTTTTCCAATTGCAACATATACTTCCTCGGGTTGAGACCTCAGATCATAAACACAATGTGCAGCTGAGAAAAAACATTCATATTTATATTATTTACATTTATATTTATATCACTTGTACTCGTGAGTCAATACAGTAACCTCCAGATTATCTGAAGAAGGCTGCTTTAGAATAGCCGAAACCGGTCAATTAATAAAATTACAATTTTTGTGTGAAGACGTTGTTTGGTTATTGAACTACACCTCTTTCATCAAGTTTTAACTATTCGTTTAGATATGTTTATACAATTTAGCCAAAAAAAAAAATATATATCACAATATTTAATGTGCGTAGATGGTTGAAATTGACATGTATCTGTGAGCTACTTTAGAAAAGCCATTGAAATATATTAACTAAACAATAATATATATAAACAATAATAGACTAATTATGAACTGTCACTCACATTTCATCAAAATCGAACGAGTAGTTTTTAAGACATACTGGTATACGTAATAAGACAAAATTTTTGAACTCTGTCAAAATTATATACTTCATGAATATGTGAAAGTAAAAATGATATAAAAGGAGTTTTATATAAATATTGAATACCTGTTAAAATCATATAGGGTGATATGACGGTACCACCGCAGAGAAATTCCGTATCGTTGATTGTCTTATCAAATTTATAGAGACCAGCATGCCAAGGATATCCCACAGCACTTGCATTTCCATTATGAGAAACCAAAATTTTATTATTGTTATTAG
This sequence comes from Gerris buenoi, assembly GCA_001010745.2. NCBI lineage: Eukaryota > Metazoa > Arthropoda > Insecta > Hemiptera > Gerridae > Gerris > Gerris buenoi. Next base: position 541,792 of record KZ651117.1, read on the forward strand.
TTGTGATGCCGCATTCTTAAACAAACACAATTTTGAGTTAAGTTAATCTACACCAGGTAGATGTAGCGAGAAAATTGTTAAATTTCTACTGCTGCTCTATTATCTGCAATATTTCTAAATAATGGATCAACAGTTTATCCTGTTCCTGAACTTACTTCTATTTCCTTCAAGTTATAAAATTGACGAAGGAGATAATAGACAGACAAGGACTGATTTTTGTACTAACTTTCAACATTCCATCTTAAAAACTAAGGTTAGTGATGCGCGACGCAGACTGGCAGATAGACACAAATACCTAAAATGGATAATTCCATGAAATCACTGATTCGTATTTTTACTTTTCCTCACTACTAATAGTAGGAAAAGTATTGTTTTCACCAAATAATTTTTTTTTCGAGATTTCAACGGAATTTTCCGTTTTAGGTGTTTTTAAGACCTCCTGAGTGGTTTTCAGCATGACGTATGTATGTGTGTTATCATCGTAGCGCCCAAGGTATTTGATCTAGAGAGTTGAAACTTGGCAGAAAAATCAGTCCTAACCTGTAGTTGTGCCGCCCGGAAAATCAACTTTTTCCGCCATCTTGAACCAAGTTTGCTTAGTCAGCAAAAATTAAAAAAAATCGTAATAAATCGAAAATGGTCTTGATCGAGTTGAAATTTGGCACGAATTTACCTCTCTGTATGACAAACAAGCCCGACAAAGTTCATTTTGATATTGGCCACCATTTTGAAGTTATAAATTTTTGAATTTTTAAACTTTGACGGTTAATAATACTGAAATTACATACAGGTTTTAGACTTATAGCTTATCGTTTGGAACCGGAAAAAATTAAGGAACAAATATAAAAAAAAACCGATGAAGTTCTATTAATTAGTTTAAAAGTTATAAGTGAATATAATTATTTATTAGTGCGATAATTTTGATGACGTCAAAGTTTGTTATCTGTCAAAATACCGCCAAACTTTAAATAATTAAATAATATTTAGTTATTAAAAATAAGTTTTTTTTTTTAAGAATGATAATAAATCAGTCTAATGCTGTTTCCTACTGCTGCAAAGCAGCAGGAGAGGCCACTCTGAAGTGAGGAAAAGTTCCGAGGTACCCCGTACCCGATTTTTTTTTTTTTTTTTTTTTTTTTTGAGTGAAAACAATACTTTTTCTTTAGATATCAAAAAATTTTAGTTATACCACCTTGTTTAATAGAAATATCAAGTTTTACATTACAATTTATGACAGACTTACCTGGTCTGCAAGAGAAAAGTGATTCAGACCAGGAACCATCGCTATCACAGATAGGAAGACCATAATCATATCCACTAGAGAGGTAGAATGGCTTACACTTCAAACTTGCTTTAGTTCCAGGTAACACACCTTGGGAGGTACAATCGACTGGACTGTCTTTATAAGTACAACCTATAATTAGTGAATTTGATTTCAAAGGCTTGCACAACCCTGAAAAAATAAACAAATAAAAATAAAGCAATCATTAAAAAACATTCTGACTGTTATCAGATCAGTAAAAGGTGTACTAAATACAATTACAAGGGCTTTCCGAAGTAAATCTATTTCTTCCTCATTGAGTGGTTGTCTAGTCATCCCACAAGGCAGAGGGATAATTCTAAAGATAAAAAATCTGAGTTCATCTTGATATTCTCATGAAATTTGTCGTTAAGGAATTTTTCTTCAATTGAAGTTACAACTTATCTTCCTTGAAATGAAGGAATCCGAGATAATCGGCCATTATGCCCCAAGGTTCTCTATGTTAAAGGACTATAATTTCTAGAGTGCTATGGTATCATTAATAATACCTGAAAATTAGGTATATTTATTAGAAGCTTCATTGCCTATTTTCTGTCCAATTTAACTAAATATTTAACTAGTATCATTATAGGTCTAAGGAGATTAATTGTGTGTCTTCTTTAGGGTCTTAACTTACTAAATAAATGAGGACGAGGTAAGCCCTTTGGGTCGAAACATACAGTCAGTGGTAAAATGTTAAACCAAAATACAAACATGCATTGGTGGTTAACAAACAGCTCAAAAATTAAGGGTTTTAAAGATGTTAAAACCTATTAAAATTGGCAAAGACACTCTATCTTATACACTGGTGACGCCCACTTGTCCAAATAATTCTTGGGAATGTGCCATACTTTTAAACTCCTTCATTGTAATATATATATATATTTTTTTTTTCACTAGCAATGCACGATTATTTTGCGGTGCACCATTTGACACATGTTTGCAATGCTGCGATCTATATGGAAGTTACAGGAGCTTAGTACGAACACCAAGCTACGTATCTTTAACTCAAACGTTAAGTCAGTACTCCTCTACGGCTGTGAAACTTGGAAGACTACTCTACAACTTACAAAGAGCCTCCGGACTTTTATAAACAAGAGTCTGAGAAGTATCCTGCGGATATGGTGGCCGCAGGTTATCTCAAATGAAGAGTTTTGGAGGAGAATAAACCAGACACCCATAGACATCGGACATCGAGGTACGTCACAGAAAGTGGAGGTGGATTGAACATACGCTACGTCAAGAGAAGTGCAATAAAGCTAGACAAGCTCTTGAACGGAAGGACAAGGCATCCACAAGGCTTAAGACGCAGAGGTAGGCCAAAACATACCTGGAGGAGCGCTGAAGCAGAATGTATCGAGAGAGGAGGAAAAACCTGATCCGAGATAAGAGATAAGAACATTAGCAAAAAATAGGATTCGTTGGTGGAAGTTCGTTGAAGCCCTTTGCTCCACATAGGTGGCAAAGGATTTTTTTCCCCCCGGGAGGTTTAAACCCTAAAGGAAATAAGTAAAGTATACTTACAACCTTAAGTTTCCTTGACCTTTGGTTGGTGTTAGCTCATTCATATTTAAAAATAAATATTTAATTTAAATCAAATTATAAGTATTATTTACAATGGGAGTCAGACAGAGAAAAATAGGCTCCAGTGCCGGGACTCGAACCACGGGCCTCTATATTTCCAGTATAGTGCGCTCTAACCAATAAAATTTAAATTTTCCTTAGCATGATTACTACTAAAAACTTAAAAATTAATTAATATTTAATCAAATAATGTTAGTAAGTAATACTTACTTATGCAGGAGGGTGTTCCCGGCAACCAATTACTATTTGTACAGGTAGAAATATTACTCACAGAGTCTAAACGAAAACCTTTAAAACAATTGTAAGTTAACGCTGTGTTAGAATCGACTAAAGTTCCTGGTACTAATCTACACTTAGGACTTAGTCTGTCTGCCCCATCACAGCCTACAGCAATCTTGTAATCTCCACCATCTGGATAATCAGGTAATAAACAACCTAAACCTCTGTGAACAAACAAATCCATTTCAAACTCGTATTGATTTATTCTGAATTCATTCTAATTGCTAATTATGATCATGATACATTTTTTAATTTAAATCGGGTGAGTAGTTTTTAAGACATCGGTTTGCAAAATTATTGAACGCCAGCCACATCAGCACACTGAGAGACTAAAAATGTTCTCATTAATACCTGAAACTTTTTTTATCCTATTTTTTTTTTGAAATTGGAGACATTAAAACAATTTGTTGTTTAGAATGACGACATAGATTCTATCATCTTTGGTAAGCTCAGAAGTAAAACGTAAAGTTGGTCGTAATTTTAAGTTTTCTTTACCAATATTAAATAAATATATATAATTAAAACCTTACTCTTCACTAGTAGCTTGATGACTTTCACTTATACTTGACAACACTGAAATAAAAATAAATATTATTAATACTTGCATCTATCCATAATTATATTAACGTGTAAATGTATCCCAAAAAATAATAAATAAAATAATCATTACCGTGACGGAATTTGAAATTTCGGTTTATTTACACTAATATCTAATTTTATCTATTGTTTAAGTAGACCAGTGGCCGTAGAGCCTATACATAATCAGGTTGATTTTAAAGACATTCGATTCAGAAAAATCATACCCTTTATCTAATCAATTATAGCTCAAAATTTGATAGCGCTGTATCATAAAATATACTGATAAATTGATACTTTAAATGTAAAATAGACTGCCAATTAGTGTGGTACACAGATCCTCGCATCCTAGCCCATATTTTATCGATTTTATGCTTTTACAAGTCATATCATTATTGTCTAATTTATATGTTTCCCCCGTTATTTTTTACATGAGTTAAAGTATCAATTTAGTATAAGTTAAAAAGCGCAGACGGTTAAAATTAATCTGGGCTACTTTCGACAAACCATCCAAATTTTATAAAAATTATAAGTTTAATTTTGAAAATATAGATGTAAATAAATGTATGTACGTGTGCATTGTGCATGTGGAAGAGAAACAAATGGGAACAGAAAGTTAAAACTTATATGGGACAAGCAATGGGCTAATTTTGACCCACCATCAAAATTCTATTATAATCGGAGGTATAGTTTTTAGGATAAGTTGGTTTGCAAAAATTGAGCGACAAACCGACAGACGCGAAATTAAAAAAGTCTCCTGCTGTCTAAAACAAATTTCTGTGTGGGAACGAATTTTTGTGTCGGAAACATAAAATATTTTCGTTCTTCTGAACGATCACATAGTTTCGGTTACCTTCGGTGGTAAGCTCGTAAGCAAAATCTATACTATTTTAGACAGATTTAAAAAGCGGGGGGGATTTTTTTTTTTTTTTTTCCATAATAAGTTATAAAAGGATATAATTAAGTTATAAAACAGGAATCGTGGAAGTTATGCACCACACTAATTGGAAGACTATTTTACTTAAATTAAAGTATCAATTTAGCAAAAGTTAAAGAGCGCAGGAGGTTGAAATTAATCTGTTGCTATCTGCGGGCAATTTTCGACAATCTATTCAAATTTCTTAAAAATCAGATGAGTACTTTTGTTGATGTAGATGTAAATAAATTGATGTTTGTGATCATGTGAAAGAAAAACCTTAACATGGGACCAACAGTAGGCTAATTATAACCTTTCATCTAAATTTTATCAAATTCGGACTAGTAGTTAGTAAGATATATGTTGGTTCACCAAAATTGAACAAGAGACTCCCTGACGTCTTAAAGTGAAAACATTTAATTTTAACTTTAATATTAAATAAAAAGAAGATCCATTGCTTTCTTACGGGTGTACACAAACATATTTTTAATAACGATCATATCTTCTAAAGTGCCCACCTAATTTTTTTTTAAAAAATTGATGACTTGTAATATTTGTCCAGGCCAGATAGTAATAATTCTGCTAATTATAATATTGTTAGTATGTAATCAAGAAGTTGTCCTGTTTTTATTGAGATTGTTTTTGTAATGGATAGGATGGGAAAGATGAAATTATTTAATTAAGTGGGAAACCCCCAGATTCAAGGATAATTTGTACAAAATATCTTTGACATCAGATCATGGGAAAACCCGTCGAACAATAAACAAAAGAAATCATGTTTAATTTTAAAAATACACTATCCATTAATGTGGCACATAGCTTCCTGACATCATGTCGTTTATACGTTAGCGATGTTATGCTAACAACCCATGATTGTTTAATTTACATAATTTTCTACCTCCATTTTTTTTAAATCTGTCAAAATTATTTTCATATTTCAAATAAATAAATGTATGAATTTAAATAATCTACATTTAAAGAGTTCACCTTCTGCGCCCATTGCTTTCTTCCCGGTGTGCACAAATTTATTCTTTTTACTAACCATATTTTCAAAAGTACTTATCTAATTTTGAAAACTTTGGATAGTTGGTTGAAAGTAGCCCATAGTTGGTCCTATATTAATTCCAACGATATGTGTAACCAATCGAAACAGATTCATATCATATTTGATCATTTGTCCAAAAATTAGACGTGAGAAGCTATGTACCTCTCTAATATAAGGACAAATTTTCAGACAATTTTTACTGTCAATATTTGGTCAAAAACTAATTCAAACAAGTAACTAAAATAAGACTCATAAAGATACGTACATGTTAGGAAGAGTCCAACGGTGAAGGTCATTATACCAGCAGGTTAGTTGACTATAAAAACAAAACAAAAATTACAAATTATTTTCTAAAACCTGACTTGGGTCGCAATCTAACAAGTGGCCGTCCTCGGCCTCTTCATTTCTCTAACTCGCCACTGTCTTGAAATTACATCCTTTTAACAACACCCCACCCTCGATTCTACAAGTTATCGATATTTAATTTAATCACTTGCAAATATCGATTACTTTACATTATCTATATTTTCTTTATTTAAATTTGCTTTCGAACTTGCCGAAGGTTACGGAAGCTAAACGGCATTCTGAAAAACAAATATTTAATATTGCTTCTAAATTGAAACATTTCTAGGTAAACGTATATATGTATTTACTTGCAAACACTATATCCCTAAAACATTTTGTTTTATCTAATAAATATTTTATACTTTTACAAATTTCTTATTTTGGCTCTGAAGTCAATTTCTGAAGATCTTATCGAAGGTAAAGGAAGATGTGGTAGTTCTAAGGAACTTTTTTTTTTTTTTTTTTTTTTTTTTTTTTTTTTTTTTTTTTTTTTTTTTTTTT
>KZ651117.1:556062-569717 GCA_001010745.2 Gerris buenoi
GATATAGCCAGTAAATAAGCAAAATCTTGGAAATTTCCCCCTCCATTCATACGTTTTATCGGGATTATTCTCCGAATTATACGAGTTATAAGACGTTTATGTTCACCTCGAAAGGGAAAAAAATACGTTATACTGAGGGGACCGAAATACATTGGTTTTATACCAATTATCGGGATTTTTTCAAGGGACTGGCAATAATATACGATTTATCGGGATATATGATATAACGGGATATGAAATACCGGGATTCTACTGTATTAGATGTGAACTACAATGCGCAAATTAGTATTCTAAACAAAATATGAAATTGTACTGATTTTTTTTTTTTTTTTAGTTTTATTATTTTTCTTACATTTAAACAATAGTAGTTCCAAATACGTAATAAGTCATATTTATGTGTTTGACAAAAGCAATAGGGTTTCTTTAATAAAACCTGCATGGGTTTCATCGCTGATGTTGGTGAAAGTTACTAATGTATTACGCTGTGTATCTTTGGTACTAACTATACCTCGAATGAAATACCGATCCAATTCTCTATTATAGAACACAATCCCTTGTGTTCTTTGACCATGTTGAAGAATTTATATATCTGGGTCAACTGATCACAAAGTCCAACATCTCAAATAGGGAAATCAGTAGGAGAATAGGAATGGCATGGAGGGCATTCAATAAATATAAAAAACTCTTTAGATCAATTGTAAAAGTTCAAGAGAAAACCAAATTGTGGAATAGTGTAGTTAAACCGGTTTTGACATATGCATGTGAAACATGGACTCTGACAAGGAAAAACATAGATATGCTAAGAAAAGCCGTCAGAGGGATGGAGAGATGCATGTTGAAGATAACCAGAAAAGATAGAAAAACTAACAAATGGATAAGACTACAGACGGAATTGGATGACATTGGGAAAAAAGGTAACGGAGCAAAAATGGAGGTGGGCCGGCCATATCATCAGGGTGACAGATGAAAGATGGAGCAGGAAAATCTTAGAATGGTATCCAAGGGCCTTGACTCACAACAGAGGAAGACCTGCTCAACAGTGGGATGAACAAATGAGGAAATGTTGTGGAGGAGCTACGTGGAAAAGAGTAGCAATAGACAGGACAGAGTGGCGCAGGATGGAAAATGTGTATATCCAAGCTTGGCTATCTCCGGAATGATAAAAAAGTAAAAAAAAAAAGAAATTATAGTTTAATGTAAAAATCGCACTTATATCAAAAATATATATAGAGAAATATATATAGTTCAGTGATTGTATTAAAATGTAATCTCTAAATTATCCACAGCTACCAGCTGATTTGGAAATACCTATGTAAATTAGGATTTGAAAAAAAAATAAAATAAAATAAAATATATATTTTTGAATTTAATTTATTTCCAATAAATGGATTACTTATTTACTTTACCGGTGTTCTACATATATGTGTTATAGCTATGGATTAAAAAAGTTTTTAAATGCATAGTTTTACATAAAATAGACAAAAAAAAAGAAAAAAAAAAAGTTTTACCAACATTTATTGTATATCAAAATATTGAATAATTAAAATTACAAAATACAAAATACTGTTATTGAATTAAAATTAACCACAATAAGGTATTATTAGATATGAACAACAATGCGCAAATTAGTATTCTAAACAAAATATGAAATTGTACTGATTTTTTTTTTTTTTTTTAGTTTTATTATTTTTCATACATTTAAACAATAGTAGTTCCAAATACGTAATAAGTCATTTATGTGTTTGACAAAAGCAATAGGGTTTCTTTAATAAAACCTGCATGGGTTTCATCGCTGATGTTGGTGAAAGTTACTAATGTATTACGCTGTGTATCTTTGGTACTAACTATACCTCGAATGAAATACCGATCCAATTCTCTATTATAGAACACAATCCCTCCTCCTCCTTGGTTCTCTAGGAGTTAAGGAAAATATTTTTAATTTTCTTGCAGAATGCCAGGTTTAAGCATCTGTAGGTGTATCAATAATTTGTATTTGAGTAAAAATAATTTGGCTCTCCTAAAGTTCCAGGCAAAACGATGCTGAAAATTTACATAATGATACGTATAAGATAGTATAATAGATTAATAAACAATCTAAACACTCCTTATAGATAAGCACAGTTTGTGAGCTCACTAAACATGCCTCATCGATACGCAGAGCCTCTGAGTTTACTGAACATGCTTTATAGCACAGCCTCTGAGGTCACTAAACATGCCTCATCGGTACGCAGAGCCTCTGAGTTTACTAAACATGCCTCATCGGTACGCAGAGCCTCTGAGTTTACTAAACATGCCTCATCGGTACGCAGAGCCTCTGAGTTTACTAAACATGCCTCATCGGTACGCAGAGCCTCTGAGTTTACTAAACATGCCTCATCGGTACGCAGAGCCTCTGAGTTTACTAAACATGCCTCATCGGTACGCAGAGCCTCTGAGTTTACTAAACATGCCTCATCGGTACGCAGACCCTCTGAGTTTACTAAAAATGCCTTATAGCACAGCCTCTGAGGTCACTAAACATGCCTCATCGGTATGCACAGCCTTATTAAATAGTCGCCATCTTGGATTTATCAAATAATAGTGTTTTATTTAATGAAATGGCCTACTCAATAAGCAAATATGATAGCAATAGGTATAGAATAATAGCACTAATATAGCTACATCATATCTTCATGCTGATTCCTAGCATGAACCCCGCGGCGAATGCTAGTATAACAAGATTTTTACTGTTGGAAACCCCGTTATACACGAGTATTTTTTGGAGTGGCTTACTATGAGCTCCAAGTTCTTTACGTTCTTTACCCCCCCTTTAAGATGTGTCTAGCACTGAAAACACAACATAAACATAGGTAGCTACATTATACAGGTCGGTATTCTTCACTCGAATAGCTAGAGTTATTTCAATACTATTGTTATGAAATGCATAGATCCATAGGCCATAGTATTTGATTACTTCTGTTATGTATATACAGGCTGGCCAAGGACAGGACCGACGATCTTAGAGCTTTGATAGTACACTTAATTTGGAGTAAAAAAATGTTAAATTAACGATAGTTCTTTTCAATTTAAAAAATTTTCAGTAACGCGTGACTTTGACTAAATACGTTGGTAATATTATTGGAGCTAATTAAGCTAGAATGATAAAATGATATTCCGCCTGCAAGAGCCTGAAACTTTCTTAAAGATAAATATCATTTTAGCTATTAAAAATCATTTTTAGTCACAGTCCCCCCTTTTTTTTACTCCAAATTGACTGTACTATAAAGGCCAAATTTTTGTCTGTCCTGACCTGGGACACCCTATATATAAAAATTTTAAAATGTCTTATTTTCTTACCTCTAGGAATTAAGGTTGCACAGAATTTATCGTGTGTCACAAAGTCTCTGTAGGATCCAGCTTATCTCTTACAAGAATTATGATCTAAATAAGGCACGTGGGCAACTTTTAATCTGCTCAGTTTATCTGACTCATACCTATCCCAACTTACAACCTGATATAATAACTATATTATAAAAAAAAGTATAAATAATTATAATTATACTTACTACATAACTTTACTACATACCGTTAATAAATGTTAAGATAATTATATAATTGTTATAAACATGAAATTTGATACACTGAGAATTAACTATTGTTGTTCAGGACTTCCTGGACTCCTTTTATGTATTAATTAATATAGCTTCTTTTTTGTGGGTCGTAGAGGGTTGGAAAAAAACATCATAAAATCACTTAATCTAATGATCAAAAAATTTAATGACGAACACCATCTAAATGATTCAATAGACTTATGGAATGTAAAACGCTTAAATATAAAATTATGTAAATTAAATTCAAAAATTTCTTATTTACACGAGCATAAAAACAATAATAAAATACCTCAACATGTAACACAAGCAGTAAATAGAATTAAATATATTTTTGATAAAAACTTTTTAGATAATAAGAAAAAACCTAACTTTATAAATAACCTACCAGATAATATAATCAATTTAGAAATAAAACAAGCTTATTGGAAAAGACATAAAATAATCAAAGAAATTGACGAAATAAAAATAAAAATAAATAATGAAGATAAAACAACGTTTGACATGTTTAATAAAATAATAAAAGATTTTGAAAATAAATATGAAACACTATTAAATAAAAAGTTAAAGAAAAAGATAAACAATAGATTAAAAACTGAAAACAATGGAAGTGAGAATAATAATAATAAACAAGGACTAAATAAAGAACTCAACACATACAACAACCTATATAAAAATGAATGGTTCTTAAACCTTACCAACATAAACATCCCAAATAATGTAAAAAATTTTTTATCATTAGGACATAATTACAATTTACCATACAATAAAGGCAACAAAGATATATTAAAGTTAATAATTGACATAGAAGAATGCCTCTATAAATTAAAAACTAGTGAAAACCATAAAAACGCACTTCGTAGTCACTTAATTAATAAAATTATGAATTTTCAAAAAAATAATAAAGCCCAAAATTTTCCTACTGGAACAGTACAAAAACAAATCTTAGTAGATGCAAAACGAACCACGCAATTCTTAAAGAAAAATAAAAATATTATCATAACAAGAGCCGACAAAAGCAATATAACAATAATCATGACAGAAGAGTTATACCAGGAGAAGATGAGTTCATTATTAAACGACAATAATCAGTACAGAAAAATAAGAAGCGACCCAGAAAATAAATTGGAAGAAATTAAAAAAGAATATAAAAAAACAATACAAAAATTACTAGATAAAAAATATATAAACAAAGAGGAGAAAACAAAACTAAACATTAATAACTGTAATTTTGCCAGAATATATGGATTGCCTAAAATACATAAAGAAAACACCCCACTAAGACCTATAGTCAGCAATAATAACTCACCCACTGAAAAATTGACTAAGCTAATATCCCCAACTCTTAACTTTTTATGCAAAAATAATAACTACGACTATAAAAATTCAATAGATGTTAAAAAAGCCCTACAACATATACAAATAGATAACGATGAATCACTTTTTTCACTAGACATCAAATCACTATTTACCAGTATCCCGATACAAGAGGTTTACAAAATCATACAAAACAAATGGGAACAAATATATCCGCACACCAATATAAAGTGTAAAAACACTTATCTAGAAATTTTAAAATTCATATGTGGAAACAACTATATCTTATATAACAAACAACTGTACAGACAACTCAAAGGTACCCCAATGGGGAGCTCTATCTCTACAAATTTAAGTGCAATATTCATAAACGAATTGTTAACACAAGCAATTAACAAGTTAAAAATAAAACCAAAATTTATAGGTAAATATGTAGACGACATACTCATTATAACAAAAAACTCATATATAGATGACACATTAAAAATATTTAATGAACAAAATAAGAATATTGAATTCACCTTAGAAAAAGAAATAGATAAAAGAATTAATTATTTAGACTTGACTATTATAAGAGAAGAAAATGGCCAAATGTCAACTATTTGGTATGAAAAAGAAATCAAAAAAGGTTTATTTCTAAATTATCACTCCGCCCACCCTTTCTATCAAAAAAGAAATTCAGTTCTCAATTTATTAAAAAAATCCATTTCACTAACAGATCAAAAATTTATACCTACGCTAAAAAATAAAATTTTCAAAAAACTCGAAAAAAATAGTTATCCCTACAAAATTATAAACAAATTTTGGCATATAGCATTAACTAACACTACAAATATAGATAAAATAGATAACACAAAATTTTTTAAATCACTTACATATATAAAAGGACTAACTGAAAACATTCAAAATACTTTTAAAGAATTTGACTGCAATGATATAAAATTCGGTTTAAAACCTCTAAATAAGATAAAAAATAAGTTTCATCATAATCTAAAAGACAAAATAGACAAATTTAAAAAAACAGGAGTAATATATCAAATTAACTGTAAAGACTGCAATAAAATATACGTCGGAGAAACAAAACAAAGACTAGAAAATAGATTAAAACAACATAAATACGACATAAAAGCAAAAAATGGGAACACTGCCCTCACCATTCACACAAGTACTTATAATCATAAAATAGATGAAGACAATATTAAAATAATAGACACAGAGAGAAATGAAACAAAAAGAAAGTATCTCGAGGCAACATACATATCGATGTATGAAGAAAACTCAATTAATCACAAGGCAGATTCAAGAGAGATAAATAAATATTATTCAGCTATTTTAAAAGAAATAAAAAAATAATTTTCAAAATCATAATTCCCGCTAAAAGTAAATTGATAAAAAACGAAATATAAACAATCATTCTAGTCACAGTTTCTTTAATATAAATAATAAAAAAATAAATTAATTAATTAATTAAATTTGTATATAATGTAAAAATTATTTAACCAAAATTATTTTAAGTTTTTAAAAATCACATGTTAATAGAAATAAGAAGGTTACAATATGGTTACCCGCACATACCGAAAAATAATTTACGCTAGTCCGTTTTAGTTTTATTTTAATAAATGTTTTCTATCTGTTTTGTAAAATTCTTGTTAATTATTGTTAAAAGTTAAAAATGAAAATTGTTATTGTTATTATTGTTATTGAACAGAGGTTCTAGAAGTAAGTGAAAAAGTGAAAAATTTATAAAAAAACAAAACAAAAACGACGATACCAAAAAATGGTGGAAAATAACTTACAAAAATTTACTATACTGACAATCATACAAGGCATGAATATGCCCCGGAGAGGGGCGAAATATAGCCAATTTTAAAACAATTTAGTTGTTTATAATTACCAACCCTCTACGACCCACAAAAAAGAAGCTATATATAAAAAAAGAGGGACACACAGAAAAGTTTTTTAAAGATATTTAAAAACACAAGTATTAATTAATGTTTATCAAATGATTTATTTAAATAATTTAATTAGTTATATTTGATAAAGTACTAGTTGTTGGTATATAAAAGCTATTGCCTGAATACTAGACCTGTAACGCATCATACCCTGAAACCCAGGTTCATTCTTCCACCAATAGTAGCATAGTGACAAGAAATACAATACTTTTCCTACTATTAGTAGTGAGGAAAAGTAAAAATCGGGTACAGGGTACCTCGGAACTTTTCCTCACTTCAGAGGCCACTTTAGTGGCCTCTCCTGCTGCTTCGCAGCAGGAGGAAGTACGTGGTCAGTACTTGGATGGGTGACCGTTCTGAACTAATAAAAAACTATATTTTTAATACCTATATTTTATTTTATTATTTGAAGTTTGGCGGTATTTTGACAGATGTAAACAAACTTTGACGTCATCAAAATTATCGCACTAATAAATAATTATATTCACTTATAACTTTTAAACTAATAAATAGAATTTCATCGGGTTTTTATATATTCGTTCCTTAATTTTTTCCCGTTCCAACGATATGCTATACGTCAAAAACCTATGTGTAATTTCAGTATTATTATCCGTCAAAGTTTAAAAATTCAAAAATTTATAACTTCAAAATGGCGGCCAATATCAAATTAAATTTGGCGGGCTTGTTTGTCTTACAGAGAGGTACATTCGTGCCAAATTTCAACTCGATCAGGACCATTTTCGATTTATTACTTTTTTTAAATTTTTGCTGACTAAACTGGGTTCAAGATGGCGGAAAAAGTTGATTTTCCGGGCGGCATAACTACAGGCTAGGACTGATTTTTTCTGCCAAGTTTCAACTTTCTAGGTTAAATACCTTGTGCGCTACGATGATAACACACATACATACGTCATGCTGAAAATCACTCAGGAGGTCTTAAAAACACCTAAAACGGATAATTCCGTTGAAATCTCGAAAAAAAAATGTTTGGTGAAAACAATACTTTTCCTACTATTAGTAGTGAGGAAAAGTAAAAATGTGGATTTCAGAGATGTTTACTTACTTATACCAGCCTGTTATAACATAAGTTATTTTCACGGGCCCTAGAATTTAAAGCACATATGAACAATTGTAGTTATTAGTCATCGATATGCCCCCATGTAGGGGACGGCTAGAGAAGAAAAGTGAGTTTAAGTAAAGAAGTACAGATGCAGAAAAATTAAATTGATACCTAGGACACAAGGCGATTTTTTAAAAAACAGGGCGATTTTTAAAAAAAAATGCTGACTCAGCAAATTGGGTTCAAGATGGAGGAAAAAGTTTATTTTCCGGGCGGCTCCACTACAGGCAATGACTGATTTTTCTGCCAAATTTCAACTCTCTAGGTTAATACCTTAGGCACTACGATGATAACACATACATACAGACGTCATGAAACCACTCAGGTGGTCTTAAACACACCCGAAACGGATAATTCAGTAGAAATCTCGAAAACATTTTTATAATACTTTTCCTATATACCATCGGAGAAGGTAAAGAAAAGTAAAAAAAGAACACGAAATAATCATCAGTCAAAATAGAAATAAAGCGCAGAGAAAACTCGACCGTCAAAAAAAAATATCCTTTAAGAGTAATTTGAAAATGACCGTTCGGTGCCGGCGGCGAGCCTAACATGCCGGTTTCGGATCGGTGCCGGCTCAGTGTAGACGGGGCCATTTAACTTCCAAGAAAGAATTTTTTTTTGCCTGATACATATCGGAAATGACGGGACGGTGCCGTGCCGTGCCTGATGAGTGTGAATAGACCTTAACTCCCTATATTTTTTAAACCCCTTGTTTTTAAAGGAGTTTTTTTGGGAGCATTTTTATATTTTTGATGCTTGTTTTACGCCCATAAAATAACAAAAAATTTTAAATCTTTTCTTGGATATTTTTGGAGATACAAGTGCAAACCTTTAGTCAGAGGGACAGATACTAGCAATAAACTAAAAGGGCCGTCGTATTTGCCTTTTGCCTACGGACCCTAAAAAATATATAAAAGATACCTTTTTAATATATAAGATATACCTTTTTAATCTCAAAGTTATTGATATTAAGTTACTCATACCTGTTAAAATTACATTGGGCGTTATGATGGTACCACCACAAAAAAATTCTATATCGTTGATTTCTTTTATAAATCCATAGATGCCAGCATGCCAAGGATATTTTATAAAACTAGGATCATAATAACCAATCAATGATATGGATTCTTCAATAGCTCTGCCGCATTCGTCGTTTGAAGCTTGATGACTTCCACTTATAGACGACAACACTGAAATAAAAGCATATAATATTAATAAAAATGCTGGGATAAAATGGTATTAATAAAAATTTAATCTATAAAACCTGGGGGCACGGCAGTGAAAAAATGGCGACAGAAAAAATGGCGCTTTTAGCAATCATGAACTTGAGATTTTTTTTGTACGTGTAGAAAAATCTGTTTTTTGCCGCTATTTTCAAGGTTAATAAAAACTCTCTTCAAAATATTAAAAAAATACATAAATATAAACAAGCGATATAAGCGCTACCTAGTAGAGAACTTCAAAAATAAAATATTACTGAGCTCTAAGATTATAAACAAATGCACTTCGCGCTCGTCTGTACATGTACACCAGATAATTGTTAAGTTCAATTTGAACACCCACCGCGTTTCGAACCCCTTCTTCTTAACAATGGTTATTGTTCCCTGTTACTATTTATTTTGAAATTTTTTATTATTATGTCCTTCTATTATGTTTCTTTATATTCCTAATACATCCTATACTCCTTATTCTAACTAAATCTAATCAATTCTTTTCTACTTAATCCATATTTTCTTATATTTGTATGTATGTACAACCTATATATTTAAAATATGTAATGTATATATTATATGTTTATAATATGTATTTATTATGTGTTTGAAAAGAACAAGAGGCTTAGAGCCGAAAAATAAACCTTTCCTAAAAACTAGTGGTTGAAGTTTTTAATTTTTTTTTTAACTTGAATGCGAAATGTGGGGCATCACAACTACTCATGTGCAAATTGTAAATTTGGTTTCATTTTTGTACCAATATTATCTTTTCGCCATGTATCCTTAAAAATTTTGTTTTTCATAACCCACCCCTATTTTTTTTTTTTTTTTTAATTCAATTTTTAAGTTTTTGGTAGTTTTTATACAACGGAAAGTTTAAAGATTAATTGAAATCAAATTATAATCATTATTCACACTGGGAGATAGAACGAGAGAAATAGACTCCAGTGCCAGCGCCGGAATCCCGGCGCTGGAGTTCCATTAGCGATTTTTTTTTTAAGGAATTTTTTCATACGCCTCATATTTTGTAAGAAAAAATGGTTCCTCCCAAAATTCAAAAAAATGTATTATCTTGTGAAGGATTAGGCTAGTAGTTTCATTGCGTTTAAAAAATGGTACAAAGAAAATAAGGATATTTAAGGCTTTTTTTTACATATTCAATACTATAGACTTATAGACCATTGGTTCTTAAGCGGGGGGGGGGGCGGCCCCTCAGAGAGCTTCGAAAGGTATTTAGGTACTATATATATAATATTTGGAGATTTTAAGGGGGTCGTGGTTACCGAAAGGTTAAGAACCACTGCTATAGACAACACCGAAAAGAATAAAACTGATCCATGCAACATTAATAAAAATCCTACCGCGGGTTTCCGCAAGCCGAGCGAATTTCCATTGGAAATTTGTAGTATTTGTATAATCGTAGTAGTTTTAAAGAAGTTTAAACTGCACAACATTGAACTACAAATTTCCAATGGAAATTCGCTCGGCTTGCGGAAACCCGCGGTAGGATTTNATAAAGTGTGGCAATATGGCACTTATTTTGGCCAAATGTGGCATTTATTTTAGCCAATGTGGCACTATAAAGTGTGGCAATATGGCACTTATTTTGGCCAAATGTGGCATTTATTTTAGCCAATGTGGCACTATAAAGTGTGGCAATATGGCACTTATTTTGGCCAAATGTGGCATTTATTTTAGCCAATGTGGCACTATAAAGTGTGGCAATATGGCACTTATTTTGGCCAAATGTGGCATTTATTTTAGCCAATGTGGCACTATAAAGTGTGGCAATATGGCACTTATTTTGGCCAAATGTGGCATTTATTTTAGCCAATGTGGCACTATAAAGTGTGGCAATATGGCACTTATTTTGGCCAAATGTGGCATTTATTTTAGCCAATGTGGCACTATAAAGTGTGGCAATATGGCACTTATTTTGGCCAAATGTGGCATTTATTTTAGCCAATGTGGCACTATAAAGTGTGGCAATATGGCACTTATTTTGGCCAAATGTGGCATTTATTTTAGCCAATGTGGCACTATAAAGTGTGGCAATATGGCACTTATTTTGGCCAAATGTGGCATTTATTTTAGCCAATGTGGCACTATAAAGTGTGGCAATATGGCACTTATTTTGGCCAAATGTGGCATTTATTTTAGCCAATGTGGCACTATAAAGTGTGGCAATATGGCACTTATTTTGGCCAAATGTGGCATTTATTTTAGCCAATGTGGCACTATAAAGTGTGGCAATATGGCACTTATTTTGGCCAAATGTGGCATTTATTTTAGCCAATGTGGCACTATAAAGTGTGGCAATATGGCACTTATTTTGGCCAAATGTGGCATTTATTTTAGCCAATGTGGCACTATAAAGTGTGGCAATATGGCACTTATTTTGGCCAAATGTGGCATTTATTTTAGCCAATGTGGCACTATAAAGTGTGGCAATATGGCACTTATTTTGGCCAAATGTGGCATTTATTTTAGCTAATGTGGCATTTATTTTTTAACTCCCCCTCCCCCCTTTCCATTGTAAAAAGGAGATTCAATCGTGCAACTTGAGTCATATTAACTACTTTATTACAATTTACAGGTACTTACAATAACCTATATAATAATAATGACCCACATTGACCAGTGATGAGTAGAGTTCGGATCTATATGCACTTAAAAACCTTAATATATGCATTTGAAAATTGCAAAATATGCAACTTATCCCAAAAATATGCAGTTATTCCGTGCTAAGTAAAGTGCATTTCGAGGGTTTAAAATACCCAACAACCTGGTATTTGAAGATTAGGCTGGGAAATACACAAGAATAACTATCACAAATAGAGTTATTGGCTATATTTTTAAAGCAATTAGTTTTTTATAAATAATTTAAATTTACAAATAAGAACTATAAATAAGAGAATTACTCTAAATTTGAAATCTTAAAATTTTGTCTGCGGTCGAAAAGAACCATTTTGAAATGTGAAAACGTTGTCTCAACGTCGCACGACACTGCTGGAACATATTTTAGGGCAGCGACGTCAGCTGGGGTCAGATTTTCTATTTCGTCTCTACACTACACCGCCCCTTCCAGGATTCGGGTGATATTCTCCACAGTGGTCCAGCCCGGATTACGGTGGAGAACAGCGTCAATTTTATGTCGAAGTCTTTCCCCAATCGGACCCGGCAACCCTTACTCCTCTCTTTAAGTTCCTCGAGGAGAGCTACAGCTTTCGTTAGCTCTTAACCGAGAGTCTCCAGTTTTTCAATAATATTTGACCCGAAAATTAGCTTAAATAAATGCCAATCTATTGACTGACTTAGCTGTTGTTAAGGGCACTCTTTGCTTTTGGGATAGCCAAATTTGCCGATTCTTCAAAGCCCTCTATGACCTTAATGTAATACTCTAATGCACAAGTTGTGCATTCATTTGGGTAACGAAGTCATTTTAATCCGATAAAAAGGGCAGCTCTCTATGTATCGTCAGCGGTAGCTTTGACCGGGGTTAAGTCGAAAAACAAGCCTTCTTAGGGTACCAACCAGTAGGGACTGGTAAACCCCCCTGTCCTTGCAGAAGCTTATAGGACAGGGGGTTTACTTGCACCGTTAGACAGTGAATGACCTCTAATCCTTAAAAGGTTTCTTAACAAAAAAGTAGAATATTTATGCGAAAATATGCAATACTATGCACTTATGCTGGAAATATGCAATTATGCCCGAAATATGGCAAATGTGGCAAAAAGTGTGGCATTTTACCAAAAATTGGCAAAATGTGGCTTTTTACCGAAAAATGGGCAAAATGTGGCATTTTAGTATGGCGCCATGGCAAAAAGTCATTTGAAGGTCTCTGATAATGATGCACGAACTCCTACAACTCAGCTCGGGGGACGGTCAGGTATTAAGAAAGAACAAACTATAATTTCATTAAGCCGACGTTTCGACAACCCAAAGATGTTGTCATCATCAGGGCAGCTGTAACATACATAAAATAGTGAATTTATTAAGAGAAGGCGGTAAGGCTAGAGAACAGAGGTGAAAAAGAATAAAAGAGTAAAGTGATAGAAGATCGAAAGTACTCTACAGAAAGCAAACAGATATCAAGGTAACAGAGTAATAAAAAGACTTACATGAGTATATAGAAAAGTTAACACAGTAATTAAAAAGAAAAGAGCATAGTAGAGTGAAAAGGTAATTTTGTAAAAACTTAAAAAACTTTTAAAAAAACTTGAACACGGAATCTTGTCTCCAGATTCAAAAACGTAAACAAAGGTCCCGGTGACAGTTGGATCGGTGCCCTGGCGGCGGATACCAGAACTATAAACGACAGCTGTGATCAGCGCCCCGGTGGCAGATTGAAGGACTAGCGGTAACATCGAAATCACAGGTGGTGTAATCTAGCGGCCCAGACGAGTACCAGAATGTCTAAAAACGACAAGGCGCCCCCGGTGGCGGGTTTAAGAACTAGGGGTGA
>KZ651117.1:571437-587943 GCA_001010745.2 Gerris buenoi
GGTTAATGACGTCATAAATATCCCATTTTCAATAGGGATCATCGTCTCAACGAGCTTGATTTTTCGGTGCAATTTTCATTTTGATACGTCAATTCGTTCGAGCGCTATCGTGCTTACAAGAAATCCGCTAGAAATACATATATATATAAAGTTTTATAAGACCTATTTTTTCGTGATCAGGGGCCTTTGAAACGTATTTTGGCCACATTCCCGGGTCCAACTCCCGCCATGAGGGTGGCTCCATTAGCGAATTTTTTCCAATGGAAATTCGCTAAAAATTATAATTTGTTAAGCGGCCCGCACTCGATCAATAGTTTTGTCAATAATAATATTGAAAATACAATCAATATCAATATGCAATTTAACAACAAAGTTTCATTAATACAGTTTTTTTTTATATCAATACCAACTCCACTCCACACACGGTCAATAGTATTGACAATACTTTTGTATATTGACAATGACAATACTATTTATCGTTTGCGAGCCGCTTTAAAATATTTAAAGACAGTAACAAACGGCAAAAACGGTGATTAATTAACTCTTAATAGAACAATTATAATCTAAATTAAATATAGATAATCATTAATCTGACCAAGGTCAGTGATATACTACTCACAACTAGATAGCGCTAACAACCCTTACTTTATTTACCAATTTGACATCATTATATTTTTTTTTGTTTTACTAAATATCAGCTGTTATTTTATTAAATTGACCATAGACCTTAAATGAAAATAAAATAAATTCTTCACTACGTTAGGAGTTTTAGACATTTCTTGATTAGTTTTTCCTGTATAATTACGGCCAAATTACATTAAATGTTCTCAGTAATAGATTTAATGCTAATGTCATAATATACCTCTAAGTATTGATGGTTTAAGCGTAGTTCATTCTTAGATTATTTGTTTGTTGTTTTTATTATTTTGTTGTTATTTACATATTACTCTTACTTATTTACATCACATTTTTACTGTCAATTTAATTTTGCTATAAATTCAAATTCAGATGGATTTTATTTTAATAAGGAGATTCAGATGGATTTTATTTTATTAAGGAGATGGATTTTTAATTTAAATAATTTTTTAGTAAGTTCCAGTATACCAGTTTTTGTAATTTTTAAGTTTTAGTAGTAATCTTCTTAAGTAGGAATCTTTATAAATTAATTTGATTAAAAATCTTGTCAAAGTTAAACGATTAATGATTTTTTTAAGTTTAGAAATTAAATACTAAGGATGATCTTAACAAGGGTTAAGGGTCAAAACGTCTCTCCAGTAAAAATGGATTGTCTAGTTTTATTTACACCTTATATCTATCCATTCTAGTTAAATAATATTTTTTTAACTTATATTAATACATTTTTCAAGAGGGTCCAAAACAAATGGGGAATTAAACCAGTTAGGCATACTTACATGTTACTAGGAAGAGTCCGTAGGTAATGGTCATCATACCAGCGTGATAATTGGCTATAACAACAAACATAAATTGTAAGAGCTTTTCTGTAACCTGACTGGGGAAGCTGCAACAATTCTAATTGCAACCTTCCTCAGCCGCTATATTCTTCTGACTGGTCACTGACTCGCCATTCCATCCTTTTAACTATATCTAACTCTCGATACTACAAGTTATCGATACATAATTTGTAATCCCATGCTAATATCGATTGATTGAAACATCTCTTCATTTTCTTCATCCCTATTTCCTTCCGAGCTTACCAAAACGTAACGGAAACAAACGGTACCAGAAAGATTTTTGAATAAGCATTATAGTTGGTTATTTTTCGAGTAAAAAAAAAAAAAAAAAAAAATAATAATAATAATAGTTGCATATTTTTTCAGCTTATTTCATGCCATTTTATTGTTTATTAAATTAAGTTAATAAACAAGTAAGTTATAAAAAGTTAAGTTAATAAAAGTAATAAATAAAAACTTTATTATCCTACTGATATATTTGACCATTTCCATCTTTTTTAAAATCCTATATGTATGTGTGTGTGCGTGTGTAATTTTTGTATACATTTATGTATATAATGTAAAGTTTTCACCTTTAAGCATTATATGTTTTTTTTGTATTAACGGTGGATGGTCCAAATCATTAATTTAGCCAAAAAAATAAACTAAAGAATTTAAAATAATCCTAAAAACTAGAAAAAACTCTGGAATAATAAATCCTAATAAGTAAATTATGATTATTACAATTTGTCGTATAGATTTTTATACTGTATTAATATGATATATTTGTAAAATATTTTCATTCATAATATAATGTATCATATCATTATTAATAAACGTGTTATCAGTAGACTATGTCCTTATCATTTTCATTCCATTTCATTCCAAACAATAATCTTTGTAACATTCATTTACATTTTATATTATAAAATGTACTTCTATTGTTTAACATAATGAAAATTAAAAGAATGGTCTTGAGACAGCGGAAGATACCAGAATAATGCTAAGAAGATAGAAGTAGAAGCAGAAGAGTATCATGGATTAGAATTCGTGAATTGTTTAATGGATAATTAGCGAAATCTAAACAAATTTCGGACGAAATGTCTTCCGGAAAGTGCCTAGATCTTTTTTCGGGTTAAATCAACAGATAACTCACGATATTATAGAGCTGTATATCGACGTTATATACTGATTGATAATGAAGGACGTCGATTGTGGATCCTTTAATCGATATTTTAAACGACGAGCCATCGATAACATTTTTTTTTTTTTTTTCCTTAAACTTTAATTTTACAAGATCAAAAACAATATTATGATAGAAAGACCGGTGATCAGTCACTTCACAAATTTTCCCATGTGGCTTAAGTTATGTCTCACCTCTTTGCTTTTTTACTAATGTGACTAACAAAGAGAGGGAGATTTAATTGTTACTATCAATAAATTGTTGCTATCAATGGTTTCGGTGAGTGCCTTAAGCATCTCGTACACTACGGTCTTCGTTAAATTAAAAGGACCGTCAGTGAATGCTTATTGACATTTTCATGTTAAGGCTGTGCTACATAACTCGAAAAGCGTTACTAAAAAACGTTACCCTATATCAAGGAGTTAGAAAGGTATAGGAGGTGTGCACAGTCTGTCTCCGGCTGTAGCTTCCTCTACCACGCTTCCTAGAGTTTTATCAAGATTTATTGTTGTTTTGTTTTTTATCTTTCCGTGTCCAAGCTTGCCCCTTATAATCTCAGATGCAAAAATTGTAAATAATAATGCTTGCTTTTTGCTTTAATCCTGCTTTTCTGCGAGTGAAATCTATACACAGTCGAAATAACCCTCTTACCAATCACCACTATGTAAATAAACCAAAGCTCGAGATCCAGCTGACTGTCTAACTTCGGCTGGCTGAAACAGTTAAGCATAAGTAAAATAAGAAACCTTTGTGTTGTGCAGCCGGCGAGGAGGAGAACATGCGCTTGAAGCCAGATGACGTCAAACAGCGAACACGACAGGACAACAATCTGCCTGCCTACTGCAACCCACCCAACCCCTGCCCCATCGGATTCACCGGTATTATTCATTTATTTAAATATAAGCGAAAAAAAAAATAAATAAAGTAATTTCAGAGGTATACAATTTGTGTTAGTGAGAGACACCAAGGGATGTTGCACGCAAGTGCGACACATAGGAACTGTTCCAACACCAGACGTCAATAAGATGTTGGCTCGGCATTACGCCATTTGGCCATTTCCTGCATCGTTTCGTCGCGTTCGACTCATCAGGGGCCCGACGATGCCCACCAAACTCTGGACCTGTATACCATATTGCAATGTGAAAAATCACGGTATTACATTGCTAATGAATTTCAGAGGTATTTAGAAATGACAAGAGGTGATTAAAGATTGTTATAGGTGGGTAGAGGTGGTAAAAGTAAGTAAAAATTGATAAACTTATAGAGTATAGTGTACAAAATTTAGTCTTTCTACCTATCCCTCTATACTTATTGTCCCTTCTAATTGTTTTTAATAAATAATATCTAGCAGGGAAATAAATTATTATAATGATCTTTGACTTCCTCTACTATCACCAATTCATTTTTATTCGATTGATAATGTTTTTCATGTAGGTTTGTAATAACTCTGTATAACATAGTGTCATTTTTATAGTTTAAGAGAATGAAAAACTTTTTTAACATTTGTTCAAGATTATTATTTTGAAATCTTTTTAAGAGTATTTTGCTGATACTGAAAACAGCCCATGTAGAGAATAAAAAAACGATTTAGTGATTAGATTACATTAGGAACGTAGAAATTATAAGTAGGAACATACTTAAGAACATATAAATCACAAGTAAGACAGCACTCAGGAAAGTAGAAATCGCAAGTAGGACCGCACTCAGAAATATCGTGCCAAAGGACCACAAGACAGAAAAGAGAAGAATTAGCAGCCCATGTAGAGAACAAAAATAATTTAGTGATTAGATGGCACATCTTTAGATTGTTACTCCCCTTATAAAGAAAACAGAGGCGAGTAACAATCTAAAGAATGTGTACGGAATGATCTTCTTTAGACTGTTACTCCCCTTATTAAAACTGAAGTGTGATATTCCTTTGTCTCAAAGTACATCATTGGCTAGACATAATTTTGCCTTAATTGCTATTTAGTCATTTATTTTCTAAAACCACATAGGGCAGTAACAATCTAAAGAAATACCGATTAGATTACATTAGGAACGTAGAATTATAAGTAGGATACCACTCAGGATCGTAGAAATCACAAGTAGGACCGCACTCAGGAACATCGTGCCAAAGGACCAAAAGACAGAAAAGAGATACCGTGCAGATCATATAGATGGACGTGAGAAGATCAAGTACTTAAATCCTGCCCAGCTCCAAAATGGCTATATCCTTGAAGGTGTACACTTTGAATGGACCAAATTCTAAACGTTCCATATTTAAAAATCATGTAACTATTTTCTTTTCAGTGAATAAAAATGTGAAAATTTTATAATAAAATTAAAATATTATTATAAACATCAAAATCAGTAGTTACTAAAACAAATGATAGAATATGGGTAGTAATAATATATATTTACTTATATATTACATTCTATATTATAAAGATTAATGATTGTCCCATGAGTCACAAATTCACTTTATACTTTTAATACTTTGTTACTTAAGTTAAGTTGTCCCTATTTATAGAATCATTACTTTGTTGGTGGGTTATTCAAGGTTTAATTCGTAGATGTTAACTCGTTTAATGGATAACTAGCTATACTTTACTCCATCCGGTATATTAAATTTGTTGGCATGTTTATATCCCGGAGGAGGACAAAATATAGCGAGTTAAATTCATACTTTTATGTATGTGAAATAGCAAAAGTATATATAGTATATTTATAAGTATATAGTATATTTTTTCTTTAATAGTTTTTTTTAAAAGAAAAAAATGAGGTAACAAAATTGTATAATTTTAACAATTATGGATTTGTAACATCATTAAAAATATATTCGATAAGACGCAAGGAAGCTATCTACCACACTAATTGGCAGTCTATTTATAAAAATAAACATGATTTCTTTCGTTCATAGTTTGACGGGTTTGCCCATAATCTGATTTCAAAGATATTTTGTTCAAATTAGCCTAATCTGGGGTTTTATCCAGGGTTGGCACCTGTGTGGGGAATATTAAAAAACCCACCCGGGTAAAATTAAAAAAAAAAAAACCATGTTAATTTCCCTGGTTTTTTAACAAATATAATATATTAAAATAGACTGCCAATTTTTGTGGCACATAGCTTCCTCGCATTTTTTTCCACGTACTTTATCGATTTTATGCTTTTACAAGCGATCGGGGCTATATGCGGATTACTTTCGATAAACTATAAAAGTTTCATACAAATCAGATGGGTACATTTGAAGCTATAGGTGAAAATAAATACATTTAGGAACGCAGTCAAAAAGACAAAATTTCACAAAAGTTGCCAGTGTATAAATATACTGTAGGTGACAAACTAGGGTTTTTGAGGGTCTGCAGCGTTATATACGTACAAGCTACCTAAATATTTTTTTTAATATCTTTGAAGGCCGTGTCCTGTAGATCAAAATAAAAAAAATTAAGCACTTTTCCTAAGTGGTATATAATATTTGTAATCTACTCTTCAATACCTTTCATTTAATACCCTACTTAAAAGAACCATCTACAATCACAATGGTATTTGTTTTGTCTGATTTGTGGGTTTTCTATTTAAACCCGTTTAGTAAGGGCAATGTCTAGCATGATTTGTTTTTCAAGGCTACCATTAATGAATTTTTCGTTTTGTTTACTTTTAAATTTAATAATTTTATTAATAATGTGACTCCTAAGAGCGCTGACGTGATTTTCTGATGTGTTGAGATTTAACAGTAATAATTCCACATCGACTATAAAGTCATTAATGTATTTGTGGTTTTTTCCAGAAGTGATGCTAAAATTAGGCCCCAGACTGAGTAAATTTAACATACCTATCGGAATGCTATTAGTCATGTTTAAAATCCAACCTTTCAGGTGTAATATTAAATATTCTCTCAAGCTGGATCATAAAGTGAATGTGTATTAGAGATTGTAGAGAAGAATGTACCCTGAAGTAATTCTTAGTTAATTATGTAGATCCTTTAAGGGTAAGAGAAGAAGAAAGAAAGGCTAATTCATTATTTCTGTAGGCGACGTTTCGGATTACCCAGCCATTTTCAAGCCTAAAAAACAATAATTTATTGTAAGCATGACAATTTGTAACAAATGGCTCATTTCAGAATTTAAAGTGCGAACTACGTATTATTTAAAACATTACCTCTAAAAAACATCTAAAGAGCCCTCAAGCTATAGCGTTACATCAAGTTTTGAATTAAGTTATTCTCATAACCATATCACAGACAACAAAAGTTTTGTTTTGTTGTCTGTGATATGGTTAGTTAGTTATATAGTATTAGTTAGTTATATAGTTAGTTATATAGTAAGTTTTGTTGTCTGTGATATGGTTAGTTAGTTATATAGTATTTGAAAAGAATCGAATAGAAAAAAGCCGGAGAAAACTTTATGGGAAAAGAATTCCAAAGAGATTATATTTAGGAGTCAACAAACATAAGCAATTTAAATCATAACAAAGAAAAATCTGTCACTTTGAAAACTAACAGGTTTGACAGTATAAATAATTCAAAACAAAATAATAAATAATTACTCCAAATCCAACATCCTCCTCCTTAAGCTTGGAGAAGTGATGTGGGCAGGTAATAGTTGCGGAGAGTCAACTTCAAGACTGTATAGCTTCTGGAAAGGACGAATCAACTCCCCCTTGATTTTAGTTTTATCCCTGTGTTTATTCTTGAAGATCTTACAGCGAAGGCGCTTCAAGCCTAAATGTGTGTTTTCGTTTTCAATATGCCTTTTCAATCGGCTTTTAATCCTCTCTCTATAAGGACAATGATGACATTTATAACAATTCTTATCATGCAGGTCGAGAACTGATAGAGATTTAGAAGGAAGTAGGGTTAGATCATTGTCATTGCTTCTTGATAAATCTATGATTTCAAATGGAGAATTATCAGCATTAATCAATTTATCGCAGTCCAAATCAACTATACAAAGGGGGTCAATCTCAGGCTCATGCTTTACTGAAACAGGGAATGCTCCATCAATGTAATTTCTAACATCTCCATGTTCAACTGGTAAAATTAAGGTGTCTGCCATGTCATCCTGAATATAGCCTATAGGGTCTTGTTTGATTCCATTCACATTATTCGAGAAAGTTTTGCTGCATTCATCAGGAATAGCATCAAAATTAATAGGTAAAACTAAGTCTGTATCGCTATTCTGAGTTAAGTCAATGGGTCCTATCTTGATTTTAATTACATGTTTATTAAGAGTTTTGCTGTTATCGTTATTAGTTGAAGTTAGTGACTTACCGTCATGTTTTGGGAGTTCCAACTTTGTCAAAACTATCTTTTTCCTGGCTGGTTTATCCGCCTTTTTGTTTTCCTTCGGAATGCCGCCAGTCTCTGATCGCTTTACAAAGTCTTCAACTCTCCATTTCTTTATGAGGTACTCCTCCCGATATTTTTCAGAAGAATTGATTTCATCTTCGATGTCCTTGTCAGTCGAAGCCGCGTCGGCCGAGATACCTTCTAAAATTTGTCGATCTAATTCGAACAACCGTTTAGTTTTGTCTTCTAAAAGTACTAAGGTCTCGGTCAGCGCCTGTACTTTTCCTTCCTCCTCTTCTGCAACTAGAAGTGAGTCCAGCTTCTTCAAGGCGAAAGTCACCGATGTTCTAGTGCCTTTTCTTTGTTTCTTTATAGCTTCGATATTGCTATCCATATCCCTTTTTTCTTTTTTCTAACTTCTTTTCTTGAATTTACTGCTGTCTGTCAGCAGTCCTGTCACGGTCGCCACTAATGAAAAGAACCGAATAGAAAAAAGCCGGAGAAAACTTTATGGGAAAAGAATTCCAAAGGGATTATATTTAGGAGTCAACAAACACAAGCAATTTAAATCATAACAAAGAAAAATCTGTCACTTTGAAAACTAACAGGTTTGACAGTATAAATAATTCAAAACAAAATAATAAATAATTACTCCAAATCCAACAGTATTAGTTAGTTATATAGTAAGTTTTGTTGTCTGTGATATGGTTATGCGCTACTTATTGCCTTTAAGTGGCAATGTTTTTCAGTTATTTATTGTAAATTTACTTATTATTGTTATTCTTAAGCCTTTTACTCTGTGTTAAGAATCAACCGTCTACCTTTGTTTAAAGAAAATTTATTTAGATTTGATATTAGTGCTAATTAGTGTATGTTACGATTTTAGGAAATGACGTGGTGAACAAAAAATTCCCTGAGAATAACTTAATTCAAAACTTGATGTAACGCTATAGCTTGAGGGCTCTTTAGATGTTTTTTAGAGGTAATGTTTTAAAAAATACGTAGTTCGCACTTTAAATTCTGAAATGAGCCATTTGTTACAAATTGTCATGCTTACAATAAATTATTGTTTTTAGGCTTGAAAATGGCTGGGTAAGCCGAAACGTCGCCTACAGAAATAATGAATTAGTATTTCCTTCTTCTTCTCTTACCCTTAAAGGATCTACATAATTAACTGTGAATGTGTATTATTATTGTTAGGTTCCCTTTTCTTAATTTTCTCATGATGTTTGTTTTTTAGTATATCTAAATATTTCAGACTAAAATCTCTGAGAATAATTTCTGATTCATTGCTCTTGGGGTAACCTTGTATATTTAACTGGTTCCAAAGTTTATTGGAAATGTTATTATTTTGTTTCTCTTGCCAATGTACTGATTTTATTTCTGATTTTAAAAGTGTATTAAGAATATTGTTAAACAGTTTAGGATTATGCTTAGCTGATAAGTATCTAAGTTGACAGTGTTGGGTCAGGAGAAAGTGCCAACATCACTTGGCGGGATAAAAAGTTGATTTCACAACTTTTTTGGACCACAGACTTGCCGGGGTATTTTTTGTTTTTTTTACTTCACAGGTGGTTCTAGGTCAGATATACCTATGTTTGTGCGCATGTGCAAGAGAACTAAAGAGGCGTAGAATGTTGAAACTTATGTGGATCCTATGGGCTAATTATGACCTACTACCCAAATTTCATTAAAACTGGACGTGGTTTTTAAGTTAAGTTGGTTCGCAAGAATTGAATGACACACCGACAGTCAGACATGGAACAAACAATTTTTCCTGATGTCTGAAACGGATTACTTTATTTATGAAATCGGAGATATAAAATATTTTTATCGTTATCGTTCTTCAGAACGATAACGATCACATACCTTCCGTTACCTTCGGTAAGCTCGGATGCAAAATATATATAATAAAAATATATTGCTTCCGAGCTTACCAATGGTAACGGAAGCATTGTGTTTTAAAAAGATATAAAGTTTTTAAAGTTTTATGTCTCCAATTTTAAAATCTCCTAGACAGACCTGTCTGTCGGTCTGTGTGTACGCGAATCCTTGAAACATGTGACGATAACTTGAGTAACTGTCGATCGATTTTGATAAAATTTGGTAGACATGTTTATTTTACTAATGCCCAGGACAAGTTCGTTGGACAACGTTATCCGTTCAAGTGTTCACGCGCAACGCTGGCGTAAACATGTTTGGACAACAAATGTGTTTGGAGTGATGAGGCTTTTATTGTCTCGCTTCTGTTTATATAACCTTGCGCTGAGGTAATATCTTTTTATTTTAGCGAATTTTAATTTAATTTTTTTATTTTGCTTCCGAGCTTACCGAAGGTAACAGAAGCTATGTGATCGCTCTGAAGAACAAAAAAATGTTAGGTCTCCGATTTCAAAAATTCCAAGACAGACATCCGTTTCAGACATCAGGGAAAATTTTTGGTTCCGTGTATGTCTGTCGGTCCGTCGTTCAATTTTTGCGAACCACCATATCTTAAAAACTACACGTCTAATTTTAATGAAATTTAGGTGGTAGATCATAATTAGCCCATTGTTGGTCCCATATAAGTTTCAACCTTCTGCTTCTATTTGTTTATCATCCACATGCTCACAAACATACATTTATTTACAGCCACATCTTTAAAAGTAATCATCTGATTTTTATGAAATTTTTATGGTTTGTTGAAAGTAGCCTGCAGATAGCACCTGCCTAATTTCAACCTGCGCACTTCCAATCGTACTAAATTAATATGTCTTATACTACAAAGCCACATAGCTCACTGACTGACTGACATTAATGTTTACCCACTTCCAGAAGAGCTAGAGACGTGTGGTTTGCGCCATTCCATATTGTGAACCAAAAAAAAAAAAAATAAAAGTTAACTTTTCCCCCCATCCTTCCACCCTTAAAAAAATAAAAATGGCCGACTTGATTTTTAACCTGGTTTGGGGGCTTATTGCAGCTAAACGGTAAGTCGTATTAGAAAAAGGATAGCACAAGTGGTAACTGATTTTGAAAGATCTACAACTTTAGTCCTATGAGTTTTTGTCGAATCATCATTGTTTGTACCTTAGATGGTGATAATTTTGTTATTTTTTGGTTTTAATATTTTCCATTTTTGTCTTTGAATGGCCATAGATTCTATAATAGTTGGCCGATTTTATATCTGATTGCGGCGATTAAATCTCACACCAATGCTCTTTAAATTGAGTATATTTTATTTCATTAGTTCACCCTACTTGCTGATAAAATGAGAGTAACCTTTTTCCCGTGTGCCGTGTCACGTGACCACTTTTTTTGGTTTTTAATATAGTGTCATATATCATTTTAAAGGCCTTGATACGTACATTAAAGCTATTTTATTTGTTGATTATTTAAAAATTTTGTACACGTACTTTTGTACCAATTTATAATTTTGTTGTAGGTTAAAGGGTTTAAATACTTTTTTGATCTTTGGTTTTTTATCTATATCTATTTATTAGAAATAAATGCCCGTTTGGATTTTGTTTTTTAAAAATATAATTTTGGTACCTCAGAGTACAGGGGTACAAATGCTAAAGTTGATCTTTAATAATATGATGTATATCGTTGAAAAGCTCTTGCGTAGTAGATTAATTTTTGTTATATTCTATTTTGTGTTATTTTTAGTTTAGAGAGGGGGGGGGGGGGTAACATTTTTAAAAAAGATCTGTTTATTCAGCGGTTTCTACGATTTGGATGCATTTTTATATTTGTTTATTAAATAAATTATAGGTGCGCTAACTTTTGGCGCTTGTTGGAGGCTTTGTTTCTCCAACAAATGTTTAAATTTCTCCAACTTTATTAAATATTTACTGGAACAGTGCCGCGGTGTTCCAACGTTTTGATTATTTTTATCGAGGTATTTTTCTTAATTTGGTCTTTTCTTTGCGAGGAAGCTATGTGCCACACATTAATTGGCAGAGTATTTTTCATTTAAATTTGAAATGCAACGTAACTTACAATACAGCAACTATAGGTAAATTACGTGACAAATTTGTGTATGTAATTCGAAACACTTGTCTTACTTTACTCACGACTCACGAGTTAGTTAATGTACTATTTAATAAATACGAACATAAACGAATTTTTTTGTTTGCCCTTTTCTACTAAATTTGGGTTTGAAAAATAAAAAAATCTCTCCTCTTCGTCAAACATTTTTTTTTTTTTTTTTTTTTTTTTTTCATCTTCGAGACATTATTATTGAACTTACTATTATTAAGGTGTTGCTGTTTGTAAAAAAAAAGCATTAAGATGGCCATTGAATTATTTGTCGTTCTAATTAGTGGAAGACTTGATCTAATACGTTTTATAATGCGATATGGCAATCAAGGTGGAGGAGAATGGAGCTATTTGTCAGGAGAGAAGATTGCTCAAGAAAGTAAAATATTGCCGGCGGTGTAATGAGGTCTCAAGCTCCGTGACCTAATATTATTATAAACACGTAGATAGGCAATGAAGACAAGTAAAACCTTAGCTCAAATATTCAACATTTTCTCTCGAAACGTTAAAGTCTACTCTGATGCGCTCTAACGTATTCAGTATTCATGTGGATTTTTAATTTTCAACAAAATCCTTGTTTACATAATACCTGTACCACTGAAGTATTTTTTAAAGGTAGATTATTTTATTATTGATTTTTAAGTCCATTTTTTAAAAATGAACTTCCATGTACTTCATTTACTCGTCGAGATAATTGTGGTAAAATATTGTAACTTCGTTATTAGTAAATAAAGAGGTGGTTTTATCAGCAATTGGCTGACAAAAACGGTTTTATTTTAATTTGTTGTTGATAACTCCTGGCCACAACTGAGAGTTATTTAAAATAGATAGTAGACTGTTTATTAGGTAAAATCTAATGAATATATTTTATGAATGTTATGCGGAAACATATACTGAGATTACATTAATACTTCATGCTCCATGGCGCTACAGCCAGTGAAAGGCTCTGGCGTGCTCAACGACTCCTCTTCAAGCATCTCTGTCCTGCGCCTGACGGAGCCAACCTGGAACTCCTAGAGTTTTTAGGTCCTCCTCTATATCTTCTTTCCATCTCTTTCTTGGTCGACCTTGGCTTATCCTGCCTCCTGATTATCGAGCAGCTTCCTCGGAACTCTCTTCACTGGCATTCTTTGTATGTGGCCCAGCCATCTTACTCTTCCTGCTTTTATATCTATTATGATATCCGGCCTTCCATACAGCTATGTGAGCTCTTGTTATGTTCTTATTCTCCATTGTTCAGCAATGTAAACAGCTCCAAATATTT
Source organism: Gerris buenoi (assembly GCA_001010745.2). NCBI lineage: Eukaryota > Metazoa > Arthropoda > Insecta > Hemiptera > Gerridae > Gerris > Gerris buenoi. The sequence goes on from KZ651117.1 coordinate 584,625, forward strand.
TTCTGAGGGCCTTCCTCTTCCACCTTCTTAGAAGTTCTTCATCGGCAGAAACCAAGGTCCATGTCTCTGAGTAGTCCTATAGACTAAGGCTTTTGTATTCCGGCTAACATTTTGAATTCAGAATATAGGTAACAGAATAACACCTGTTTGCTGCAGCCAGTCTGGCCTTCATTTCTTCTCTGCAGCCATCACCTGTATATACTGAGATTGAATTAAGATATTAGATGGCTGTGAAGATCAGGGGAGAGTTAAGCTGAAGTAGATGGTGATAGTTATCAGCTGAATGGGAGTAGATACTAAAATTTTCTACTCGGGGAACATGAACATATTGATAAATTTAAAAGAGTGGTGTTTACAGCGATGGTCATTAACTTCTCTCCTCATTTAAGGATGATTAACATAATTGAATTTTGCCGAGTATTACCATTTCATTTTGGGGGTCTAATTTCTAAAGAAGAGCTTCCAGGCTTCTTGAGATATGACTGGGCACTACTTGCACGCTGAATCTGGAAGTGTGCCCTATTAGCCAGATGGGGTTTTTTAAGGGTTTAGCCGTTTAGCCAGTCCTGCTCACCACCTGGTTACGCATAACGATTTATCGTAAGTCTTGTCTGATCGTGCGATATGAAGTCCGATCTTTGAGGATGTCTATACTAGCCTTTCTTGTTGTTCAATTTACTTTTTAACTCACTTTTGCACGAGTATTGCTCACAAACAAGAAGCTAATGAATGGCTGGAAAGGAACTCATATCAAATTTAAACTAAATCGGTTTACTGAAATATTAAACGTTAAAGCTAGGGCCGAACTGAAGATTCGACGCGAAGTTGGAAGACCTCGTTAAACTCTGTTTACTGTGTACACTATAAACCAAACTAATAACTAATACGTTTTGTCGGATCAGACAAGACGTTTAATTAGATAATTCGTAAGAGACCATGTACGAACTTATGGTACCATATACATAATTTATGTTTCATAAATTTGGATTACTATTTTCAGCTAAGGAAGATTGCCTAGAGGAGTTTGAGAATACGGCAGCGTTCAGCAGGGAGTTTCAGGCAAGACAGGAGTGCATGTGTGACACTGAACACATGTTCGAGTGCAGCGCTAATCCACAAAACGATCAGATACCAGACATCGATCGCTTTGTACAACAGTTCCAGGTAAATAAATATTATCAAATTTCACGTCACTAATCATAGGCAGAGTGGAATTAAGACCAAGCTGAACGCTTGCAGCTTCGTAACTCATTCTATCTCTCAGACTGCGAAGTAATAAGAACTTGGCAGACATTCCACGATATTTATGTAAACTAGTATTTATCAAGGAAAATAATAATAGAAATTTTGCATGGACATGGTGGACATTTCCCGGATAAAAAAAACTAGTTTTAAAAATATACAAGATATTAGCAAGACCAAATTTTTGTCCGCTGAATCTATTAAAATATCATGAGAATTTTTTTTCCGAGTTGCCTCGGGCCAAATTTATGTTATAAAATTGAACGAATAACAATTTTATACATAATTATTATATTTATATAATTTATTTTTTCATATTTCAGATTGGTGATGAGCACAAATCCTTGGTTGCTAAGAAATTTCACGCTGAAAAGGTAACGAATTTATTGTGTTTTTAATTATAATAATATTATTTTGCTCTCGAGTATTCCAAAGATGTAACGGAAGCATTGTCTTCTTCGGGAGAATTTTCATAATCTTCTATTCTAATTCTACACCATTTTCTGTTCCTCTTCATTGGGTTAGTTAGTCGTTGGGGATTGGTAAAATGATTTGGTCAGTATATACGATCCGGAAATGTCCGGTTTATTCACAGCTGATTGACTAACAGCTGATTGGCACCCACTCTGTGTTTTCCATTACATTTCTTTACCCCGCAAGGCTTCATGCTAGGAATCAGTGGCAAGTTTTGCTATTATAATGGCCAATAAGCGATTTAATGAAATGCGTTAACAGTATCGTTTCTCAGGTCTTCATAGAAAATAATCAGGAATATATATTGTACATTATTAATTCCACTATTAACAATAAAATACCCTGGGAATCACAGATTGGTAGCTGTTTATTATGTGCAAAAAACCTTAATTTCGTTAAGGCAGGATAAATAACCAATTATTTATCTACGCCTCAAAAGTTTTTACATAATAAGAGTAAAAAGAAATCAACGCAAAAGTAAATGCAACCAAATTAAAGGAATAACGCACATTGGAATTGGTTTATTAAACAAAGCAGTTTTCAGCAGTTTTGCATAAAGCCACTATCAGTGTCTTTTGAGGAAGAAATTGAGTTACATAATAATAAATAAATAGTAGAAGGCGAGTCATGTCGGATATCAACGTCGAAGGCTTGAAGGAGGTTACTTGTAACAATAATTGTTGTAACAATAGCTTCCTTTGTTATGGATATTATTTTAGGTTTTTGTATCGTAATAAATCATTGCTAAAAAAAAAAAAAAAAAAAAAAAAAAATTAATTTCATAGCGAATTGCAGATTTGTTTTTCTTTTTTTTACGTAGGTATTGTGATAGCGCAAAAATTCGATTTTGAGATTTTGGTGGATTTACACGTTTTGAGGTCCCCTGAGTCTAAAAAAGTGTTTTTTAAAATGTCTGTTGTCTGTAATCTGTGCAGAGGCATGGAGCTTAAAAACTACCAGGCCGATTTTAACAAAATTTGGCATACATGTTAAAAAAATCATACACCGAGGCGAAATCGAGAAATGAATTTTAGCTTCAAATTTAGGGGCGCTACCCCCCAAAAACTCTGAAAAAACGTAAAAAAAAATTATTTTTCGAAAACAGTTCCGACGATTTTGATTAAAAAATTGTAAAATTTAAATACGATTCTAACACGATCTATGATATAAAGGTCTATTCACACACATCAGGCACGGCACGGCACCGTCCCGTCATTTCCGATATGTATCAGACAAAAAAAAAAATTTCTTTCTTGGAAATTAAATGGCCCCGTCTACACTGTGCCGGCACCGATCCGAAACCGGCATGTCAGGCATGCCGCCGGCACCGAACCGTCATTTTCACTTTACTCTTCAACGATTTTTTTTTTTTTTTTTGACGGTCGAGTTTTCTATGCTTTATTACTATTTTGACTGATGAGTATTTCGTGTTTTTTTTTTTTTACTTTTCTTTACCTTCTCCGAAGGTATATAGGAAAAGTATTGTTTTCACCAAAAAAAAGGTTTTCAAGATTTCTACTGAATTATCCGTTTTGGGTGTTTTTAAGACCACCTGAGTGGTTTCATGACGTCTGTATGTATGTGTTATCATCGTAGTGCCTAA
>KZ651117.1:633031-644781 GCA_001010745.2 Gerris buenoi
ATAATAAAAATAATAATATATAAAAATTATAATTAATTGCAAAAAGAAAAGGGCGATCTAGAAAATTTTTTCTCAACAAGGTGATAATACTTTTATTTCACACTGTGATGTTTTAAAAGTATTTCTCTTACCAAAAAATTGGTAACCAGCCATGAATTTGGACCCAAGGTGCCCAATCAAGAGGGCTTCCACTGCATTTGTTGTGACTATTTATTATCATTAGAATACTACTAAAAGAAGACTGAAAGCTCTTTGCCAGTACGAATACCATGAATTTTCAAAATATATATTTGTTTTAATGTGTTACCAGTGCTCCTTCAAGGCAGGTAGCGAAGTTGTACCCTCTTCCCATGATAAGAAGACTCTTCTGCTGATAAAGTTCTTCAGCCATGGCTACAACCGCATCATCCATTTTTAGAACCTCCTTAATCTGATCTGTCAGGTTACGAAGTCCCTCAATAATCTATATTAGAAACGAACAACAAATTATAAATCATAACTAAATAAAGTTGAAGGTAAATAAAATAGTGAAGGTAAACAAGTAAAGGTAGAAGAAATTATAGAAGCGACTCAGAAAAGAAAAATATATAGTTAAACTCAGAAAAGATATAGTTTAAAGATAGAGTTAAGAGCTACTTCCTCTAACACGGTCAAATATTTCAAAAAGGAGAAAGACTATTTACCTCTCGCCTCCTGTTCTGGAGTGATATCCTGTCCTCAGACATGACGAGAGCAAACATAACGAGGGAAACAAACTGTGACGTATAAGCCTTGGTAGAAGCAACACCGATCTCAGGACCAGCGTTAATATGAATGCCACAGTGTGACTCTCTGCAAATAGAACTACCGACGGTGTTTGTCACTCCTACAATTAGGGCACCTCGCTGCTTGCAGTACCTCAAAGCCATCAGCGAGTCAGCAGTCTCACCTGATTACGATAATCAAATTAAATAAAACATCATTTTAAATAATCCAAATTACAATTATCAATAACTACGGGAGACATACAGAGAAAAATACACCCCCGCACCGGGAATCGAAATTCGGGACCTCTGTTTACCGTACAGGTGCTCTTACCATCTGAGCTATACGGGAGATGGATTCTTCTCTGTCGTAACTGATACATATTCCCGAATCCAAGCTTTAAATCTTATCCTACNTCAGTTTGACATTAACTTTAAATTAGAAGTAATTTTATATATCACATATGAAGATGCTACAAAACATGAGTATGCGCTAATAGCCGAAGTTGTTAAGGCGCAAAAAAAAAAAAAAAATAAAATAAAAAATAAAACATCATTTAATACTACAAGGAGTCATATCTTGAAATTTGGATTAGTAATTACTAGACACCCTGCATATAAGTAAATTATATAATTTAAATTAATTATAGCAGAACATATTACAATTTTAATTTCTTTTATATATCTTACAGAAGAACACATCTAATAAGAATTATTTTACCTGACTGTGAGATAAAGAAACAGACATCGTCCCTGAAAACAGGTGTGTTTCTATCAAGAAAGTCTGAAGCCAATTCTACCATGACGGGCAACTCTGTGAGTTCCTCCAGCAGCTGTCTTGTGGCTACAGCGCTGTGATACGAAGTACCACAACCAATCAGCATCAGTCTCCTGCAGCGACGAATCTCGGGAATGTACTCCTATACCAACACAAACACATTAATCTCATTTAATATTGTTGTTATTATGTGTTCGAAGATAATTATCAGGTTTGGTCGAAGGGGAGGAGCTCAATCTCATCATGTCCGCCTAATCAATTTCAGTCTACCTGAGAAAATAGTAAAGCTCTTTATTTCAAGAGCTAAAAACAGATTTAGGTCCCAATTAGTGGTGTAATTTTAATTTACCTGTGCACTGCAGGGTTACAGGGTTAAACAAACTAATTAAAAGATTTTTGTGTAATATAATGTGTGACAGTCAATATTTTATAAAACAAATATTTTTTTATACTGCCAAGAGGAAGCTAGAATATGATAAGAAAGTTAGAATAAAAAGTGATACTTTAAGGACCCATACAAAATCAAACATTTTGCACAAAATGTTTGAACAAACCTGATGTCGCAATCAGTTCTATGTGACAAGGTTCCCTCACCCAACATTTTCTGTTTCACTCAGACTCCCCAGCAGCAAAAGATTTAATAAAAGAAAAATATTTACCTTGATTCCACCGAGAACGACAGTTTGGTTCTCAAAGTTGACACGTCCTCTCATTGTATTGACAACAGACTCTGGCTGCTCAAAGATTTCCTTCTGCATGAAGAAACTGTAGTTGCCTGAACATAACAAATAACATAGCATGTAATTAAAACACTTCACAGCAAAAAAAAAATAAAAAAAAAATAAAAAAAAAAAATAAAAAAATAAAAAACTGTCACAAAAAGTAGAGCACACTCAGTGGTCAGAACTACCCTTTAAGTGTCTGTGATTTAATGCCACATGGAAGAGTGCATTTTTAGAGTCCGTTTCAGAAAAAACTGACAACCCTTATAATATCCTAAGTTGGTGTCTGATCTAAAAATAACCCAAAACAAAAATGTGAAACTTTGTAATAACCTAAACACATTGAAAAGAGATGTTTAAAGATATGTTACTCGTCTGGTGCCTGAAATAGATTTCTGGATTTCTGTCAGCTAAATCATAGTTCCAGTATAATTATTAGCAGCATAAGAAAAATCATAGTCATTCCTTGAGAAGAATCAAAAACTTGTTGAATTTACATACAAACTCTTGTTTTATTCATACTGAATCTCAGAATACATACTGAATCTCGGAAATACAGAATACATACTGGAATATCCAACAGTAGTTGTGATTACAGTACTCTCCTGCTACAACTTATCTTTTTTAGTGAAAATTTAGTATTACCCTTCATGATCTGCTGAATTTCCATCTTAATGGTAGTAATTTCCCTGGCATGAGGATCATCCAGTGATCTCCTCAGTCTGTGAATACTCAGCAAACCTTCCTTTACTGCAGCGACATCATCATCCTGCCAAACAGAAACAAATTCAATAATAATAAATTAATTCAATAAGAATTAACTCGAGTTCATCAAGTTCAATAAGAATTAGGCTCTAATTAACAGGTAATTATTATATTCATGACAAGCCAGTTCACAACAAAATTGGTTAAAACTAGAACATATTATGGAGGAACGTATATTCAGCTTTGTTTTTATTTAAATTTTGGAGGGTTAAAAACTCAGAGGCATAGATCACATAGGTGGGTCTATTGAACAAACTCAGGTTAGATCAAAAATTCTCTTCTTTAGTAACTTGCATATTGTCAGGCAAATTTCTTCAAGAATAAACCTCCTCGTCAAAATTATAAATTTGGCTAAATAGCTTCAAAATCTGTACTCAAAATTTCATCACGACTTTAAATGTAGTGCCATCTGACACAACTTAATAAACAATACATTAGGAATTATTAACTGAATAGAAACTGCTTCACTTAAGTGAACAATCTATTAGGCATTAGTAAATTCATCGTCCTGGTGTGATTAAGAGTTCTAAGCCAGAAAATATCCAAACAGGGTGAGTTTATCGAGCAGATCCAGCAATCATCCTACATTGTGTGAGAGGAGATTGGTCAGTTGACACATCCACTTTATACGATCATCAGTATAAAACATGTGTTACCTCCCTAGGGTAGGAAATATCACCAGGTATATTGATAGTGACCTTGGTTGGAGGCAAGAGTTTTTTGCAAGTATGCAAACCAACTTGACCATATTTAAGGCCTCGTGCAAAAGTTTATACAAGTATTTATAGTTTTCCAAAATAATGTAGATACTTTGCAACCAATTACCTCAAGGAAAATGACTCTGTTAGTGTGCTCAATGATGGCTGAGGCATCGGAAGCAAAGAAATACTCGATTTCCTTATCTTCAATAGGCTTGAACTCTGATGTAGACTCAGACCTGGGCAGCATTGGCATCTCCTGCCTGCCATGAGGACGGTGATCTACAAATACATTTTCATAATAGTAACAAAAAAATATACACTTATTGGCAAATACCAAATGTATTAAGGAGTATAAGTTTAAAATAAAAGTAAGAGTCCAAGTTCATTGTTTAGTTTTTTAAATGCGGCAAAGAATGAATACTTTTAAATAATAGTTACATATTCTTTTCCCACTCTTCAAAACCTTTAAAACGATGAATAACGTGTCTTGCTGACAAAACCTTCTGTTTGGTTGTCCGCCTTATTGGCCACCATCTTGAAAATATTAAGTATGCAATTTTTAAAAAAACTGTACAAATAGTTGTCACAAATGCTGAGATGCACCGATTTTGTTAAAATCGGTCAATTTTAACACAAGTTATCGTAAGACAATCACACAAAATTTTAAAATCCCCTGTCTCTGAAACTCCCCAGGCTTGTTCAATAATTCCTTCTTTAGTAAATAAAGAGATAATCAGTGTGAAAATTATTTATATTTTGAAGAAAGAGGAACTTTTCCCCTTGTAGCAAGTAAAAAATTGCTCTCCTGTACAGCTGTAGCTGTGACTAAATTAAACTTAAATTGTTGAATAAATCAACTAGGACAATACTAGGAACAATAAATACTAGGATCAATTATTAACATATATAATACAATTTATGATTAAATGTTACGATTAAATTGTCAAATATCTTTGATTGTTAAATCTTCCATTCTGACTCTCACGATAGTAAGATTAATAGAAAAAAACAAACAATATAAACAATTAAGTAAAAATAGTCAATACATAATATTTCAATAAGTTTTAATATTAAAAACTTGGACTTTTATTATGAACCAACACTCCAAAAATAATTATAACATGAGAAATCAACTAAACTACCTTATATTACATAATTTATATTGATCACAAATCTATCATCTAATTTATTTTCTTCAAACAATTCTATGCTAAAATTTTTTTTCTAGTTTTTTACCTGTTTAGACAATCTGTGACATGATGATGCATTAGGAAAAAAAAAATAAATAAAATTAAATATGATTAAAATGGTCGCTCAGCTCAGTATTGCAAGCATTGCACACCTAGTTATGCTACACTCTATCTATGTGCCAAATTTCAAATCTCAGTGGAACTCAATGGAACTCTCTCACTCTTAGTTTTAAATAATANTCTTTAATCTTCTTATCGTAGAAAGTTACGTTATTAATAAAAATCTAACTAAATGACTTTTCTATCAATTATATAATAATAATTATGTAAAAAAAAACAAAATATATAAATATAGCTGTATGAACATTTAATGGTAAACAAAAATATATAAAAATAATGCAGCATGCATTTTTAACAAGTATAAAATTAGCCTATAAATGTGTTTTTTTTTAAATATTTTATTTTAAATAATAATTATGTAAAAAAAAATTAAATATATAAATATAGCTGTATGAACATTTAATGGTAAACAAAAATATATAAAAATAATGCAGCATGCATTTTTAAACACAAGAACACAAGTGTACAAAGCAAAATGTTTTAAAAAAAAAATCATTCATAATTTTTTTTTTTTATAAAAAAAGTGCATTAAAAAAATAACTAAACGCTAAAAATTAATAACATTCCAATGATTACCCAAAATAAAATGATGATCATGAAAAATAATCTTAAAGCTGAACACTTTGTGAAGATTTATTACAATCTGTGTGTGAAAAACTTTATGATTATGGAGTATACTAGAGAAATAAATATTACTTTTATAATAAAAAGAAAAATATATTAATTGTTTATAATGTACATTTTAAAATAACATTATATTTATGTAATTTTTATATCTATTTCATAACTTTAGACTAAAACCAATGCTCATTTTTAAAATTACACAAAACAAATAAGTGTCCAAACACTTTAAATGGACCCTTGGTAGGAACAAATAAGGAGTACGTAAATTAGCTAAGTATTATTTACTGAAGGCACTCAACATTAAGCAACCCTAGACCCCCCACATGAATGTAGACATCAAATAGCCAGGGAAAATGTGGTGTGGTGTCCAGACAAATATATTATTTTAAAATATTCCAAAGGATGTGCAGAGTAATTTAATAAAACTGGTATGATATTGAGCATGTTCAGTGTACAGGGTGTGACAGAATATACTCACTAATTTCAAAGGTTAATGAAATAAAAATGGTCAAATTTTTTTTACCAATCAAGTTTGGTAAACAAAATGAAAGATAACAATATTTCCCACAAAAAGTCTCATTTTTTTACGTACAATGAATGGTTTGCATAATATAGGGCAAAGAATATTGTCGCCACACCACTTTTTACGAATATCTCGCTTTCTATGGCTTGGAGATAAATTAAGGTTATTATCAAAAAGCAAGATTATTACATTTTCAGGGACCCTCTCCCTGGACTCTGTTCTTTACATAATCCCTAAAATAGAAATCAAATGATGTCTTCAGAAGAGTCCAAAAGAACCCTTGGCTTTTAAACTTTATTATGAGCTGAACAAAAGGTAATTCTTTGTGAATTATTCGCTTTTCTTATTACTTGAAATATTTACTCTAAAAATTGTTTACTTCTATTTAATCATTTTGAATAATAAAATTAAAATGCGGGTTGTCAACTAAATTTTTAGGGGAAGGATTTAACTTATTAAAAAAAATTGCAATACGACACAATGATGCCCTTTATATGATGCAAACACATGCAAAATGACCTCTTTTTCAAACAAATAGAGCCATTTTATCTTTATGATAAACAATGTGTACAAATGGTACATGTAAAATCCCAATTTTATAAAAAACACATTAACAACCCAGAAAACACAAAAGCTAAAACAGTGATAAGTTGTTACATTACCTGCAATGGTGTGATAATGTATTGATGTACATTTTAAACAATTAAGCTTTTATTAGTGCTAGATGGAGACCACATCTCAGTGGGTGTAGATCCAGATGTTTGTCTTCCAGTGCTGGAAGTATCTTCAAAGTGTATAAATGGCGGCCTGATAAACGTGAGAATGTGGACTAGATACTATAGTAATCGAAGGTAGAATAAACAGGGATCAACCCGAACTTCAGAAATATGCACAAGGTCTTTAGACCACACTTCCTCTAGGCCCTAGATCACCGCAGATGATGCATTAAAACAGCAGGAACTACTTCAAACCCCAAACAGAATCAAGCATCAGTTCTTCAAGTCCACATTGTCACTTTCATCAGAACAACATGATGCACAACTGCGAAGATGCTGACAGCAATAGAGACAACCCATTACACCTACCGATTTGCACTTTACCACCTCAAACACCTACTACTATATAATTAATCTGCATTGCATTTAATTTCATATGTTTTTAACATTCTATCTTGATACTTTTTTTAAAATTATAAATATTAATAATGCAAAGAATGTAGTTTTTCTAGATGAGCAGTGAAGTCTGATTAGGAATAAAGAAGGAAGTCTCTCCCCTAAAGTAAATTTATTGTCTAAAACCATCTTTAAACCACTAGTGGTTATCTTTAGTAGTAATGAGATGAGTCAAAATTCAGAGAAAGAATCACTGTAGGAGTTGAGACAGAGGTTGAAATTTGATATCAATCAGAAGTTCTGTCATAGCTTCTACAATGGTTCTTTCAATTACACGTCCCCACCACAAAAGATGACCACTGGTGGTTGAAAGCTGGAATTACATAGTAAGCTTACATTTAGAGGAGAAAAGTCATTCTTTATTCCTAAGAAATTAAGAAGATGAGCCAATTAGATTTCATCATATTTAGATTGATGACCTCTCATTGGTTAATAATCTTCTAAATTTCAAGAAAATTTAACTGTTTAACACACTAGTAAAGTTATGAAACTTAATAAAATTCAATTTAATGCATATTTAATTGATAAAAACCTCTTAACTTCTTCACAAAGTGTTGCACACATTATGGTTACAAAATGTAAAAAAATTATAATAAAATTATGATTTGTTTTAATAATTAAGATGACTATGTCCCATAAAAATGACTATTAAATATAATTAATGTTATTGAATTAGAGTATTAATATTTATTTTTAAATTAAATTATTTATTAAAAAAAAGTATATAAAAAAGTACTTATTTTAAAAAAATCAAGAAAGAATTTATCACATTTCTAGAACAAAAAAAGAGAGAAAAAGTCATTGAAAAAAAGATTTGAAATGAAAAAGCAAATATGATTGAGTGAAAAGAAAAAAGAAGAATCATTTTAAAGTCATCGTAGAAGAAAAACTTAAAGAAAATGAAAAAAGACAAAAGGTAATAAAATAATCATAGAATTATATGAGGAATCATTGAAATGATAGTATAAAGTGTAATAAGAACAAGAAATGATTTGAGAGAGTGTAGCAAGGCAATAGACAATGTTTCAAATCTCTTATGGTCATTGAAAGTAAATTTATTTTTGCCGTAGGCTAAAAATAAACTATCAATGTGCCGTTTCTACCAAAAATTTTTGTAATTTACTTATTAGTGCATAAAACTCAAAAAGAAAAAATAACAATTGAAATATTGAAACAAAATACACATTTTATTATAGATCTGATTATATTTTTGGGAAGATTATTTTAAAATTAAATTGGAATAATTATAAATGGGAAAAAGATCGGAGAAAAATATAACTATTGGTGACTACTCTATCTTTTTGGACAGAAAAAATCATTCTCCATATGTGAATAAATTGGTAAAGTATTTGGCTGGAAATTCAAACATCGGTGGTTCATCTCCCTGTTTCAGAAGTATATATTTTTCCCTTTTTTGTCCGCCTTATATCATCCTAATTATAGGTAATGTTTAATAGACAGCAGTTTCAACCAACACACATTATGAATAAACAGATGCTCATTTGAGCCACTGCAAAGTTGAACCATATCATGAATGAACAGATGCTCATTTAAGCCACTGCAAAGTTGAAACATATCATGAATGAACAGATGCAAGTTTGACCACATCATGAATGAACAGACAATGTCTAACGTAAAGTTGTCAAAACCTAATTGTTGTTTATTTTCAACAATACTTTCATACACTTGATTCTTTGACTCTTATTTATCATAAGAACTTACTACTGATAACGTATTTTTATTATATATGTGTACATTATTATTATTATTTTTCAAAAAAATGTTTATAATTTCAGAAAATAGCCTAATAAACAATTGTATTACTTGAATTTGGTTACCTACTAAAAGAAGCAAGAAGGGATTTCAAATTAATGAAATATGTAAGTATTATTTTACAGGGATTGTAGGAATACAAATAAACCAGCTATAATATGATTGCAATTAAGTCTATATACAAAATTAATTATAGTGGCTTATATACTGTATCAGTTATAGTCATAATGACTCAATTAAATTCCACAATACAAATATATATTTGTTTATTTCATTATTTCATTTAAACAAACAAAATTATCTATTACACACATACCAAAAGAAACCGAATTCATTGGTTTAAACAAATCACATTTCTAAACTCTCTTAAATCAGAAATTTGTTTAGTTTGTTAAACAAAAGAATTCCCACTTTACGTGGTTTCCAATATTGGAAATTTTACATGATATTTTGTCACCGGATCACATGTGACATCTTAAAGACACCGAAGAAATGCCTTGACTTGATGATTGCCATTGATGCCTTAAGACAGTGACGAGTGCCCATAAAATAATAAAGTTCTAAAATGTATTACTTTGATTAACAAACTATACAAGTAAAGACGACAGAAAGCAGAGTTAAGACAAAGTAAAGTAAAGTAAAGAAAAGAAGAAGAAGTGGTTTGAGGTACCTGTATGATTATGTTGCTCTGGGTCTACAAGTGTAACGGAACAGAGAACACACACACGTTCATAGAGAGGACACACACAGCACACACATAATTACTTAGCAACAATATAACTAGGTTATCACATTAACTTACCATCTAAATAGATAAGATAATAGTCAACCAATAAAAAAAAAACTTATATTATTGAAAAACAAAAAGAAAAAATTAATGGAAATTAAAAAAAAGTAATAAATAAATAACCAGCAGTTATAACATACAATGTCTAGATAGCTTCCACAAAGTATTTTTAGGAATCCATTTTAATTTTAGGATCCATAGGCAAAACTGAGGGCTCTTATGATTTCTAGCATTTGTCTGTCTGTCTGCATCTCTTAAGTCTGTATCTCAAAAATGTACCTAACATAAAAGTTCGAACCTTGGCAATTTTGTGTAACAACCTAAACAGAAAAATTATAAATCATCCCTAAAAATTAAGGGTTTGAAGTTTAAGGGGGTTGTATTTTTTATTTATATTTTTAAACAGAACTGCAATTTGTGGAGTTCAAATGTAAGAGAAGGGTGTGCTGAGTAAAAATATAATTTTGGTTTTGATTTTGTACTAGTTCATCTTTGAACCAGGATTCCTTTAAGACAGGGCAGGGACTTTAGGGACTTCCCAGTAGGCAAGTTTCTTTCCGTAGTAGATTTGTTGCGTTGGCATTTGTCCACATTATTATAATAAACTATATAATAGTTATAGCTAAAGCAAACTTAGAAATAGCCACCATCTTGAAACGGATGGGCCATTTATACTGCTAAACAAACTCTTCCGATTTGTTAAATTGCCAACAGCTCCCTTTGTGCTCACTGAAAGCACATACTTGGCCTCTTCATTTTTAATCAAGTTCTTTATTGGAATACGTTTTTCAATCCATGTACAAATATCATAGGTTAATAGGACTTTAAATGGGACTTAACAAAATTCATATTACTGATCCATTTTAAAATACTACAGTAATACAATTTATAATAAATGGTATATAATAAATTATAAATGGTTGACAGAGCAACACCCACACCCCATGTCATCCATTACACATATTATAACTATATGCAATTATGTTTTTCATTCTATTCTTCAAGGAAAAGAAAAATGGTGATGGATGGACTATTCATTTTTATATAGCGTAGAAAATAAACTTTTCAGTAAAAATTGGTAAATCCATAATTTTGATTTTCACTTTTGAATTATAGACATTTAGTTGTAAAAGCCCCTTACGTAGACCTAAGCTTATAAAGGTTATTATTGTCTCATGGTTTGTTACTATTATATTAGGCAGTTTCCTCCCAAATATCCACAATTTAATTGTAGTAATTTCCCTGGGACAAATTATATTTTCAAAGAAATTAGAAAATTACTGTAGATGACAAGAGATTGGTGTTCAATTCCCTGCTGAGATGAGATTATTTTTACAGTAAATCTTAATTAGATTTAACCATGAAAAACCTAAAAGAACTAAACAATGGATCAATTAATTATTTATATACAGGAAAGTATAGCACAAGGCGAGTCAATAAAGTGTACTCAATTAATGTTTTTTCAATTTGATTAACACTACCTTTATCTAGCATATAGTAGAGGGATGAAATTCAGGAAATTGTACACTAACTTAAATCTAACAACAAGACTAGATCTAGAGACTATGATTGTTGTAAAGCTGCGAAATTAACAATAATTATATTAATTAATAATAAAATTAATGAAGAAAAATACTTTGAAGAAGCTTTTAGACAAGTAGTTATTTATACCTACTATTAACAATTTTCATTTCCTTGCTGGGTCATGAACCTCTGGATCTTAACGTATATTTAAAGTATCATTGCCAAAAAATAAATTTCACTAATTTAGCAATATTATTATTATTATTTATTATATTTAAAGATAATTTATATTTGAAATCTATTATGATTATTTATTTATTAGGAATCA
>KZ651117.1:646841-668524 GCA_001010745.2 Gerris buenoi
CACAAATAAAAACAAAGTGTGGAAAAGATAGAAGAACCTGTAAAAAGAGTAATGATTGTTGTGTAATTATAATTATGAATATGATTGTCAAGAAAGCATTGTTTCTAAATAAATGTATATTGATAATTTGTTATAGAAATAAATTGACTGAGGATGACTCTTCAATGAGTCGAAACGTCTCATAAATATGAATTAATGGCTTAGCTTCTTACACCTCACCATCCATCAAAAAGCATTTGAATGTATAAGAAAATAGGGTGTACTCTTAAATTAATATTAATTTAACACATTGAAATAAATTTCAGTTTGTAAAGTATAGTTAATATTTTGGTTTATATTCAATAATATTAATTTTATAAATAGGATATATTGAGTGGAAATAGAAATTTATAAAAATTTTAAGGACCAAGTTCTTTCCAATGAGGTGTATTATTTCAATAGAAAATTATAGAGAATAATAAGATTTGAAAGTGAAAATTGAAAAAATTGAAGAAAATGTGAATGAAAATAAAAGAAAAAAAAAGAATGAAATAGAATTAATAAAGTAAATAAAAAAAATTGGATTTAAAAATGAGTGGTGGAAAACTGTGAGAAAATAATAATGACAAGAAACATCAAAAGAAATAGAACTAAGAATTTAATTATAAAAACATAAATAAGTAAATAGAAAATGAGAGACATTCTATTAAAAATGACAAGTGATAAACTAAAAGAAAATTAGAAAAGAAATGAAAAATTTAAAAATAAAGCTAATAAGTTGAAAAAATACAAATAAATATAATTAAAGGGGGAATCATTAATAATTTTAAAAAATAGAAGGGAACATTGAACATATTAGTATAAAAATTAAAAATAAATATAAATATAAAATAAAAGACAATTTATGCCTTTAAATATAAATAAAATAATATAATAATAATAGAATTAAATAAAAGAATATTGATAGAAATTAATAATTAAACTGACAAAAGAAGAAAGAATCAAAATACTGATAAAAATGCAGCTCCTCACTTTTTATATACCCAGATTACGTTTTACAACTCTTTACTATTGGCGCATGGCGCAAGAAGTAGCGACAATAGCGCAGCCATTCGTTTTCAGACTTGTTCACTAACTCATAAGGGATCCAGCTATGCTTGTAGGAAGGTAGTGCAATCGTTCCTAAGGGGGGTGACACACTTCGCTACCCGGTCGTCTATGAGAATAGATGGAACCTGTCACACGAGGTAGCGCCACCTGCCAGGTGGCACCTAACGGTCGACTGTCCGACGGTCTAGCCGCCACCCACAGGTGGCACCACCCGGTCACCCTATTGTTTTCAATTGAGCCTGTCACACGTCGCCACCCAAGTTATGCCACTCAGCCCCTACTCCTTCAAGTAAAAAATCGGGTGGCGCAAGTCAGGTGGCGGGACCAAGTGGCATCAACCAGGTGGCGTGCCACCCGGGTGGCGCTACCTGGGTGGCGAAGTGTGTCACCCCCCTAAAATAATTGAGGCTTTGCTGTTAGAATCATATCAGCGGGTACTTCGCATATGGTAGAATTTAATATTGCTGCACTCCTTTTGAGATGCTGCAGCAGGCAAAGGAATGACTGCACAACCTTCCTAAAAGCAAAGCTGGACCCTGAATGAGTTAGTTTACAAGTCGGTACAGGAATGGAGGCCCTACTGCCACTACTTCTTGAACAGAAGTTACTTTCCAGAAGACCCTCATATAATGGAGCTATAACTGAATTGTTTGATTTCATATCTGCAAGCTGCATTTTTATCCACCCCTCTTCTTCAATAGTACTTTTATCATTTAATTTAAACTAAATTAAAATAAATAAATACATTTAAAAGAATGTTATAATCTAAATTTGGAAAAAAAAGGAGAAGAAAAAAATAATGTAAAGTTAAGAAATAAAAAGTAGAAAAAGAAGTAATAATAAAAATTAGAAAATACAGAGAAAGGCAAGAATAAAGTACCTGTATTATTTTGATCGTCCATAACACCATTCAACAGCTCTGTTAGAAGATAGAGAGAGAGTTAGCAACAGAAAACATTACACATGCAACATACAACATGAAACACAATACAATTTATCTTAGTGTTCAAATCAAACATATGCTCCAGCACTAAGCTAGCACACTAACTTCATAATCATAAACAGCTTGAGATTTTAGATTAAAACTAACAAAGATAGAAGGAAAAACAATGCAACAAGCTATAAGAACAGTAATAAAACCAGCATTCTAATCAAAATATTTAGATAAATAATAAGCAGTGCTTAGTGCTTTAATCTTTAAATCCATTAGTACCCTGTTGTTGATATTTTTTATTTTTTACTGGTCTTATATTACTTTTCTTTGTAAGTTTCATCGCACGTTTTCTTTACCCCAATTTTAAACCACTTCCCATCTTTCAATCTTCCCCAAATTTTGCACATGGAAACAATTGAGGGGAAGAATACAGAAAAACAGAGGGCACTAATGGGTTAAATAGTTGCACTGTTTTTATCATTAATATTATTATTATTAATTAAAAAAAAAGTGTTTGCAACAAAATTAACTAAAACTGTGCAAGTTAATTATTAGGTTTTAATTATTAAAAACATAAGCAAAGAAGTAAACTTACGATTTTTGAACTGATGATGCACAGATATTAATTGTTAATAGCAACATAAAATAAATACCACAAATAAAGAACGCTGATAAATTTATTCTAAATTTTTATTGTCATTGTATATAGTTTATTAGTATATTAAACATTAAAAAAAATTAACGACTTAGATATGATTAAATTAAATAATAATATCTTAGTCGTTAAATATTTAAAACTATAAAAACCTAAATAAAATAATTAAAAAAATAAAATAAAATTAGTTTTTTTATATTTATGTACAGGTCAATTCGACCATGAAAAATATTATGACACAGTTTCAGAATTGATAAATTTAATAAAGAACTTTTTTAATGATAATTAATTGTCAAGAGTCATGCAATTTTAAAAATTTGAAAGAAACCCAGAACACAAAAGGAAAAGAAGAAATTATTAATTTAAATTTTGAGAAAATTACAGAAGAAAGAATAAAAAATTAAAAAAAAGAAGTTGTAAAGAAAAATTCAAAAGTTCACCTGCCTACTGAAAGATTGGAATAAATAGTTAATAAAGTGTGTTTGTAATAATTAAAGTAAAACATATATTCATTTATTTGGTGTGATTATATTTCAAATATTGTGAAATTTAATCAAGTATTAATAGATTGTGAAAGGAATAAATGCAGATAAAAATTGTTGTTTGTGGAAATATACCTTTTATATGCCAATTTTTTTTCAAAAATAAATAAATAGTTAAGTTTGTTTTGGATGATTCTAATCATAAAATGCCCCCTCTTTCAGATCATAAGCCGGGTTTACACGGGTAGAGTAAACAGGAGAGTAAAGTAGCGGAGTAGAGTAACTCTACCCGTAGAAACCCGAAAAAACACTCAGTAGAGTAGAGTAGCTAGTAAAATTGGTAGAGTGGGAAGTAGAGCTATTCTACTCTCCTGTTTACTCTACCCATGTAAACCCGGCTTTACTCTCAAAGATAGGTGTAATTGATATAGTACAATGTGTTTTGTTTTCAATTAGTAAATTTTTATTAAAAAAAATAAAAATAAAAATAAATTTTGAGATATTGAAGATATTTTCCCANCCAAGAGTGGCCCTCGGGAACCCACCATCACTGCCGGACGAAATGTATAGCCGGGGATGGTGGTAGCAGATCCTTTCCTAACCTAAACTTAATAATAAATAAATAAATAAATAAATAATAAAGATAATAATTTCAAATCGACTTCAATCATATTTATGATAAAGATCATCCAATCTCTCCGAAGGCAGAGTCGATAAAAAACCAAGAAGGAAAGTAAATGTTGCATGCAGCATTCTTTTCTTTCAAACTGATCAACAACTGGTCCTCCTTTTTATTTGCATAAATCCATGCTCTAAAACCCTCTTCAAAAAACACATTTGTCAGGTGTAAATAATTATCAATTTACAGTAGAACTTCATTACAACGGACTTCGCTTGCAACGAACAGGAAAAAATGTATGGATAATGAACATAATAATAAAGGATGATAATTTTTATCTGGCTATATTATAAACCCTTAAGGGAACCTCTATCAGTTATAAACTGAAAAAATAAGAACCAAATATACCCAGCAGAAAAATAAACTATTTTTTCAAACCAATGAATGTAAGTAGAGTCTGTCCCAAAGTAAAGTTAGTGCATTGACAGCGCGGGAAATTGAGTGACACACAGATTGGCCAACCTCTTTGAGGGAAAAAAATAAAGCTACTAAGTCTGTAGTTAGGGGGCCTCTCTCCTCCACTAGAGACATTTATCTTTGCCTAGTTGGCCCGACCTTTTTCCAGGAAAATCTCGAGCTCTCATTGGCTCTCCACCCCATTTGTTAGTTTTTCCCAAGCTGTCAACTCACTAACTCTACTTTGGGACAGACTGGAATCAACATGAACCAGAACCTTCCTGTAATAAAAATTAATGTAGTGTATACATACACATAATTTTCAATTAAACTTATGTTTAAGGCTGTTTTTTTGTTTGATGTATAATAAACGTTTTTTAAAGCTAAATTACGGTACATTCATTGATGTTTAACTCTTTTTCATTATTTTTTTTAAAAATAATCATTTGTTATGAACTTGACTAATAATGAGGTTCTACTGTAAAATTAAAAATATATTGATTTAATATCTTAAATAGTGATATTAAATATTTAGTAGATAAATGTAGTGGCAGACAAATCAATTATATATACAATAGAGCAATGTCTTGCAAAAAGGGCTGTCCAAAGTAATATTTAAAAAAAAGTAAAAATACATTACATTTTATTTTTTTATGTTCCAAAAAAATTATAGATATTCTAAATACCAAGTTAAAAACAATTATTGAATAAATTATTCATTACCCATTAGGTTTGAGCACACACGTAGAAAGCTTTGTACACACAATTGATTAAGGGAAAAACTGTACAGAGGTGTGAGAGAAAAATCAAGTCTATTTTGGATATAAGATGTGGGTGCTTAGTTTGGAGTGGGACTTAGCATGCAGTACAGTACCTTTGCTGTAGAGGATGGGGATATGATCTGTAGCGAGTCTAGTCTTGGATTTGATTCCTACTAGCAGCGGAGAGCCTCGCCTTGCTGCTACGCACTCTCCGACAAAGTGCTTGCTCTTGAAACAAAGAGCAAATGCCCCTTCCTAAAAAAACAAGCAATAAATAACCATTATTAATCAAAAATGAAAATCAAAGTACTAACTCTAAAATGTAGTTCTCCCTCAGGTTCGCAAGAGGTGTTCAAACATTTCACATTAACATTTGTAGTGTCGGGTGTTATGAACTCAGTGCACCAAATCCCAGAATAGCAGTTATGAACTTACATCAACACTTAGTTAATACATTGGTACGTTAATTTGGAAAAAACTTCATATAAATATTTATACTGTATTTTAATCCTATATCTCATTTGATTAATTTATTTTTTAAACATTTAAACATTTCTCTGCAGGAATTTACTTTTTGTTGGTAAATTTTTAACAAAATCAAATTTTTTCAACTTTTTGGAGAAAAAAAAAAAATCTGCAAAAACAACATAGGTATTAGATTTTTATTAAAAAGTATTATTTTTTAAAATTTTTTACATTTTTTAAAAGTTTTTTGGGAGATGCCCCCCTAAATTTGAAGGGATTTCGCCTTGTATGAACGTTTTCTGAAGATGTACGCAAAAGTTAATCAATATTGGGCCAGCAGTTGTTTAATTGTATCCCCCAAAGACTACAGATGACGGAAAGAAATTTCTTTAAAAAACACTTTTTTAGAATCAGGGGACCTCAAAATGTTTAAATCCATCAAAATCTTAAAATCAAATTTTCAAGCCATCACAATACTTTCTACTATATGTATTATTTATAAACATGAAAAAGTAAAAAAAGGGTCCCTAAACTTAAAAGTTGAACCCAATTCATGTGTAATTTAATATTATTTAAGGGGGACATATTAAATACCAGTAAAATTAGTTGTAAATATTAACAAGATCTTTCTGTATTGTATACAAAATGTATTTTACTATATCGTCATAAAAATTTACAGACAACTCTTAAGGCTCTACCGCCCTTTGAGGTTAGGAAAAACAGTAAAATTCAAATTACTCTGGTTCTAAGCAAGATATCAAAAATCCAATCACAGGCTTCATTCCTAATTTTAATTCTGCACAATTTGAGCCCTATTTCAACTTCCTATGATAAATAGTACAGGCGCCATTTTAATACGAGTTTTATTGTTGTATTAAAATGGCGCCTGTACTATTTATCATAGGAAGTTGAAATAGGGTTCAAATTGTGCAGAATTAAAATTAGGAATGAAGCCTGTGATTAGATTTTTTATATCTTGATTCGAACCAGAGATATTTGAATTTTACTGTTTTTCCTAACCTCAAAGGGCGGTAGAGCCTTAACATTTCTGAAAGTACGGTCACAAAAAAAACTATGAATGTTAAAATTGCAAATTTTGTCATTAAATGTATAGGAACAGGGAGATTGTTCATTTCATATTATTATTCAATAATTTGAATTACCTACCTACTTCTATAGAAAAAAACTATAGAAGTAAAGAGAATCAGTCACAAACACAGTATAGTCTACTTCTAAAAGCTAAACTAAAATATATTTAATATTTTCACCAAATTTTTATCATTTTTCATTCAACAAACATTACAAAGTAGATAAGAGCAGTTCAATAAATTTGACATCAAAAGGCCTTCTAATATTTTTTAAGTTACTGATAACAATGTCAATTAGAAATGAGTTCTATAATAATTGTTGAAGGAATAATGATTGAGGTTGATATATCAGGCTTATTTCAAATGATAA
Source organism: Gerris buenoi (assembly GCA_001010745.2). Classification (NCBI taxonomy): domain Eukaryota; kingdom Metazoa; phylum Arthropoda; class Insecta; order Hemiptera; family Gerridae; genus Gerris; species Gerris buenoi. The sequence continues at coordinate 653,761 of KZ651117.1, forward strand.
GAGAGAACTGATATTGACATCATTGCTTGGTAATTGGTCAATAAAATTTCATTTAATTTTTTTTTTATCTTTTTTAATATACTTTCACAAAATTTTTGTCAAAAAAGCAGCTAATATGTAACGTATTACACTTATGGCATGTATCAGTTTTATGACGTATGTATAAAATATCTCGGACACTTTTTGCTGTCTACCAAAAATATAACAAAAGTAACTAACTCTGTGGCACAAGAGCCCAAGAAACGCCTAGACCTGCCAAAAAGCTTATAAAACTACGTATATATGTAATAGATCAAACATGGTTCAGTGTGTCGCTCCATCAGCTGTACAAACCTTTAAATTGAAAAGTATAACCATTTTACATAAGCAGCTACCCATTTATAAGGTAATACTGGGTGAACACCAATCGAGGGTGCCCAGTACAGGAAGTACAGATATGTGCAGTCACCCATCCAAATTGAGACACGCCTGACACTGCTTAACTTTATTGATAGGACATCCCACACTCCTACCTGAGCAGCCAATGCCCCCTGTTCATTTACAGGTCATAGCTAGACCATTAGCTATTCAGACAGGTGGAGAGTGACCATTTCCCATTAAAACAGACAACGTTTTTTCATGATCCTGAGGACAAAAATAGTTAGTACACCAATAATCAAGTTGATGTTACTTAGTTAATAGATAGGCTGGTTAGTAAAAAGTATTTAGTATTATTAGTATCAAATAAAAAACTAATATCAACTCATTTATTATTCTAGGATCATATTTTGTACTTAGGATCAAGATTATGACACCGAAAAAATTAACTCACACAAAATTCTAGCTTGATGTTAGTAAGTCACTCTTAAGTACACTATCTTTTCTGATTTAGAAAAGTTTTCCTTTTACCAAATACCTTTGGAATAATACCTGTAAATAGAGTATTAAATTACCCACTACATTATTATTTTTTGTATCAACTAAAATTTTTATTTTTATTATATTTAAGTTTGTTTTATTTTTCAGGCAAATCAATATCAACCACCTGCCATATCGTAATGAGTGTCTTAATTTATATCTTCAAAGCAAAAGAGTTTCACTTTCTTAATTTAAATGAATTAATGGATTAGTTGCTCAAGTTCTTAAAAATATATGGTGCCTAAGATAGAAAATGATAATAATAAGATGGTATTTACCAGCTGACTGATGACCTGCTCTACAAGTTCCCTGAAAGAGTAGTTGGGATGCTGAGAGTAGATATGATGTACCAGTTTGGCTATCACCTCAGTATCAGTCTCAGACTCAAACCTGTGTCCTTTCTTCATCAGGAACACCTTAATATCCTTGTAGTTCGTGATGATGCCATTGTGTACCACAACAAACTCCTAAATACACAAAGTAAACCAAATCAACCAATACATGCAACTGTACTGTAAATTCTTTTTTTTGTACTGTAAATTCTGGTATTTATAAGATATAAACTTAAAATAACTTCATTTTCTCATGAAGACTCAAATAGTGCTATGAGAGATCTCGACTCTGCTGATGATGGCGTTTAGCCGAAACCGGTCCAGTGATCCTCAGATCAGGCAAGTACCAACGGTAGGGATGTCATCATTTGATTATAATGTATTGTTTAATATGTAAATGTTTGTTTAAATTAAATAAAGTTAGAAAGTTTGTTTAGTAATTAATTTATGTTCTTTCTTTAATACCTGATTTTAAATGGGAATCTGACAATACATAAAAACCTTAGTCCCAATTATCATGTGGAAAATAAGTTTTGCTCTACTAGATACCTGGTGATAATATTGAATTGATAATTACAATTAAATTAGTAATCAACTTGTCTATTGTAAGAAGTAACTTAGTAATTCGAGATGAACTAAATTGATCATCCCATCAAATGGGAGTTAATAAGAAAAAAAATCTTATTCTCCTTTAATAAGATAATTATAATAAGATTCACCGTCAATAAGAAATTTAACTGTTCACCGTTCTTTCCTTGGCTTCATTTTACAAGTATACTCTACTTTCTTTCCTTATATTTCATCTTGATACACACAAAGAGTACTCTCGTTTGGCGCAAACTACTGTCAAAGAATGCCTGACTACACAGCCATTTATCAGTTTACTAATGACTGACTAACAATAAGGTGTAGTCGATGCTGGTCTGAATTTTATTTACGGTTAGTGACAGTAAATCAATTAATTGAGATAGCAATAATGTTTGAAATTCACTCACTTTATTTGTTTACCTTCATTATAAATAATTACTATAAAATCTCATAACTGCATAACAAACCTGGTTGGGATCAGATCTCTGAGGATGTGAGTTAAGTTCACTGGGAGATCCATGAGTAGCCCACCTTGTGTGAGCAATTCCAACATGAAGATCGGTCGTTCCGTCAAAATCAAGCTTAGCTTCCCCTGAACAAAAGTACATAACAATGAGTATACTTTAGATACGATAACAATTGTATTGTATCTGGTTGGTAGGGAACGTCTCAAGAAGGGTGATTTAAAGTTTTAGACATGAAAACTAATCTCTCTCAAGCATAATAGGAAATAAACTTAAATAAAATTCATCTTCATACACATCAACAAAGTTTTCAAAGATTTTTTACTTGAGAACAAGTGGCAGATGAGTCAATTATAATTTATTCACGTAAATATCTCCCATGTTATTATACATTATCGCGAATTTTAAAATCGCTAAAACAGTCCCAGTCCCTAAAATTGTCCCGAAAGTTTAAACTTTTTGTTTAAAGAGTCACATAAAAAAAACTGTTCTGCTTGCTAGATTACAGTTAAAAACTTTGAATTGAAAGTAAAACATGCTTAACACCAAAAAAAAACCTCTACCTCCACAGATTTCAGCAGACAAACAACTTCCACATAAATTTCCCTCCTAACTGAAACTTTCTTCATAAAAGTTTCTTTACCCCCAAAAACTAGTACATTGTAAAATTTCCACTCAAAGTTTTTCCCACCATAAACCTCGTTTAAACTTGACAATAAATTCTCACAATGTCTCAAGAGAAACTGAAAAATTAACATTTTTTAAAAATAAAAAGTTTTTTTTTTTCTGTTAACAAACAAACTTAAATTTTTAAGTAGGTACATAAAACACCTTTGAACTATACAATTTATAATTGAAATATATATTATTTAGAGAGAGCAAAGTGTTCAAATCGTAGGTCGGGCAAGAAAACATTAAAATTACAATGCACAGCTTTGATTTTTTTATTTAAAACACATACTTTTACTTTATATTATTTATAAAGGGCGTGATTTTTAAAATGAATTAAAAAAAGTTCTTATTTGAACATGAAGAAGATCAAAAGTTTAAAGAGCTGCAAAAGAAAGAATCAAATTGCAAATCGCGCATAGCATTAAAAAACAAAAAAAGCAAGTTTATGCTTGTTCTTAATTGGAATTTAAAATTTGCACCCAAATATTGCTCAATGCTAGACTAGAAAATTATTTCATTAAGAAATGCTTTCATAAGAAATAACATTGGATCCCTCAAAAGCCTTATTGACGATGAATTTGAACAAGGTGTTTAAAATCTAGATAAAATCCTCATAACGTTGTATTTTAATTCTGAATGGAAAACATGATGAATTAACCATTTATTAATCATTAATAATCAATCAATTTTATAATATTTATTTATTTATTTTTTACATTATGATTATATCAGTCAAGGCTGCAGTTAGTTTGAGTCTGCATATATTATTTTTATTTTTAATTCATTGTGTCTATCAAGAAAAAAACATGGCTAATGTTTTTAAATTTTAAATTAAAATGGGTCCAACTATAGGCTAATTATGACCTACCATCCAAATTACAATTTAAAAAGAACAAATTGTTTTATAGATATTGGTAGTTAGCAAAAATATTGATGGGCAGACCAACAGACGCTTGACAAAAATTTTCCCTAATGTCTGAAATGAATTTCTGCCTAGGACACTTTCCAATTCGGAGACATAAAAAATAGCCGTTCTGAAAAAATAGACATCAATGCTTCCAATACCTTCAGCAGGCTCGGAAAGGAAACACAAAGCGTAATGAAGTGTTATAAATAAGTAAATATTATATTGTACTTACTTGAGTTGATTTCATCTTCGAGCGCCTTGACTTTGCCTTGTTTCCTGATGATAGCAATATCCTTGCCATCGGGAGTGTCCAGGGCAAGTCCTGCAACAGTAAAAAATCATCAAACACTATAGTCAATACCTACAATATAGTCACATCTTCAACATTTTTCTTTTCCCAATAAGTTTATACAATTAAACAAAAAAAAAAAAAAAAAAAAAATAAAGTATCCTACAGGTAAAAGCAAAACTCATAAATCCACACCTAGGTATCATTCAAATACTTGTAAATGATTTATATTTTGACGTAACATTCTCTCATATGCAAATGAAGAATATTTTACATTCAATGCATATTGTTCTCTTAAATGTTGAAACAAGAATAAATATTTGGTTAAAATGTCATTACATCTACACANCATCTTCAACATTTTTCTTTTCCCAATAAGTTTAAAAAAAAAAAAAAAAAAAAAAAAAAAAAGTTAATTAAACAGAATGAATGAAGCAACAACTTCTACGACCCCACGTTCACTTTTATTTAAATTACTTGTAAATGATTTATATTTTGACGTAACATTCTCTCATATGCAAATGAAGAATATTTTACATTCAATGCATATTGTTCTCTTAAATGTTGAAACAAGAATAAATATTTGGTTAAAATGTCATTACATCTACACAAGCTCAACAACAATGGAATAGCTTCAATGAATTGTGTGGTGGAGAGGCATAAGCCATATAAAACGAAGTGGTAATCACACTAAATAATTTTAGTTCTCACCATTTATAGATTAACTCGCTTCCTCGAAACCTGAAGTTGGGTCATCTCGGAACTTACCAAATAACTACAAAATGGCGGCAGATATTAAATGTTTAAATATGGAGGAATAATTTATTTATAGAAATATAGGAAGGTATAATTGGTACAAATTTCAGCACAATCTGTAAAATAGTCCCGAATTAATTTACCTTTAAAGTTTCAAAATTAAAAAATTACTCAATTAAAAATGGCTAACAATTAAATTTGAGCGAAGTTGTTTAAGCTGTGTTCTTTGTCCATTTTCCTTCATTCCTAAACTCTATAATCTTCCCAAATAATTCAAGGATCAAGAGACTTGAGTGTTTCAATAATTATCTTGAGTATTTCAATAATTATCATTAAAAAGGAAATCGTACATCGTACGCCTCACCGATTCTATCAGACTATTTGTAATCGAGAAGAGTTTAAAAAAAAAGATAAATGTTATAAATGGAAAATGTTGTAAATTATTTATGAAATTTTGCTTGTTGTTACGGGCAACATTTTAAGGCAATAATGACCGGGCTAAATTTTTCAAAATCCAGGGCTAAATTTTTCATATTCCAGGCAATATATCTGTATAACCAAACATCTTTGCCGGCATTATACTATACAAAAATATTGCCGGGAGAAACAATAGTTATACGCACGTGGTTTCCATTAATTAGTTTTCAAGTTTTCGTAGGTCTATTATTATTAGGTATTAAATTATTATTGAAAATTTTATAAAAATTTATGGTAAAAATAACAATTTATGATAAAAAAATAACTTCCCTTCTGTCCATCCACGTTTAAAGCTATTATCTCAGGAACTAGATTTTTCCCGGGAAAACGGCATACATCGTTAGATTCGTATATTTAAATGGATTAAATTTCAGATTTTTTAATTAAAACCGTCGGAACTGTTTTCGAGAATTTTTTTTTTTTTTTTTCGTGTTTGGGGGTAGAGCCCATAAATTTGGAGTTAAAAATTCAATTTTCGATTTCGGCTCGAGGTATAATTTTTCCAAAAATGTAAGGCAAATTTTGTCGGCCTAGTAGTAGGGCTTCAAGCGTTTGTACAGACGACAGAGGACATAGATACGTTATTTAAAAACCACTTGTTTAGACTCGGGGAACTTCAAATCGTGTAAATCCATCAAAAGCGATTTTTTGCACCATCACAGTACTTTCTCTTAAGATGAGAAAGTAAAAATATAAAAATAGCTAAAAATAATAATAATAATTCACTAAATAAGATTAATGACGTTAAAATTGAATTGTAGATAGTAATAATTTAAATTCAATACTAAAATTAGATTATTAGATGGAAGAATCAGCTGGTTATCTGAGTCATAATATTGAACAATGTTGCCATATGATGCATGTACATAAGAATTAGTTTATCTACATTTATAAATTACTAGCTGAAGTACCCGGCGCAGCCCGGGTTGTATTAAAAAATTAAGACCTAAGTGACTAAAATGTCAATAAAGAAGTAGATACCTAAATGTATATTATAAAAGTATCAGAACATTGTAAAATAAATAAGTATAAAAAATGGTTATGCGTTGAGGGAATTATGTCACAAACCTTACTTTTCCATGTTACTTCCCTCCTAAATAAAAATATCACAAAGATGTTCTTAACAACAATTACTGTATTCTTAAAGAGCTTTTCAATGATATGCATAATGAAGGGTTGTCATTACTTTGACATTTGTACCCCGTACCCCTGGAAACCAAAATTAAAATTTCGAAAACTAATGTGGACAGTGACCTTCCTCTTGCCTCGAAGGTTAAAACTAAAGATTTATATAAAGAAGCCGCACACCAAAAGACACTCTTCTTACTTATAGAAGTTTTTTTTTCTTAGTATAGAAATATTTTTCCTGTATTTTCCACTTTACCCCCTCCTAAATAAAAATATGAAAAAAATGTAAATAACAACAATTACTTTATTCTTAAAAAGCTTTTCAACGATATGCATCATGAAGGGTATCCATTACTTTGACATTTGTACCTCGTACCTCTGTGTACAAAAATGTTATTTCTGTACTCTCATGGAGCCAGTGACCTTGATCTTGTTTTGAAGGAAAAGAGTGAAAATATTCATCAAATTGGGATAAAACTGTAGATTTGTATAAAAAACATACTCTCATATAGATACTCTTCTTTTTTACTTAGATATATTATGTAGTTATATTTTTCCACTTTACCCCCCTCCTAAATTAAAATGTGACAAAACTATACATAACAACAATTACTGTACTCTCAAAGAGCTTTTCAACGATATGCATCATGAAGGGTATTTATTACATTGACCCTGTATCCATTACCTGTACCCCGTACTCCTGGGTACCAAAAATTAAATTTCGAAAATTCATGTAGACAGTGACCTTCCCCTTGCTTTGAGGGTCAAGTGTGCAAATTTTCATTGAGATCGGAATGCAACTGTAGATTTGTATTAAGGACATACCCATATACTTACATACATACCATATTTTTCCACTTTACCCCCTCCTAAATGAAAATGAGACAAAACTATACATAACAACAATTACTGTACTCTCAAAGAGCTTTTCAACGATATGCATCATGAAGGGTATTTATTACATTGACCCTGTATCCATTACCTGTACCCCGTACTCCTGGGTACCAAAATGTAATTTCGAAAATTCATGTAGACAGTGCCCTTCCCCTTGCTTTGAAGGTCAAGTGTGCAAATTTTCATCGAGATCGGAATAAAACTGTAGATTTGTATAAAGGACATACCCACCCACCCACATACCCACCCACAGACTTTCATCTTTATATATATATATAGATTATTTAACCTTTGACCTGATTTCTTGTTTTACTGATGAATTGATGAATCACCATGACAACCGTTGCAGAGGTTACTATTGTGAAGATGACATAAATAGATTTAGATATTAAACAAAATTTAACCAATGAAATATTATATTTAACACCAATCTTACTTATTCTTTATCTAGGTTAAAACTGGGGGGAATTATGAGGGTTAACGATTCCTTATTTCCCATTACTATTTTCTCCCTGAAACTTTCCTCCCAGTAAACTAGGGAGAAAAGTTAAATTTGTCTCCCTTCTGGAATGACCAGCCATACATTGTCGTAAAGTGTTGATCGTTTACAAACCTTTTTATGTTTATTGCTGAGACAATAAATGTTGATATTTAAAAGATCAGATTTCACGCGCAACTTCAATCTACTCGTATGACCTCAGAGAATAGTTAAAATGCTATGACTTATGGTAACTTTCAACTCTCTAACTTAAAAACTGCAAGAGTTATAAGTGATACGGACAAACAGACACCAAGCTAAAAACCACTCAATGATCATAAAAAAAAACGGCTCATTCTGTAATCTCGGTTTATAATATTTTGTGGGTGAAAACAATGCAATCGCTTTGTACCAGGTATATAATAGGTATACTTGATATACACCTACTTATACATAAGTATAAATTCAATACAAATTAATAGAAATAGAGTAAGTGACATTCACAAGAAATGTAAGGGTAAATTATAAGTTGTAATTGTATAGATTAAAATATGTAATATAACTAATCAAATTAAAATCATACATTGAGAAAGAAGACTACACAGGCTTTACTTTACATCTATCATCCTCAACTATTTGTTCTTTTTATAAAAGAAATAATCATACACAAACAAATCGCCGAACCAAGCAATATTATTGTTCAAAATTTTTATTAAAAGTCGGTCCGTATTAGCATCAATATAGAAACAAACAATCACTTTTTACCTCTTTAGATAAAAGTAAACATCGATTGTCAGTTACTATATACATTATGAAAAACATCAAACCGCCCTGATGAAATTAAAATAAGTTACCTAATGAATTATTTTCTTTACAAAGTCAGTTATAAGTTATAACATGGGAGGATTATAATGGAAGGATGTCAGTTTTTTAGTTTCAAACTAAGCTAAGTTTAACCGTTGCAGTTATAATTAAGTTTATAATTGTACGTTGCATGTGCTAGGAGGGTGGAAGAATGTGTAGAGTGGATGTTACCAGGCTTGGCTACACACACACACGACACACACATATATATACATAAATAATACATATAGAGTGGAGCAAAGTCGTGTTGGTTATGCAGAAGTCCTTGAGGAAACTGGTTGGTGTATCTGTAGGGGCTTAGCACAGTGCAACAAACTCTTACTTAGCTTAGTGTTAAGCCCTTCTACTTGACTGTGTACAACACATCACGCCGCTGTATCGTGAACTAAACTGACATGATTCTCTTTCAACCAATAAGTTCCGCACAATAAAAAACAACGGACAACCACCTTTAACTCTCAACCTTTACGAGATTGCATATGGCAGGATACTGACAACTTATAGGACTTTTTTATAGGAATCATTTTATCGGTCGCTGTGTATTATCAAAACATAATTTCACTCTTTAGTGGCTTGTATGAAGTCATTGTTTACATGTCAGTCATGATTAAAGATTACAGGATTAGTCTAACATTCCTATTTGTTGCGTCCTTTACATCTTTCAATGATCCCATGGATCATTCAGGAATTTTATGCGCAGGCCCTTACTTTGTGCAGTTGTTATAAAATCATCGTCAGGTTGGAAAGGATATGTGACTCTTGTGAACCTATTAAAAACATTCAAGGAAACCTAACAGTTAGGCAACCATCCTGTTGATATGTGTGACGATTTAAATTACTGCGCATGACATACAAAACAAACATAGGTTTGTTCCAATCAAGCAGTTTTTAAGCCTCGTCCAGACTGCCCATAACGATCCCGCGGACGGTAAAGCCTCGTTCAGACTGCCGAACCGAACAGAGGAAACAAGCCGAACATTGGTCTCTGCGCATGCCCAGTCTAAAAGTAAAAAGTACGCCTGCGCATCTATACGTACGCACTTTTTGGTTCGAATGACATAAGCAGTTATGTCAATCGTTGCAGATGTCAAAAGGAAGGTACCCTGACTGTTAGGTTTCCTTGAATGTTTTTAATACGGTGCGAATTATAAGGTTTGTTCCAACCACCCTCTTTGTACCGTCCTTTGTATCGTCCCGCGGATCGTTCGGGAATCGTTTAGGACAGGTTTTACATGCATGCGCTAACATTGTACAGTAATAAAATCATGTCATGTTGGTACGGGTTTAGGATTATAATTCGCAAGGACTGTGTTAAAAAAACATTCAAGGAAACCTAACAGTTAGGGAACCTTCCTGTTGATATTTGTGAATATTGATGAAACTGCGGATGTCATACAAAAAAGTACATGGTATTGTCAAAGGATCGTTGGGACCGTACAGTGAACGGTTCGCAAATGATCCCTGTGCGGGTTGGAACAGTTTCGTGGACGGTACGAACTGTCACAAGTCGGCTTGGAACGACTTTTATCCATTACGCATGCCCGTGACGATCACGCGGACGGTACAATGCTTGGTTGGAACAAACCTATAGTTCTAAACCCGTCCAACCTGATATGATTTTATTAAAGTACAATGTTTATTCGCATGCGTAATGCGTATAAAACCTATCCTGAACAATTCTCGAATGATCCACGAGGGACGATAAAAAGGACAACAAATAAGAGGGTTGGAACAAATCTTATACTAACAATAATGATAATGATAACTGACTGCGGCACTGATGTAAAGTACCACATCGGACAGATCGCCTAGCATGAAGTTATATGCTTTTAAGCATTCCCATTCGTTTTATTTTTTATTGGTTTAATTTGAAATGTACATGCGTAATTTTGAATACATGAGTGCATTAGGAGGAACACAAGAGTTATTTTAAGGAATAACATGACTGCATTTAAAGGAACACATGAGTGTTAGGTCTGTTCATCTGCAATGTACAAAGATAATGTATTAGCACTGGGAAAGGAAACTACTGATTCCTCGCATCAGCTTCGCACGGAGCGAATTATTATAATTTTTCAGTTTACATTGTTAGGTGCGCCAACAGCCTTTTAAAATAAATTTTATGTATCCAAGTCTTCATTAATATTCAGGATTTATTTGAGTTACCATGACATTATACTGATAAAACACACACACACAAAAGAAAAGTGTTTCATTTTTTTCTATTTGTAGTTGAGTTTGAAGATAAAGTGATGTCGGGGTGTAAAACTAGGCAACTTTATTGGATTGAGCAATAAATCCCGCTCCGTCGAGGAAAATGTGATTTGAAAAACTAAAAGAAGAAAAAAGAAAAAACAATCAGAGAGAAAATCAAGTTTTGGAAAACTCAACTACTTATCTGAAGAGTCTATCTATGAAATATTTTTATAACTTTTCTAACACCTCATTTCGATTTCATATGAACAAAAAATTCGCAGAGGAGAGAACAACCAGAGGAAAGGAAAAAACTTGACCAAGTCATTATTCAAACGGGATAATCTAGTACTAGTATCAAACGCACATCGTGTGTTTTTCTTGTGTTTTTACTCACATCGTTCAAATTATATTATTTATATTTATTTGTTTAATTTTCTACAGAACTGTTTAAGTTTCTACAGATATATGAGTATGAGTATCTCAATGAAAACATAAATAAGAATAAGTTGGTCTTGATGTCTTATCAATTATTTTGTTCTTACCTTTTAAATTTTAATTGAATGAGGCTAAATTATACTATAATTTTAAAGGGTCAAATAATTGAAAGAGAGTAAGGAGTTCTTAGTGTGAAAGACCTCGATTTTTAAAAATTTGTATATTTTTCCAACGACAAATGCGGCGTAAAAATTGATTGATTTGAACGAAATTCAGTGCACAAGATCATCTCAGCTTTTGTGGCAACTTTATATAGTTATTGGAAATTTCACTCTTAATATTGTCAAGATGGCGTCTAATATAGCGGATAACTAACAATAATGGTTTTTCAAAATGACATGTTATAGACAATTTTAAAGGTAATTCGTAGTTTCGGCCGAGAGTTTGTGATAGTTACTCTAGTTTAATTTTTGGTACTTCTTTATTGCCTATATCACAAATATTTTACATTATACACCATACGGTTTTAGCATGTCTGCCATCGTCAGTGATTAAGGTCAAACTGAGAGTTTGGTAATTTGAAAGGCCTTTAAAAATAGGAAAGCATGTCTAGAAATTATTAAAAACATCTTTATTTGTTTAAAAACTAATTTAAAAAGAACTTTAATATTAATTGCATTTTAAAATTATTAGTGATTAGAGAAAGAAAATACAACACATTGTTATGACATTGTTTTCAAAATGGCCACCACAAACGACCGAAAACACGAAATATTAGGGATTTTAAGTCGTCACGTTGAAAAATTAAAGGTCTTAGTGAGTAGATAATGATTATTATTATTGTCTATAGTACATCCCATTTTCATGAGTTCGGAATGCAACGCATTACTAATAATTAAATGAAATTAATTAACTAATTTTTTTTAAATTTTACTTATTAATAATTTGAATGTTACCTGCAGAGTCGTATCCCCTGTACTCCTGACGCTTGAGACCATTGATAAGAAGCTCGATAACCTCACGCCTTGTCTTGGGCGTCAGGTAGTTCAAATAGGCGAAAATACCTGTCAAAACAAACAAACAAAGTTAGAAATTGTAACAGAATCCAACACTCTCCATTTTAAATAATTTTTACAATGAAAACTCAATCAAGTTTTGAGTGCGAAATGCACTCAAATTTAAGAGTTAGTCGTCTCCTTTAATACAATTAAGATGGATACATTTTGCCATAGATGGATACATTATAGCAATGCAGGGATACACTGTACAATACAGGGGTTGAATAATAATAATAATAATTGTATTATAATTAAATATATATTAAATGTATATTATAATATACATTTGAACTTAGGGCACCCTCCTCTTTACAATAGCTAACCCTTGTATTTGAGGGTTGAACCCTTAAAAAGGCTAATATAAGAAATGGGTTACTGCTTGCATTAACAAATACTAGCAACCAAAGCTCATTTATCAATAAACTAAGGGATTTTTATTGTGAGTGCACCTCATTTATGTGAGTAATTTGGACCAAATTTGGATAAAAACAGTCAATTTCATACATTAGAACCCAAGGTTTATCCTCTTTTCTTGTACCAGAAGCAAGTAATTATTTACTATATAATAAAAAATACTACAAAGTAAATCTATATTATAAGGGGGAAAGTTATTGAGGAACGGTACATTAGTACAATGTCAAGATCAATATAGTAGCGGGTTGAGCGAACTGGTTCGCCTTGGTACCACACTCTCGGCTCCTTATTCCCTAGTTCCACGTACCCAAGTACCCAGTACTTCCTGGCACTACAATATTCACACCAACTGTACAACTATGCCAGTTATTTAATACTATTAACGGTGGTTTTAAAAAAACTTGGAAATTAATAACAAACCAGAACACGCCTTTAATATCTTTCCTGTAACTTTTAAAATCAATTATACCTTCAAGTGCACATAATATAAATATATATGTGGGTGTAATACTGCATGATTGGGCAAACTATAAATACTAAGGGAAGTTTGAATGTTAAGATAATATGGAACTAGGATTTTTTTCACATAGGAACATAGTGGAAGAAGATACTACTATTTTGTATACTGAAAAAAGTTTAGGGCGAGTAATTTCGGACAAATTTATCATTAATACGATCCAAAATTTTATTTATTAAGTAAGGGTGCAAGACATTGAGGACTGAGATATGCATAACTCTGTTCTTATAAATGCATAATTTTGTTTAAATTTTCATTCGTACTTGAATTTAATTTTGATATTTAAAGTCTCGTGATTGTCCTTTTAAATACTACCTTGTTCCGGGTTATGCTTTTTATAAATATAAACATATAGAAGAGTTCTCCTTTTATAAATACAAATAAATATATTGTAAAAAGGAAGGCGCCTTTATTATAAAAAAAATTAATAAATAATAATTTCTAAGAAAATAATACATTAGATTTAATATAAATTAAGAACAGAACCCGTAATAATTAGTCATTTTAATAATAGACCAACACGATTATGGTCGTATCAGATAGAATAAATAATTAGAATATAATACATATTAACCAAAAACTAGCTCAGCGATGCCTACGCTAATATATAATATCAAAGAAAAAATAGAATAATATAGCCTTCTTGATGCAGACATTTTACTATTTTATTAAAAAAAAGAAGTCTCATAGGCCAAGAAATAGCGTAAATAGAAGTGAATTAATAAAATCAAGCTAGAATTTAGTGTGAAGTTCGTTTTTGGTATCACCTAGAATAGTCCAGTCAATAGGGAGTTTTACCGTGCAAAAGGTGAGGTAGAAGCGATTTTGATATATGTTACTAAGGTCTGGGCCCTGATTAAAAATCCAAGTTTTCGACCTCAGGGGGGGTCGGCGCGCCCTGCGCCCCCCTTCAAAGGTACGAAAATTGGGTTTTTTCACTATAACTCCTCAACTGTTGATCCTACAGGAAAACATGGTCAGTACAAAATTAATCTAGACAAAATTACCGACTTTTTTTATATGAACATTTTTTTTTGTAACTCTATTGTGTAACGAGCTACAGCGGCGGAAACATGAGTATTTTTTCATCAAAATGGCCCCACACTAAATTTTTCATATTTTTAAAATTTTTAGGGGCTATTCATTACTAGCCCAGGAAAAAAAGGCTTTTAAACAACAAAAGATTGGGTAGGAACACTTTTTGATATATTTTATTTAATTTTGGTCCTTAGGGGGGGAAGAAGGGGGGTTTATGCTATCTATCATGTTGCATTAAATGTGCAAGAAATGGTTGTTTTTTAAAAGATAATTTCTCAACGGTACATCCTACAACAAAATGTTTTATACAAAATTAAAGAGGACAAAATTCCCTACAAGTTTTTCCAATACATTTTTTTT
>KZ651117.1:670801-697843 GCA_001010745.2 Gerris buenoi
AAAAAAAATGTTCATATAAAAAATGTCGGTAATTTTGTCTAGATTAATTTTGTACTGACCATGTTTTCCTGTAGGATCAACAGTTGAGGAGTTATAGTGAAAAAACCCAATTTTCGTACCTTTGAAGGGGGGCGCAGGGCGCGCCGACCCCCCCTGAGGTCGAAAACTTGGATTTTTAATCAGGGCCCAGACCTTAGTAACATATATCAAAATCGCTTCTACCTCACCTTTTGCAAGGTGAAGTAGAAGCGAAGAATAAGGCCCTTTTTTTCTCCCCATTGACTGGACTAGAATATATGTTTGCCAAATTTGTCTGTAGGACAAATAGCTTAAAGTAAAGCTGAGAGTGTCCATGTCCTTTTTATATTGGGACATGTGTGTGTGCACTTATGTTGGTATACACCGTGATTCTGAGTACAAAATTAATAGGCCAAATATCTAGTTGATCTTTTAAGCATGCCCTACACTATCAATTCGCTTGATCAAAACAACGCGTGATTGATAGTCTAGGAACCCGTTTGACGCTTGAGTCAAAAGGGCGCACACTTGAGACAAACAGTCTGCAGACGGTTTTGTCTCCAGTGTGCGCCCAGCCTAATAACGATATATTGTGCAGCTCACTGCTCGATTATTTAATGTAATTAACTTATGATGAATAAACCCTTAAAATAAAAATGCCAAATTGACGCGTTAATTTACTATTTCACTGTATTAATTAATTGCGTTAATTTACTATTTAAGTGACATAAGATGACTTTGAGTCAGAACTAAAAAGGAAATAGTATGAAACAGTGCTACACTGTAAAATTATAAGTCGGTCGTTTTTAGGGTTTTGTAGATACTTCTCAAAACCCTTATGCCGCCGAGGGTGATGTGTCCGTGCGTCCGTCGCTCTTTGGTTCATAGGGCCCGAACCGTTTAAGCTAAAATGCTGAAATTTGAAACACTAGCGTAACTTCCAGGCCCAAACACAGGACATATACACAAAAGCTAAAAATGTAATATGCGCATGCGCAATTCGACAAAATGCGGTAAAGCCAATTTTTTTTTTTTTAATTTTCGAGTGGGGTATCAAATGAAAGCTGCTGAATAGTAGGTAACAAATATATGAATACATTTTCAAATTTTGCATTCCTTAGTGGGCAAAAAAATCAAAATATACCCCAAAAAAATCACCCACCCCCACCCCCCAACCACTATAGATCGGCTGATGCTAAAATTTCGAAATAATTCATGCTAATACCTTATTGTGGCGCGATGAAAATTCCGGGAGTTAATCCTAAAATTTAAAAAATTGCCAATTTTGGCCGCGAAAAATTGTTCCCAAAATTTTATTTTTTTTAAATTTTGAGTTGGGTATCAAATGAAAGCTGCTGAAGAGTAGAACACAAATATGTATTTGCTTTTTTAAATTTTGCATTCCTTATTGGTTTATTACTGATAAAAAACATTGTGACCCCCTGATGGGGGATCGAACCCGGAACTCTTGAGATCCAAGACAAGAAATAACAATTACATAATGGGTGTGCTTAATCACCTACAAAACCCTAAAAAGTACTTGCACGCAAGTACTTTCCTGTGATTTTTTTATTTTGATTTTGATACGACGTTTTAGGTCGAATGAAAGTCAAGCAATTACATTGTGGTTTCCATTTTCCTATTGCAAGTTATAATTTTTGTTTTTACTATATTTCATACACGTAGAATATATAGAGCGTGATGGCGCATGGAAGTTCGATTTGATGGATTCGATTTTGAGGTCCCTCGAGTCCAAAAAAAGGTATTTCTGTGGTTTGTTCAGATTTAACAGAAAGGCAGATTTCTTTGATATGTGGCATACATGTCCAGAAAAAGAATACCCCGTGGCGAAATCGAGAAATGGATTTTAGCTCTAATTCGAAAGGCACTGCAACTCAAATGATTTCTGGAAAACAGTTTGGACGATTATAACGTGAGATTGATTTCATTTTGATGTGTGTGTGAGAGAGAACTCACTCCTTAAATTTATGAATAAAACACTGAGAGTCAAATAAATTAATTACGTCAAAAAAATGATAAAATAAGGAGGCACATGTATTGCAGACACCAAGAGTATGATAAAAATACATTTTGATGAGCTAATTGAAAATAATTATCACCATGCGGATATTAATAAGTATTATTATATGCTAAATGGATAGTTCAAATTTCTTTTAATTAAAATTTTAAATTCTAATAAATTACTATATAATTAGTGTTATAGTTAATGTAATTATCTTTTAACTAAATAAACCATACGATGAGAAAAGTTTTTGGTGAAACTGAAATAAAAAATTGTACGTCAATTTGTGTGACATACAGCTTCCTCGCTCCTATTTTGAATATTTGAATGATTTTATGCTTTTTCAACCTATTATTTTTTCTAAATCTGTCAAAATTGTTTTGATTTTTTTACGTGAATTAAAGTATCAATTTAGCAAAATTTAAAGGTTAAAATTAATCTGGGACTAGGTATCTGCGGACTACGTTTGACAAACCATCTAAATTTCATAAAAACCTAATTGAGTACTTTTGATTTAAATGTATGTGTGTCTGTGTGTGCAGAATTTTTAAAACTTATATGACACCAACAATGGTCAAATTATGACCTATATTAATTCAAATTAATTATTGACAGGTTGCTTTCCTGAGTATACGTTACGTTTTTGTACCGCCGGAGAAGAGAAGGGAATATTTTAAAAGTTAATTAAATTTAGTTTTATTCAGGGACGTATAAAGAGTGGGTCATCCCTTAGAAGGATTTGATTTCAGATATTAAAATCGATTGGAATTTACGAATTGATTTTTGAATATACTTAATTAATCGAAGCTGGCAAAGTTGGATTATACGTGCCCCACTTTGAGGTTTAGGTGATAAAATCCCGTATATTAAATTAAAAACCTTAATTTTGTGTACCCTTGAATTTTCAATAGCCGCTTCACGGTGCTCGCTCATTTTCTGAAGAAAAAAAAAAAGTCAAGTACTTGCCAGCAAGTTACTAAAAGGGTTTCTTCGGTCATAAGAATTAATTATAATTATTATTATATATTTTTTTAAACAAAAACATCTATTGTTCACTTTTAAAAATGCATATATTATTATTCTTTATTATCTTCGGTATGCGCTTATTGAATTCTTTTAGGGGTAAAATGGCCGCCAATTTGGAAACACGATATATTTTTGTGAACCAAATTTTAATACTTTTTAAATGATACCCAACTTCGATTTTACAAATTACTTTTTAATTGACTTTTTTATATCAACTTCCGGAAATATCATTGGACCACAGAGACGCATATTTTTGTGTCTTTGCATTATTTTTAGGACCTGTCCTATTGGGCTAGCGGGGGGGGGGCCTTTTTTTGCGTTTTGTTTTAATTTTTAGGGGGGTAAAATGGCCGCCAATTTAGAAACACAACATATTTTTGTGAACCAAATTTTAATACCTTTCAAATGATACCCAACTTCGATTTTTCAAATAACAAAAATTTTGGGGCTACCTAGTTATGCCCCCATAAAATTTTTAAAAATTGACTTTTTTATATCAATTCCCGGGAATATCATTGGACCACAGTGACGCATATTTTTGTGGTTTTGCTTTCTTTTTAGGACCTGTCCTATTGGGCTAGCGGGGGGGGACATTTTTTTGCATTTTGTTTTAATTTTTAGTGGGGTGAAATGGCCACCAATTTGGAAACAAAATATATTTTTGTGAACCAAATTTCAATACCTTTCAAATGATACCCAACTTCGATTTTTCAAATCACAAACATTTTTGGGCCCCCTAGTTACGCCCTCCTAAAAATTCTAGGGTTTCTAGGGCGACCTCGAAACCCTAACAACCCTCCAGTATATAAACCGGGTAGAGGTAAAACTCGAAAAAATTTCTGGGGCACGTACAGAGTACAATCCGACTTAGCCATCGAAGCTTATAGAATCGCTCCCAGAATGATTCTTAACTGCTTCTTGATTCAGATAACCCGTTTTACGAAATATTATGGCATGAGATAGCCGATGCAGGCCCTAAACACATTGTTTGATACAGGCAGAGTGGAGTAAGTAATTGATACATTAGAATTTTAAATTTAATACACACAGTTAGTACGGGGTGATTTAGTGAATAGGAACAATTTCAGGTATTTAAAAAAATTGGCAGGCAGTTTTTTTTTTTTTTTAGAAAAATGAATTCCAAAGAGCTGAATCATCATACATTCATAATTCAAAAAAATATCTGGTAATTAAGAAATGTTTTCGAATCCAAATAGTGATTTTTTATCATTATGTTATTTCCATTCAAGAATACAAATTAAGTTATTTGAAATACATTGCATAAAATAACTATCAGTCTTCTTTTTCCCAAATCACCCTGAACACTGTACATCTTATCTCCAAAGTAGCAACTGGGTGGCATAGGATATAGTCATCTGATAGTGGAGTGGGTAAAGCTGTGGTATAATAAAAAGTGCATCTTTAAAACTCTATTCATACAAAATTGATGTCATAGAGCAAAGTAATCCTAATTAAAATGATATCGCCTCAAACTAACGCGGTAATAACCATTTAGTAAAAGCGCATACGCTCCTTAGCCGCGGTTGGAGGAGAGATAAAATAACTGACTGCAATTAATTGAATATAAGCTGTGGCATATTAGATGGTCATTCTGTTAACTACACTCGATTCTAGATAGTCAGTCTCATTCTGTTAATTACTCTTAACTCTAGATGGTCATTCTGTTAAGTATTATCGATTCTAGATGGTCGTTCTGTTAAGTATTCTCGATTCTAGATGGTCGTTCTGTTAAGCATCCTCGATTCTAGGTTGAATTGTATTGTTATTATTGAAAGGGACTTGTTTTAGTTATAAAAATCCACTATCATATTATCTTCTATTGTATATAGTTAATATCAGTTTACTAAATAAAACAACAATTAAATGTATTTCTTTTTATATTATTTGTTTTTCAATTGAGAATCGGATTATTTGTTGTCTTTGTTTTGTTTAGTTTGCGTATGAATGGGACTACATATGTTTTACAACGAGATTAGTTGTCTGAGGAGAAGTTATTGGATCCAAGCAAAGAGTGTTGGATTCCAAACGTCTCTATTGTCAGCGTCTTCAGATCTACAGTGTAAAGACTTAACAATGCATTTTTGCTTCATACAACTCAAGACGGATTGTTTGTACACTAACGTTGGACAGGAGAAGCGATCGGAACTGCAAGCGATATAATAAGACTGTTGTTTGCATAACGTCAGTGCGACAGATACCTGTGTGTCTAGCAGGTATTCATTACTTATTCATTCTTGTGTATTGACCGTGGCTTCTTTGGCGACAAACCAAAGGATCCGATGCTACTATGAACTTTTGTCTACAACACTATTCAGCGG
The DNA here is from genome assembly GCA_001010745.2 of Gerris buenoi. NCBI lineage: Eukaryota > Metazoa > Arthropoda > Insecta > Hemiptera > Gerridae > Gerris > Gerris buenoi. The sequence goes on from KZ651117.1 coordinate 676,208, forward strand.
TCGTCGACACCTTGCAGGTCTCAAGCGCCACTTGTTTCTTTATGTCCTCTCAGTAGCAAGGTCGATGTAGCGTATCTGGGGCCGCACATGTGTAAAGAAATGGAAAAACTTTAACTACCTATAACCTCCTTATACCACTTCTTTATACCCCAGGTGATCTTCAGGCGAAAAAGACAAAAATCAGTAACATGCTAATTTAAGGATTATGTAAAACCATAAAAATATAATTTTCAAGTGAGTCAACTTGAGAATGACTCAAAAGAGGGGGTCGAAGTATTGCAAGAGTTAAGTATGTATTTTAATTAATATATCCAACTACTCTTAGATATGAATGTATTTTGATGGTCCAGGACAGGAGATCGCGTGCAAAAAAGTGTCTGACTAACATCAAGCTAGAATTTTGTATACAAGTAAATGTTTTGGTGCCTTTTAAGAATATTTGGTCGGCTAAGTTCGTCTGCGGGACATAGCTTGGCAACAGGCATTTGAAAAAAACAAACCGGTGGAGAGATGCCAGGTCCTGCCCTTTTTAGTGGACAATGCAATGTTCACGATCCTCAGTTCAGTACTAACTTAGTTACTAGTCCAAACATCAAGTTGATGGTAGTCGGTCACATAGTATGAGACCTCATTGATTTAGAGTAATATTTGACAAACTAACCTATTAAGTGACGAACTATTATCAACTTGATTTTTTTACTCAGGATCATGGAAATCGCATTGTCCACCAAAAAGGGCGGAACAAGGTTTCTCTCCACCGGTTTGTTTTTTTCAAATGCCTATTGCCATGCTATGTCCCGCAGACGAACTTAGCCGACCACATATTCTTAAAAGGTGCCAATACATTTACTTGTATGCAAAATTCTAGCTTGGTGTTAGTCAGACACTTTTTTGCACGCTGGACTGTGAGTAAAACTATTTAATAACGAGGGGCCTCCGCCCGGAATCTATTTTTAGACAGAAGAAACTGGAAAGATAATACTTAATATATACTAAGGGATATTATCACGTCTGAGTACAGGAGAGATAATGCGGAGATACATATGCCGTCAAATTGGGGAAGTAGCTTGCATGCCAAAAGAGGGTATTGGCCAGTAACTGGCACACTAAGGATTTTTATTAAGATTTTATCTTCTTGCTTGCCAGCTACCGGCATGCCATTTAACATATACAGAGCTGGCATGTTTCTGTTCAAGCTATACAGGCATGTATATCTCCACCTTAAGGGATATTATCACTTGTGAACGCAGGAGAGATAATGCTCAATTTAGACCAAGGGATGTTATCACTACTATACACTGGAGAGATAATATGAGATAACTTTTGGGCAAAGTAATATCACTTGTAAGAAAGCAATCATAAGAGAGGCCCAATATTCTACATTTGGCCTATTCTTGAAGTTAATGTTAAGTTGTAGCAGTTAAGTAGTTAGGAATTTAAATTAATTTTTAAATACTGTTTTCTTCACGATTTTAAAAGGATCAGATAAAAATGTTTATACAGAAATAAATGCGTGTAACTGCGTAATTTATTAGATTTTTTTTAAGACGCCAGATAACCTGGAGTTGCGTCTTAAATCAGAAAAATAGCTGGCGGGAAGGAGGCGCCATCAGCTGTGGTAAGACAAGCTGCACAGAAAGTGAAAGTACTCCAGAGTCCGAAGGAGGGTGTTATACGGTGATTTCCCAACATCGTCTGGGCCAACCCGGGTCAACCCAGAACCATCGTCATCTAACTTCATACCTTCGGACACCCACTTTGGGATATTAATCGCTTCCTATATACACTTGAGAAACAAGAATCAGCAGCTGATCCACATTCCCAACACTCTACAGACTCCAGCGGAGTAAGGCAACTCCTTTAATACCAGATTATTAAACAAATCACTGAAGTCATTTTTAAAAAAAATTATATATAAAAAACACGACAAAAATCAACCTGTTTTTTTTTTTAAATTTTAGATTTTAATCAGATCATTTTGAATTCAGAGTATCCAGTAGATCATTAGGTCAGTTCAGAAACGTATTAACGTTCTAAACTTGACCCATAAATTTTCATACTAACCAGTTTTTTAAATATTTTAAAATTATTTTAAATTTAATAAAATACTAATAAGTCCACAGATACAACAATGTCAGTTATGTTACTTGTATGTATATGTATAACGTCCATAAAAAAAGGTTTAAACTTGATATTATTTTTTTTTTTTTAAAGTCAAGTACTTACTATATTTAAATATTCCAAACGATTATTATTTTTATTTATAAAAGGAAGTTAGGTCATAATCGTTCATTGACCCTTATTTTTACATCATATGACTCTTTTAAAATCTAGTCAGCCATTTAGTGTGGAACATAGTTGCCCCACGTCCTATCGTGTACTTTCAGGTGCATCAACCCATTAATATCTAATTTATTTAAAAGAAAGTTAAACGCCGCACAAATATTCACCGTACAACAAATAAAATTATACACCGACTATTTTTAAAATGTTAAGCATCAACAAAAAGTCCCCCAATAAGTGTGTACACAGCTTACTCTCGTACTATAGGTCATTTAAATGGTATTATGTTTTTACAACCTATTATAGTCAAATTTATTTAATCCCTCCCTCCTTTTTCTTTCTTCCGAACTAAACGATGGTAACGTAAGAATGTGATCGTTCTTTGATGTGTCAATCAATTGATTATGTCAAAACAATTCAGTCTTGTATAGATAATAAAAGGACTTATTATTCTTAAATTCTATGTCTCTGATTTCCGATTAGCAATTTTGGCCAATTAGCTATTTTTGCGCGTAATTACCCAAAGGGCAACAATTATTTATTTTTTTAAAAAAAGTCGTCATTCACAATGAAATACTGTACGGTAAAATTCCTTTCTAAGCCTATATAATTAAAAAACATGAAGGCAGAAAGGAGAGAAAAAAAGCAATTAAAAGTCAATTAAGTATTAAAGAAAGGCAGGAGTGCTGCGACCACAGGAAGGTAATTATTTCTCTGCAGACGTTACTTGTCCCTAAGGTTTGTTTTACCTCTGACCTTTAAAATGAAATTTCAGGGTTGAAAATACTGTTTCACAGATTTTAAATCTTGTTGCCGTCTTGTTTCTAAATTACATCGACCTTCGTCAATCTTGATTTAGTTTCTCTTTTGTTCCGCAGTGGTTAACTAAGATTTGTGTAAAACTCAGTTTAGTTTAAGAAACGCGATAACCGACTTATATTATAACTACATTTATACTTATTTCCATTATTTAAATTTCATTATTTTTAATTAATTTTAGTTCTTCACAGTGTGAGGGGGTGGGGCACCCCCAAGAGAAGTAATGTTGTTTAAGAATGAGTAAGGTAATGCGAGAAGGGAGGGGAGGGGGATTTACATACAGGGAAAGGGCGGAGTATCCGCATTATCAAAGCCTAAAGTCATAAGATTTCGTCCTTAACGATGGAAATATACACACATATAAAAACTCTGCAACTCTTTTCCCTGACTTATAATTTCAAAGAGTAAACTAATAGAACTTTTAAACAGGTATAAAAAGTCTTCAACAGATAGTTGTTTACTATTTGATTTTGAGTTGCCACAAAATCAAAATTTATTTTATCTACGACTTGCATTGTAAGTGGACTTTAAATTGCTAATAACAGGGAGGGAAGTGTTACTTCCCTCCCTTGGGAGTAAAAAAACAATCATACCAACTTAAAAGGTATTTTTTAGGTAAATTTTATGTATTATGTTGGTAGTAATGTCTTTTTAGCTGTTTTGTTTACAAATTTTTTGGGAAGGTTACTTTAGGTTATCATACAAAGTCTTTGAGTTAAAAAAAAAAAAAACTAAACGTAATTACATTAAAAACGTATATTTAGTATAAAAATTGTTATTTTAATAAATCAATTAACTAAATATCAGTTTAAGGTGTTTTAAATTATGTGAATTTGCAGGTAAAACTTTTATACCTACAAACTTAATAGCTATTACCCATGGTGCACTAGTTGTAGATAAAATTTAATACGCAACATGGATCGAAGTATTTCTGCTCTCGGGACTGTATATCTCCCTCGGCAAGCCTCGAGAGCTAATACAACAATTATCTCTCTCGGCAATCCTCGAGAGCTAATACTACAGTTATCTCTAAAAGCTATGAAGTCTAAAAAGCTAATGAAGTTTTCTCCTTCGGCGGTGCCTTAGGAGAAAACTTAACCTCGAGCAAGAAAACATACTCCCTTGTTGCGTAAATAACTATTCAACAATATCTCGTAATTTTTCTCGGGAAAACGTCTCATATGATTAGATTCGCATTTAAATGTTTAAATCATTTTAGAATGCGTTTAAAGCAAAATCCTCCTAACAAGGGTTTTGTTCCGAGGATTATTTCTCGAACCGTTTTCGAGGAATATTTTTGTCTCGAGGTTTTTGGATTAGGGCCCTCATATTTGGAGCTAAAATGAATTTATAGATTCAGCCTTAGGTTATGGTTTTTTATAGTAAATTTTCATCAAAATCGACCCTGTAGTTTATAGGCTCCATGCGTCTGACTAAACTAAACACTGGACTGCAATACTGGACACTTTTTGGACTCAGGAGACCCCAAAACGTGTAAATCTATCAATATTAAACATAAAAATAGTAAACGAGTTTTACTAAATAATAGTATTTGAAAAAAATATTTGTCTCATAGAATAGATGAAGTTAGATTTTTTTCCGACGACGAAATTCCAATTTTAAATTTTAAGTTCACGCGTTTACGCGAGCGTTACGCGTGAACCCTTGGACTGATAACGTTGCCCAACGAACTCGTCCTGGGCATTGGTAAAATGAATATGTCTACCAAATTTCATCAAAATCGATCAAATTTTACTCAAGTTATCGTTTATCGTCACACGTTTCAAGGATTTGCGGACTCACAGACCGACAGAACGAGGACATAGACAGGCACGAGACCAAAAATGTTACCTGATGTCTAAAACGGATTTGTCTTGACATTTTTAAAATCGGAGACATACAATTTTTTCATTCTCAAAAGTGAACACACAGCTTCCGTTATCTTCGGTAAGCTCGGAAGCAAAAAACAAAGGGAAAGACAAATAAGCAAGATCAAATATCACAGATTCAGGAGTGTTTAATTTATGTTGATTAAATTGCTAATTAGAAAGCCATATAGAGGAGCTGTATAAAACAGGCAAGGGAGTTGTAACGTTGAGAAGGTTGCAGTTATAAAGTTGTGGTTATAAGGCAATATACTTGTGGCCAGGCTATGTATACGAGTCATATATTTGGGCAGAGTTGGTGTCCTTGTTTAGTTAACTGGTCCTTTGAGTCAAGGTCATTTCACTTCCCTAGCACAATGATAACAACTAATCACATTACATCGCTTTACTTATAGTGTTACAGCAAACAAACAAATAATAAATTGCTTTACTGACAAAAATTGACAAAAAACAATGTATTATATTTGCTTTATATAGGGCGAACACAATATCCCGGATTTTGTCCAGATGTGAATCCTGACTGGTTTAAAATTTGTACAAAGGTAATAGAAACTATGAATACTCCAATTTACATCCTCGCGTTTCAATTAATAAATATCAATACTTAATAAAAACTTGTGACTAGTCTTCATTCAGAAAAATATGCTTAGTGCAATAACCTAAAAAAAAAGTTTTTGCTATTTTTTCCAGGTGGGTAATTTAATCATTTTAACACAAATTAGTTCTGAGAGACTTGTTCTCAAAAAAAAATAGTCAAATATTTTCATACGATCTATATTTGCTAAAGACGTTACACAAGTTCAATGTAAATATTAAAGAGTGATTTGTTGTTACCTAATTAAAGAAATAATATACTTATGACCAATAATATCAGCGGATGGATGGAAAAGAAGAGATAGAGGATAAAAGGAGAACAAAGCTTGATTATTCAACAAACACTGGAAACATATGAAGTTAGAATTAGAAGCAGAAATGAAAGCAAAAATATGGAATATGGCTGCTAGACGAAGGTATTCAGTGATGATATGTTAGCAAAACTAAGAGTAACACACACAAAGTAGAATGACTAGGAGTCTCCATTAAATCACCAGAAAAGATTTACAAAGAACATATAATGGATATTGGACCAATCAAAACTAATAGATATTAGAAAATATCTCACAGAAAATTGAACTGGGCCGGTCACATTTGCAGAACAACAGACAATAGGTAGTCGAAGAAATTACACGGATGATAAATACATAATAACAATAATATACAATAAGAGCAAAACATAATGATAAACTCATCCTCAACTGAGGCATCACAGCAAAAGCTGGTTTGTACTAGAACAACTTGAAAACGAATAAATTAATAATAAGTAATTGTGCAATAAATGGCTGATTGATCAATTGATTTGTTATTTGCTAAGTCTTATTTCAAGCTGCTTAGTTGTTGTTGCCAACTTGTTGTGAAGACTAGTCTGATGGTTAAGCTGAGCCGATGAGTGTATGGAGACAATGAAGAAGTCGAAGGCAAGGAAGAGACATGTTACACTTCGTCTGCTCGGTGAGATAGTTTTAATTTTTAAGCCTATAGATAGGTAGGAATGTGTGGAGACATGAAGAAATTGAAGGCATGGAAGAGACTTGTTACACTTGGTCTGCTCGAGGAAATAGTTTTAATTGTTAAGCCTATAGGTATAGGAATGTGTGGAGACATAAAGAAGTTGAAGGCAAGGAAGAGACTTGTCACACTTGGTCTGCTCGAGGAGATAGTTTTGATTGTTAAGCCTAGGAATGTGTAGAGACATGAAGAAGTGTAAGGCAAAGAAGAGACTTGTCACACTTGGTCTGCTCGAGGAGATTGTTTTGATTGTTAAGCCTAGGAATGTGTAGAGACATGAAGAAGTTGAAGGCAAGGAAGAGACTTGCGTTACACTTGGTCTGCTCGAGGAGATAGTTTCGCTCACAAGGTTGTCTACTGGTTCAACTATTCCAGAAGAAAGAGAAGTAAAAGAAACAAGAGATTGTGGCTGTTGGCCAAGACATTGTTCGCCCTTGATTCCTCGCTTCCACGTACACAGTACACTCACCAGGCATTCTGCTCTTAATTGCCTACATGCCATCCACGTAACAATCAATTTAAACACTCACAACAACTTCTATCACTTCCTAAATACTATTATTGATATTGATTGAGTCAACTTCAAATTATAGTGACAATTAAAGCACCAGGGTATACCTTTCACTTATTTTCGCAGAGTAAGAAAAAAATTATAATTGCTTATTTTATCAGCAAATTCCATTTTATTTTCTATTTTAACTTTTATTCACATTCTCGGAAGGTATATAGGAAAAGCGTTGTTTTTTCTTTCTAGACATTGTCGAGGGGATACAACAAAAATCACAGGGAAGTACTTGCGTCCAAGTACTTTTTAGGGTTTTGTAGATGAATTAGCATACCCGTTATGTAATTATGATTTTTTGTATTCTTTTTTTTTGGTAATTTTTATTTTTAAAACATAAAATTTTGGGCGCACCCCAAATTTTTGCTCACAAAATTGGCAATTTTTAAAACCTTGGAATGAACTCCCGGAAATATTATCGCCCTAATATAAGGTATTAGCATGAATTATTTCAAAATTTTAGCACCAGCCGATGTATAGTGGTTGGGGGGGGGGGATTTGTTTTGGGTATATTTTGATTTTTTCCCCCTATAAGGAATGCAAAATTTAAAAAAGCATATATATATTTGTGTTCTACTCTTCAGCAGCTTTCATTTGATACCCCACTCAAAAATTAAAAAAAAATGTAAATTTTTGAGTTTACCACATTTTTTTGAATGTCGCATGAGCAAATCTAATTATGGACTTCTGTATATTTTTCCTGTGGTTGGGTCAAAAAGTTGCACCAGTGTTTCAAATTTCAGCGTTTTAGCTTAAACGGTTCGGGCCCTATGAACCAAAGAGCGACGGACGGACGGACACATCACCCTCGGCATAAGGGTTTTGAGAAGTATCTACAAAACCCTAAAAACAGACGTTTAAGGGATTTTTTGGCATTGTTATCAGCAAATTATATAGATATAATGCCATGTATTAATTTTACTTATTATATTATTATTATTTTTTCATTTACGAAATATGTCCGTTTTTGTATCCACTCTTGAAAATAACCGGAGTATACTCATTATTTAGAAATTGTCCGTTTTCCATGGGCCTAGCCATCCGTCTAATTTTTTGCATCAGATTCTGTGTAGATTTATTTTTAGATTCGGTAGTTGTATTGCAGCAATGTATATTATTTTTATGTTATATTTACTCTTGAATTAAAAAGGATGCGTAATTCTTTAATATATATTAGTTGGAAAGGGCAGGACCGACGGTCATACTCATTTTACAATTAGTGTTTATACTTTGACAGCTCAGATTGGCCAACCTATACGCGAAAAACATAAAGCCACTAGGCCAGTGGGAGAAGTGGGGCTAGTGACATTATTGTTTGCCCATTGAACCTTCTAGAATTCAAAATCTAGTGCTATCACGCATCCCTCCCCATTTTTTTCGATTTTCCCGCGGGCAGAGTAAATTGTAATTTTAAAACGAGTAATTTTGAACTTTTTGTAAAGCATGATATTATTTTGATCATTTCCATTGTGCGGGAGTACCTCGGAAACTAGATTTGTCCGAAAAAAAAACTAAATAATAATTTTTTTAAGTTTTTGGAGAGTACCTCGAATTTTAATTTTGAGTTTTAGGGCCCTAAAATTCATTTCTCGATTTCGCCGCGGGGTATGATTTTTCTGAACATGTATGCCAAATTTCGTGGAAATCGGCCCAATAGTTTAGGCTCCAGGCGTCTGCACAGACGACAGACATACAATTTTTAAAAACCACTTTTTGGACTCAGGGGACCTAAAAACGTGTAAATCCATTAAAGTTTCATACTCGAATTTTCGCGCTATCACAATTCTCTTTATATGAGAAAGTAAAAAACGACGACAAAAAACCGTATTCTTAAACATTTGTTATAATTTTATTTTATAGCAATTAAAAATTATTTTATCGCAGTTTTCAATTCCTACGTAGTCGGGTATTTAAAGAAAGAAATTAACTCTAGGAATTAAAAAGCAATAAGGAAAACTGAATTACTCAGATGAAAACAACTTGAGATTTAAATCCCACATAATACTGTATAAAACTTTTTTCTGTTAAAAACCACTTTTAATTTTTATTGACTTTACTTTTTTTATTCGTTTATGATTTTACTTATTTGTATTTTTATTTGTTATACTATAATATGTATATGTGTGCTCATATACTTACATGAATATTAATGTCCATAATATATAATACTTCTTCGAGATTCTTTAACAATATTATATTTATAAATGGAAATTGTTAAAAAGCTGTTATTTAAATAATTATATTTACGATAAAAATACATGCCGTCGATACTTGCTTGATCTGAGGATCACTGGGCACATTACTATCAGAACAATATAGAACGTGAATCAGAGAACAAATAGAATTTTTTTAGTCTGCCTATTCACACGTAGAGGGTAACACGTAGTCTACTTGAGAGAGTAGGACTGCCAAATTTCCTTATTCTTCTGCGTTTCGAGTTCTAAATTATTGTTTTGATAGAAATTGATCAAGGGATCCTCAATCCAGTATAATATAGATCAAAATCTGTATCTCTTCATATAATATCTTTCGATTTAAAATAATATCTTTCATAAAATAATGATTTTAATAAAAGGAGGGAAAACATTTTAAAAAAAAAGTAGACATAATGAATAATGAGTGGTCAAAGCAAAACCTAAGTAAAAGTAAAAGACGCGAGGAAACTATGTATGAATTAATGAATTAAACTAATTGACAGACTATTTTAATAATACATATTCATTATCAGACCAATTTGGACCGCACGTTCACTTCAATTGATGGTCTATGAAGATGATGCCCAACTATTATAACTAAAGTGGTATTAAACATTAGCAATGGTGGTTTATTCACTTTATAAGCTCATCAAGTTAGTTGTTGGTGCCATATTCTAAAATCCATCATAAGTGGGGAATATTTGTATTAATATTGAAGCGGAACGGATACGCTCTATAAATTGACCACCTTCCTTCATTCTTTAAATGTGTAATGACAAGGAAACCATAAAAAAAAAAAAAAAAAAAAAAAAAAAATCCGATAAATCGAACATAACATTCTCATATGAATATTGATATGTATTTAAATTCCATAAATACTTTATACAATATATTTATTTTTAAACAAATATAAAAATTCTTCGACAGATGGTTGTTTAGTTTTTGTTTTTAATTTTCAACAAAATCATATTTATTTATCTCAGGAACTAGATTTTCCTTGGGAAAACTACTTATACGGTTAGATTCGTGATTCATACTGAAATGGACCACATTTTAGATTTTCTTATAATCTGTCGAAACCGTTTCAAAAAAAATTTTTTTTTAAGGGGATTGGGGGATATCGCCCCAAAATTTAGAGCCAAAATTCATTTATCGATTTTACCTCGGGCTATGATTTTTCAGAACGTGTATGTCATCAAAAATCGGTAAATATTTTAGGCTCCGTGAGTCTTCACAGACAACAAACAACTGACGATAGACCACAGGAGACCCCAAAACGAGTTATTCCACGTCAAAATCTCAATAGAATTTCCGTGCCATCACAGTAATTTCTTACACAACACATAGCTTCCTCGTCCTATTATACGACGAATGGTCACATGGGCATTGAAATTATTGTTGTTTGGCCCTATTTAAATTCCCAGTGGGGTCATATTTATTTTTAGGGAACTGTAAATAGCACCATTTTTGGAACGAAGCTCCTTACGGCGTGTTCTGGAGCCCGGGAATGAATCAGAAAAAAAACGACCAAAATCACCGTCACAAAACAACCGTCACAAAATCACCGTCACGCAAAATCCGTCACGAAATCAGCAGATGACGATAACTGAGTAAAAGATTACCGAGTTAGATGAAATTTGGTACACATGTTCATTTTACCAATGCCCAGGCTGAGTTGGTCGGAAAACGTTATCAGCCCAAGCGTTCACGCGCAACGCTCGCGTAAACGTAAGCTTCAAAAGACGGGAAAAAGTCTTTAATGAAAAACAAATAATGATTTTCTTTTAATTTTGCCTTAACTCTGCTAGGTACAAACAGTTCGTTACTTTAAATTTTGTCTCTTTTTTTAACTCCGCCATGTATAAGTAGTTAGCAATGTATACGTACTTAGCAGTGTGATTTTATAATTTATATTTAATGAAAAATGTAAGGAACTTAGTTCCTACCGGGTGTCCCGCGACACCACACTTACTTTTTAACAAAGTTAATCAAGGACTGTAAATTGCACCACTCCTGTTTAAAACGAAGTAGATCAAACAATATAAATTACACCACTCCAATTTAGAACGAAGTAAGTCAACCCATGTAAATTGCACCACTACCTCTTGAATAGAATTTGGTAAATCGTGTAAATTGCACCACTAAATGTTGCTTTATATAACTTAATGATTGGATACTAAAGGATTTTATCACTTTTGTTACATTAAGTGTGATATTCCTTTGTCCCAATGCACATTGTACAAATATAATTTTACTTACGATGGAACCATTGAAAAGATATTAAAAGGAATTGGTGCTGTTTACATAGTTTGACCTACCTCGTTCTGGAAGGCAGTGGTGCCATTTTTCCTACTTCGATAAACATTCTTTTTTATTTCTGCTCAATAAATTGTGCAATTTACATAAATACCCTTATTTTTATTCAATATAAAATATGCGACGTTGCCAAATTTCAACACAACATTGTCATTATTATGTTTTTAGTAACAATAAAAATACAATGCAAACATGCTGTTGATAATAAATAATAGGAGTAGATAAAGACATCTTTTATGATAAACGGATATTGTAAAAACATTATTTTTTTTAAATATTGTGGGTATGTTGAGTTTTTAACATAAAAACAAAAATACAATAATAATACTCACTGATCATCATCATAGAACGTGAAAATTTAACAATTTGAAGATAACATTATAGTATGGACGATGAGTCTGATGCAATGAATCTTCATCCACGATTCTATCCCTATCTTCTAAATATTAGATTTGTTAATGAGTCTTGAGTCTTGAATTACCGGCAACATACAGCGGGAAAAATAAAATTACTAAGTGGTTTCCTATTCCTATAGTGACTTTTTTCTTTCCCTAGTTGGCCCTACTTACGATGCGCCAAAATCTCGAGCTCTCATTGGCTCACCACCCCAATCGATGTACAGTTCAATTTGATTATCCCGCGTTTTCAAAAAACAATTATATAATTGTAACACTGGTATAAGGGTCACCAGCTGTATAGATTAAATGCGATCACTTCTACAACAGTAACTAGACTACTCATCAATAAAAATATTGTAAACAAATTAATGTAATACATATAATAATCATAAAACAACTACCCAGGAAACAAAATTAGAATTACCCAGGAACTAAAAGTTTTAGCTAAAACTTTTAGTTTCCCGGGAAACCCCGACTTGAAATTATAGATTTCTTTGATGATTTTGGTAGTTTCTTTTTTTTATCAACATTTAAAGTTATAAACATTTTCACAATTAAAAACAGAAATTGTTCACACATAATGAGTTCTACTTAGCCCACGATATATATTGTTTACAATCAAGTATATTGTTTAGTAACAATTAATAAAAATTGTTTACAATTTCCATCTACAGCGATTGAAAAGGCCGCAAGTTAAAATAAATTAAGTTTATATTTGTTTCGACTGAAAAATTTTGGGGAAATATGAGAACACAATGAGAAAAAACTAATCATATTCTAAAAACTTCAATGAACATTTTTCTTTGGAAAATAAATTAAAAAATTGTAAAAATTGGTTTAAATTACTCTAATTGATAAACTGATAACAAACACTTATGTGACCGCTTCGTAATATACATTAGTAATTTAAATTTTATTATTATTTTTATTTTTTTTTTTTTTCAATTAGAAATATCGCATTTGAAAAATATTAATAAATCAAGAAAAATGCTTTACTAAATAATTGCAATACATAAATATAATAATAGTCAGCAAGTAATTTAAATGTTATTAATTAATTATTATTGATATAAATAATTATACGTGTATTATTATATAATTAGTAAATACGTGTAATTTGAATCTTTTACTTTCACAAGAATCAGTGAACCAAGTTAACTGATTTAATAACATATAATGATACTTTCAAATATAATCATCCAAAATAATCTAATAAAAATCAATTTAGCAAACTTCATCAGTTTATTTTAAAAAACCGCAATAGCTAACGAATTAAGACCTATTTCGACATTTTTAAATAAGTCTCATTGATAGACTCATAACTCATTGGCTTTTTAAATCTGATTCATGAAGAGTAATCCTCATAATCTTTATCGGTGCAGAACACTTTGTTTTTTAAAAAGTTATTTCAACGTTAGTACATTTTATGGCGGCAAAGAAATTAAAATATGAATAGGTAATATTACCTTTTATATAAATGTACATTCTATATTATAGTTGTTTTTGACATTTTTATTTTACTTGTACATAAAAATATTGGTACTGTTCGTTTTTATTAGGAATTTTGAATTTTAATTACAATTTACACCTGATAAGAATTTTAATGAGAAGAAATTCATAATGATAACGAAAATTCATTTTATCAAAATCTAGTCATTTTCTATACTAAGGTATAGAAAATGACAAATGATTTAATAATAAGTAATTTAATGCCAATTTTAGACTAATCAAATATGCGAGCAATAATTAAGGAAGTAGGTGTTTCAAATTTAAGTTTATCTGAACATTTTTCATATAAAATTTTATCTTTTTGGCACTAAAGTCAAAACAGTAAAACGTTAGTATTAGTAATAAAGAATTGTATTCTGATTAGAGAGGATAAAAAATTGTAATTATAATATGTATAATAAACGTATTTTTGGTATAAAGGTATTTGCGAACAGTTGAATAGGCGCTCTTTTGAATGTTGGTTTAAATTTAAAAATGTTTTGCATCATCAACCATCGATTTTATTAAAAACACCAATAGATATTGGATTAGGATTTTGCCTGATGTAAGAGGTCCTTATATTGTAGTTAGGTATAATACCAAGGGTACTCACCACACATGACGAAGTCGTAGGGGGTTACGTGTAGGAAGTATCAAGTACCGGACTTGGTTATGAAGCAGAGGCGACGTGTCGCTACTGACTGTAGGCCCAACAATGAAGTAGCAACAACTTTACATGTTGCTCCGGTGTCCTTACCCCACTCTAGTCCGGCCTTTCCCCGTGGATAGACTCGCCTCAATCTCTCGCCGGCCACTCTCAGAACATGACCCGCAATGCACACGTTCTCTCGCGTCAAAACGACACACGAAGCTACGGCAAAACAACACTCACGATAACAGTCCGTATAAACACGGTTTTGACACTGTAAACACGTCCGAACCTACCCATCATAACAAAGACACCGAGAAAAAAAACACAATCGAATGTGTGATAAGAGTTATCAGTCGGAGTAGGTTGGCGGACAGTGTTACCAACTGCAGAGGGGGAAATGTCGCTAGAGAGTCGGGTCGATTGACCACGCCCTCCTCTATACCGTAACGTTTCCTATACATAGATTTATAATTCGGGAGCCTTCACAAACTGGGGAATTAATTAAAGGGGCCGACCCTCTACATTCTATTTATATCCACATCATCATAAACTTTTCTTCCTGTTTTTTCTTTCTTTTTAATATATCATATCGAGTTGATAATAACGTTTTCTTGTTTTAGTTAAGTAAAAAATTATTTAATTTAAACGAAAATGAGAGTTTTTTGTGAATTACTTAAATTCTTTGAATATTTCTTCCAACTTAAGTTAAGTTTTCTTTTTATGAGCTGTTATTTTTCCATAGTTATTAAACCATTATTTTCAACAAACAAAGAAAGTTTTACACACCAATTAAAATCAATTTTATAAAATGATGTCCTTGATTAATATTAGGTGGAAATAAAAATATTGTAAGCTCAGAAGGAAAAAACTAAAAAGAAAGAAATTCAAATAAAAATACGTTCTAGTCGCGGGAATCAAACTCAGAACCCTGACAAACGGCCATTGATTGCTCTAACCCTAACCCTTAACCTTTTAATAGTAATTTCCTCAGTCTAGTGTCTGCACGTATGGATGTATTGTTCAAATCCCAATGGTGGATAGCATTTTTTTTTTTACGTGTGATCACAGTATATGCGAATGTCACTAGTCACTAATAGTAGAATCGTGAGGCTCTATAAACAGTTTTTTTTTTTTTTTTTTTTTTTTAACTGTTCTAATGATTTAATAAAATTCCATAATATCAATAACTTTCAGAAAAATATTTTTAAAAATTCAGCTTTGTGTTTTATGTTCTTCTAGATTCTTGTAAAAGCACTGTTTATTTAATGGCTGCAAGAAAAACCAAGGCATGCTAGTATTTAAATTTCCACAGGCTAGTTTTTTCAACGGCACTTTCTCAGATTCGGATCCATTTGGATTTTTCTTGTCCGTTTGTTTTTATTTTTTAAAAAAGGATTGTATTTTAAGTTAAGTTTTGTTATCTCTTGCTTATAGGGACGATCCAAAAAATTTATCTTCCAACCCTTTCCAAACATTTTCTCGGAAATCTTTTAGAGTCCACTAAGAAATGAAATAGCTAACACATAGTTGTCAAATTTTATTATATTTTTGTTCTTCTGTCTTATTGATTTCATTTCTTTGAAAAGTGTTATTGAAGTTTGAATTTTTCGTTTGCAAAAAAAAAGAAGTAAGAAAGAACGAACCATTACTGATTATTTCACATAGTTATTTCGAAGTCATTATCTTCCATTCAAAGCTCGTTGTTGGGAGTGAGCCTGTTGTTAGCATCCTAGTGCACTTTTCTTATAATAACAACAAAACAAAAACAGTTATTGCAATTTTGACGAGACATCGTTGCTTAATCCTTCCTGGAAACGGGTGTTTTAGCAGTTTATTGATAAAGTGTACTGGAAAATACCAAGGCGTCAATAAATTCTAGTGATTAGCACGGGCCAGTAAATGAAACATTATAACTAATTAAAGCTATAGCAATCTTAAACCACCTTAGTTGGATGCATTTAACAAAGATATTTTGAATTTAAATTTTACTGGCCTAAAGGGTTCTAGCAACTGTCTTAAGCTACTTTATTGCGTTAATTTTATTTTTTCTTCAGATGAAATTAACTTTGGCTATCAGAGAAAAATATTTTGGTAATTCATTTCTAATGGAACAGTATGGGATCTAAGAAACAAAATGTTGTAAAATATAATATTGCGACCATTTTAAGGCGAATTTGCTCTTAAGTGTGCCAATTAGTGAGTATATTCTAATTTTTTATTTTAAAATTTTCAGAACTGTACATAGTACATAGGGAGAAGGTAGCATAAAAAGACGTAAGCTATGTAGAGAGAATGTTCGCTTACAAGGGTACTTTACAAAGAACTGAACAAAGAAGTAGTTATTTAAGCAGAACCAACTCAATCAAAGGCGGCTTTATATCCTGCGACGCGCCCAGGGGAAGGGTTTTTACGCCGTTTTGGGAAGGGTCTGGAATTATCAAGGTAAAAAAAGATCTTCCGCAAAAAGAACTTTTTTTGAAAGGGGAAAATAAGGGCCATGATTCGGAAAAAGAGGTAGAACCCCGACGAAGAGAAATAACTTAACTTAACAGTTTAGCTATGAGTCTGAGCATGACTTTTATTCAGTTTAGTTCTTAGAGTTGAATTTAAAATTTAAAGAGTAGAAATTTCTACTTCTATATCTATATGTTTTAAACTTTAGACCTTACCATATCGCCAAGCTTTTAAAACCTCATAACGAATCCAGTTTTATTTGTAACGAGCCGTTGAGCCCGTTGTAACGGGCAAATAAAGTAAAAAAAAAGGGATTTAGTGATAACATCTATTTGAAGACCGACAAATCAAAACAAAAAAATTATGTTTATTGGAATAAATGTGCTTGTCTTAGCTCAGCAATAACAAACCATTTCGAGATCTGATGTCGTCGCCGTCGTCGGGACATTGCTCGATTATATAAATGATATTCAAAACGGGGGGAAGGAAGAACTAATTAAATATCGGATAGAAATCATAAAGACGCAGTTTCAGTTAAGTCAAGATTTATTTGTTTTATTGTTTATTATCTCTAAAGAAAATTTAAGGAAAAGGAAGCCGATGGTTATTTTAACTTTCATAACATTGAATGATCTAAAAGAAAATTTACCAAATGTACAAGTATATTATGGTACAAGTATAGGGTGGTATAAGGTGATTCTAAATCTCGGCTTGGCACGTACAATATGAATTTACCTTCTTTTTATGTATATATATATATTAAAAAATAAATCAATATAATATCAACTTATTATGATTTATATTAATTTTAGTTTGTTTTTTTTTAGTTACCTTAAAATAATTTATCTACTTTGGGGGTGCCAAAGTTACTAGTTACACAGGTGAGATTTTTTTCTACGAGAGGTCTCTGGACTTACTTTGAATAAAACTTCCACCATTTTGAAACAAAATGGTTTCCCAGTCCAAATACTTAATAAAATACTTTTTGAACGTAGCTGATCAATTTAGGTGTCTATTTTGTTGATTTATGTTAACCAGAGCCGACGTTATAATATGGTTGTTAACTGATCAATTACCACACACAGTAGCTTGGGCAGAGTTCACTGGCGCCATCTACTAAAGGTCAACAACTTTGATGCTTCAGACAATTAAAGTGTGCTTTGTAAATTGTTATTATATTATTTAAATTTAAAATTTCCTTTAATAATAAATTAGTTTATTTTTTAAAGTCAAATGTAGGTAATATATCCTTGACTTGTAAAATTAATTGAAGGGCGTTGCGGTGTAAATTACAAATCTCTTGACCGGAAACTATTTCCTATATTAATACTTCCTTAAGTGTTTTAGGCTATAAATATAACTGGAGACTCGAGTAGAGAACAAAAAGCAAAAGCACTAGCAGATTCGCAAACATCTATTTTATCATTTATAATATTTAAGTTTAAGTTAAGTTATGTTTTAATTATTATTATTCGTGTCTGTGTCTTAATTGATAATATAAATATAAATAACAATATAAAATATAGTGACACACATAGCATGAACAAAAGGCAAAAAAAAAAAAAAAAAAATCTGCACCCACTAAAGTGTAGGACAAGTCTATATAAATTATCATCCTACAACTTTGCAGTGGCCTGTTTCAACAGATTACCTGCCTCATTGAAACAATATTCCACAAAAAATTATTTTAAAAATAGTTTAAAAAGATTCCTTGAAACAATGGCATACTATAGTGTTCATGAACATATGGAGGGGGGTTGAATTATATTATTCTATTTTATTCAATGTTAATTTTGATTGTCTTTTTTTTCATGTAGGTACTTATCAAGTTTATCAGTCTATTTATTTTTATTATTTATATTTCTAGTATTCATAATACATATTTAATGTATTTAAGTTTTGTATTTTTTAAATTTTTGTATTATTATGTGACCTACTGCATCCAAGCATACAGCTTGGCAACGCAGCTAATATAAATAGATAACATAAAAAAAAAAATAACAAAAAAATACATTTTTTTATTAGCTTAATCTTAAATATTTTATAAAGAGGTAAATCTGATTGTTTACTTCTTCATCTTCAAGCTGAAGATTTTGTTTGTTAATTTGATAATTAGTTAGTTTCATTACTTTTTTCTTCACTGTGAAGAATTAGTTTGTTTTACGTTTGTTTGCTAGTTATGAAGTTAGTTTATTTTTGTTTGTTTACTTCTTTGTCTTAGCGGTGAACATTTTGTTTATTTTTTGTTTGTTATGAAGTAAGTTTGTTTACTTTTAGTCTTCTCGGTGATTTTTTTTTTTTTACAAAATTTTAGGCAATTGTATTACAAGAAAGTTTTGAGTAGGTAAAGGTACCTATTATTGATGTACCAGGGAGAAAAGAACGGACGTCAATAAAATATTGCCAGTTAGTTTTATCGTTTAAGGTTACAATATTAGATCGAAATTGTCTAATTAATGAGAGGAATTGAAGTGGGAGGAATAGAAATAGAAGAGGAGGATAAAAAGAGAGGGGGATTTAGAGGTCAGCATGTACAAAAAAAATTATCAGTTTTCTTTTGGAGCTTTCCACTGATACCTATGGTTAAAAGTTTAAGGTGTGGGGCATTGCATTGGCCACTCGGATTTGCCCCTTCCACAATAATTCTTTTTTAGGGAGTTACGAATTTTTAAAAATCTTCTTTGTGGCATAATATTTTACCCTTAAAGTATAAAAGGTATTACATTTTTACGTATAACCGCGTTCAAACATATGTATATTACGTATATCCACTATATAATGCGTGACAGACTGACGGACACAATATAGAGAGGTTATAATATTTCTTTTTTGAGAGTGCAAACACTAAAATAAAAGTTGTTATTATATATTTTAGTTGTTAAATTCAGGTTTATAAGAATGTTTTTCATATAACAGAACTAGATTTGTGTTGATATAGATATATTCTTTTTTATTTGTCTCGAGTGGGTCATAAATCAAAGATTGGCGAAGTAACCCATCTCAAGGGTTGTAGTTGTCGAAACTGTCCACTGGAAGCGCTGGT
Organism: Gerris buenoi; assembly: GCA_001010745.2. Lineage (NCBI taxonomy): Eukaryota > Metazoa > Arthropoda > Insecta > Hemiptera > Gerridae > Gerris > Gerris buenoi. Next base: position 695,909 of record KZ651117.1, read on the forward strand.
GTTGCGAAGCTCTCCTTCCGGCAATCAATACCCTGAACTTCCAAGCCCCTAACAACTTGCAAGCCCTTCGCAAGCCCTTGAAGCATTTTTTCTCGCCTTCAATCCAAGTTTTTCCCGTTTAAAATATAACAAAACAATTATCAAAACGTTAATTCTCGCTCTGCGAATCAATCGATTAATAAATAATCATACGTTAAATTAAAATCTTGTCATTTTACTGTTATTTTAAAGTTTACATTGTTGTTGTTCTCTCGGGTGAGGAAATAAGTGATACGAAAATTGTTCAATTTCCTAAAATAAATTTTGACGTTCATACTATTTAGTTGTATACTTTTCTCTCGTAACGACATGATACCGCTATGAGTAATACGGCATCCAATTTTGTCTGGAAACACATTGTTCTTAAAGGTATTTAGAAATTTATTAAATTGTGCAATTTTATTGATTTTTGTTTTTTTAGTGTAATTGAAACCTCTGACTATGATCAAAGTTTGATTTATTTTGAGAAAATTTAAATTAATAAATTTACTCTTTGTGATTTTTTGCGCTAAATAGTAACGATTAAAACTGTTGTCCGATTAATCATGATTTATCATTAATTCGGTGTCGATTTAATTTTTAGCTAATTTGCATATTAAAATAAAATTAGTATACTCGTACGTCAAAGGCAAACAGGCAAATTTTAAAAAGGTAAAACAATTTCTAGTTCAATTAATGAGTATATTTTCAAACCTTAAATAAAATTCAGACCGGTAAGTAATCGAAACTGGACAATATTTGATTTATTGTTTATGACAATATACTGATTATTGAAGTAGTAATAGTGTATGTTATTTAATACTTTTACTTGTTTGCCATATTTAAGAATGAATAAAAAAATAAGTATAAACAAGTAGAAAGAAAAAATAAGTCTAAGTATAAAGTAAGTCTGGTGAACAGGTAAAGGTTGTAAATAACATCATACACTATTACTACTTCAATCAATCAGTATATTGTCATAAACAATAAATAAAATATATAAAAAGTTTCGATTACTCGCCGAATTGTTTTTGCTTTTTAACAACCTTTGCTTGTTTACCATTGACTTATTTTTAGTTTATTATTATTTTTAAATACTGTAAAATCTCTCTTAATACTATATTAACTCCAATAAAAAGAAGTTAAGTACAATGTATATAAATATTAATATTATAGATAATAATAAATAATATAATTGTATCAATAAAATAATTACTGATTTAATAAGTTTTACGATTCTATAAACTAATAAAAAATGTCTTACAATCTATTTACATTAACGCATATAAAGAAATGTTAAATAATATAATACATTCTTAATATACCTATAATATATCAATACTAAAACTGAAAAAAGATTTAATTTAACAATTGTACTCCAACATTTTCCTTACCAGGAAATAATTATGTTTTTCTATTGATAATGTAATGCAATATAAATTATAATTGAAAATACCACAGATAAGATTAATTAAATATATTTCATATTCATAGTATTTGTTATGTGATCTATGTAAAATATGAAATGAAATAATATAAATCTAAATTAGAATCGTTGATATTAATAGAATATGGACATGGACATCTATATATGATACAGTCATAATATTAATATGTTGGTGTGAAAAGAACAATACCATAAAAAAATACAATGACTTGCATTTTTTTATTGCATAAAAACCTAATTATGTACTTATAACAACAATTTTACAATTTGTTATTATATATATATATTTACAATTTGTGTTACTGAGAGACACCTAGGGATGTGCCACGCAAGCGTGACACATAGGAACTGTTCCAACACCAGACAAACGTCACAAAGATGTTGGCTCGGCAAAACGCCATGTCCTGCATCGTTTCGTCGCTACCGACTCATCAGGGGCCCGACGATGCCCACCCAACTCTGGACCTATA
>KZ651117.1:776102-796607 GCA_001010745.2 Gerris buenoi
TATTAAACAATGATTATGTACAAATACCTTATAAACAGGCGAGCGTAGCGAGCCTACAATAATCTTATTTAATAAATATTTACTGCAAATGCCGAATCAACAGGCGAGCGCAGCGAGCTCGCGATAATATTTTTAAATAAAAATATAGACAAAATAATTTTAATGCTTTCTTCAGGTTGAATAAGAATGCCAGGTATTCACTAGAATATTGTCCTGATATCATTATTGAGAACTTAATTCCGGCTGATATAATAGCACATTTCTACGCGAGTTCTTTATGCACCGCATCACTAGTAAGGCATTACGGTTGATATAAAAACACATTTCTACGCGAGTTCTTTATGCACCGCATCACTAGTATAAACTACTTGTGAGGGATCTTAACGATTTTGTTATGTTTAAGTTGACTGAAATAAGTTGTAGTGTATACTTATAGATTCTAATCAATGCAATAAAAGTATTACAAAATCTTCTGGTTGTTTAATGGAGGGTTTTTATGTTTCCAAGCTAATCGATGGTAACGGAAGAATTCTGGTAATTTTGGATTTAAATATTTGTACGCATCTGAATTGAAAAATTCCTTGTCAGAAATCCGTTTCAGGCCTAGAAAACATTTTAGGTCTCGTGTCTATCTTTCATTCTTAATTTTTTTTTAAACCTCACCGTATCTTCAAAAGCAGTTATCCGATTTTGAATAAATTCGGATAGCTTGTCGAAAGTCCCGTAGAAGGTTCCGTATTAATTTCAACAGTCTGTGCTAATTTGACATTGCATAAAAAGAAATGTGATCCCTATGGGCATTGAAATAGATCCATATAATAGGACGCGAGGAAGCTATATGTTTCGTATATACAAATTGGACTTTTTTTTGTTGTATTACAACAACATTGTTGTTCAGTGTTCTGAAAACTACAAGTATATTATATGTATACAACTTAGTAGATGTTCTTAAGTTTATATTTTTATGATTTTTTATAGCATGGCAACTTTTATAAGGGTGGCCAATTACAATAATTTTTTTCTAAAAAATGGGTAGGTGTTACGATACTTTTGACGGGAAGAATATTTTTTTGTTCACATGTATGATAAACCTTTTAATGTACATTTATTGCTAACTCTGAAATTAGCTTATTAATAAAAGCACATATATAATTTTCTGCAAAGCCATTTAAGTTTAACTACTGTGTAGGATATGTGTCAAAATATATTTTTAATATGAGTTGACAATATAAATACATATTATTCTTATAATACTAATATGTATTTCAATATCCTCATTAAATGTAATAATGTATCTTTAAAAATATTCTAATTTATACTGTGACTATAATACATACATGTAAAATATAATAGGATAATGTTTTGATTATATAAACAATAGTAATTGGGTGTAATGACTACTGGAGCGGAAGTACTCTATCAGATTACTTATTCTAACCAGAACACCCAACCGTTAGATAACGCAGTCTTACCAACTTTGAAAATAAAACAATAGACACAAGCTAGAAAGGTAAAACAAAAAAAAACAAAAAAAAAACTAACAGAGGAACGAAGGATGAGTACAAATACAGCGTTTGTAGCAATCAATAACAATCTAGATCTACTCGTCTTAGTTCTTTTTAGTAGTTGAAAGAAGAGAACAAAATAATACGTCCCAACAGTTTTAGTCATATCTTCAGTTTTATAGTTGTGTTTTTTGTTGTCAAAAAACTGTAATTGATGATTTTAAATATAAAATTTGTTATTTCTTTCATTATCAACCTGATAATGATTGAGTTAAAATTATTTTATTATTACTACGTTTTTATTAACTTGGTTTCTTGTTTGTTTGTTTGTTTGTCCGGTACAAATCTTGCAATCGAATTTTAACGAACATCCCGAGTAGCTAGACATTTTAAACTTTCAGAACAGCTCAGAACACGATGACAATGCATTATTTTAATACTTTTAGTCATTTTTCAGCAGAATTTAATTCGTTTTCAGCCAATTTTGCTGTAAGGAAAGTTAGTTCGGAAAACATACGCAAGCATAGAAAGTTAGTTCAGAAAAAACCGCAAGTTATTTTATTTGTTTTGACGCGACCCGTATTTACGATCTTCATTTTGACGGGTTTCAAATTTATGATTTTAGCGAATTTTCGAAGAAAATTAAGCTATTGCAGCTAGTGATTTTTCATGGTTTTTGTGAGAAATACCTCTGAAGTTAAAGATGAATAAGAAAGGGATTTTTTTATGATTCGTGTGTACCAAATTTATATGGGCCTATTTTTGACAAACCATCCAAGTTTCTTTCTAATCGGATGTCCTTTTATGTTTATGTTATGTTAATAAAATAAATAGTTTATGCGCCAGTGTAAGAGAAAGTAATGTTTGCAGGTTGACATTTGCATGAGACAAATAGTGGACTAATTGTGACAAAACCTCCATACTTCATCAAAACAGGATGAGTAGTATTATAATGTTTGGCAGTTAAGAACATCTTTAAACTAAAACGAGTTAAAAAATGTTCCCTGATGTCAAAAATGGATTTTATTCCAGGAAATTTTCTATTTGGATACTTAAAACGATTTATTTTTCAGAATGATAACAATGCTTACAGTACCTTCGGTAAGCTTTGAAATTTCTGTACTAACAAGAATTTTTGTACCATAATGTCAACTTGTTAATGCTGTTGCTGACTTATATTTCTTCCCGAATATAAGTCAACTCATGACTCATAACATTGGTAAGCTCAGAACTCAGAAGTAAAAGTAAAGGAAATATAAAGGTATGCAGTGCATATAAAATACTATTCTATAGAGTAAAAACAGACTAGCAGAAGTGGGAGGAAATTGAAAACAGAAACAGAGTCAATGTATGTATACTGTATATGTATGAGGGCAAGTTGAATGCCCTTGACTGCCAGCTAGATAAGCCGGGCCTGATATTACAAGCTTGAAACAAGCCGATATAATAATGTAGACATCAGCAACAAGCAACGGCAACTACCTTTGCTCTGAGAACAAGCTAGAAACAATATAGCCAGATAATCCCTCTCCAATACTTACAAATACATAATGTAGTTTAATAAATTCCTCCTGTAATCCTAGGAAGTAAGTATAGTAGCTCTACATATTTAACATTTTATTTTGTTCCTTATCCTTTTTTATTACATAAAAAAAGTCCTGTCATGCACCATGACTTAATGAGCGAATTTTCAAAGAAATCTGCGTATTATTGGCTTATGATAATATACGAAAATTTTGCTTTAGAATTTGGATGGGTAAAAAAAAAAAAAAAATGTTTGGGTACACACGGGTAGGGGTACAAAAGTCAAAATAGTATTTACCCTTCAAGATGCACATCGTTGGAAAGCTCTTTAAGAGTACAGTAATTGTTGTTATTTACACTTTTATCATATTTTCATATAAAAGGGGGGTAAAATGGAAAAAACACGATTTTATGCTATTTTTGACCCTAAAATGTAAAAATTTGACCCCTAAATGAACTCCAAAAATTCTGGCCAACGAACTCATCCTTTCTTTTGATGTTATTGACATTTTAAATTTTTTTTGAAATTTTTAAGTGCATCCTAGCAGGAGATATCGTCTGGAGTGACACATATATACTATACAATTTGTGTTAGTGAGAGACACCAAGGGATGTGCCACGCAAGCGTGATACATATTGCAGTGAGCAAAATCACGGTATTACATTGCAGATACATATATACATACATATACATACATAAAAAGGGTTAAATTTTAGGAATCGATTCAGAATGGTCTGAAACGGATTTCCATGAAAAAATTTCATTACAAAAATTTTGAAGCCATTGCAATAGCTTAATTTTCTTCGAAAATTCGCTAAAAGGAAGATTGATCAGACGGTTGAATCGCTAAGCATCCATCGCTTCTAAATAATTTACATATAACAAAATCTTAAGGATTCTTATAATTGCTTTAACGATAAAAAAAGGTAACAAGACATTCTCATATAAAAGAGTGAGACTAAATTTAAATTTAATAAATTGATACACTGTTAAAAGAGTTTAACATGGGATTGTTTATACTCCGTTTTAATATATAAGTAGCGCAGGCTACTGAAATTAATTTGAGGCCATCTTTAGACTTACTTTGACAAACCATCCAAATTTTTCAAGATCAGATGAGTACTTTTAAAGATATAGGTGCAAATAAATATATGCTTGTGTGCATATGGAAGAAAAATAAGTGGGAACAAAAGGTATCACTTATATACTTGTATGAAACCAACGATCCAACGGCCAATTGTGATCTTGATCTACCTTCCAAATTTCATTAAAATCGGACGATTAGTTTTTAAAATACCTATGTTAATTTGCTAAAATTGAACGACTGCAGACCAATAGATAGACATGAAACCGCAAATATTCCCTGATGCCTAAACGGATTTCTGTCTTGCAATTTATGAAATCCGAGACTTAATTAATAATTAGATTAATTATAATAATTAGATCAAATAGCTTCCGTTACCTTCGATAAGCTCGGAAGCAAAATGAAAAAATGTGGTGTTACAAGACTCCTGCTAGGAACGAAAACGAAGTTCCTTGATTCATTAAATATTAATTACAACACATTAGACGGAAATACAGCCAGTACAACAGACAGACGCGCTTTTTCCTAATATCTGTAACGGATTTTGGTATAAAAATTGATTGTTCTCCTGATTGATCTTTTAGCTTCTGTTCCCTTTGGTAAACCCAAAAGCAATAAAATTAGGTGCGTTATTGTCACCTGTTGTTATAAATATAATAAAGACAAGTTGATTTAATATAGTTGGTTTAATTTTGGGTTGATTATATTTGGTATTTGCTGAAGGAGGAAACAAGTCAGTATAAAAGGGGTTTGTTGCGGGAGTATTGTATATTGTAGCTAAATCCATAGGCTCGTGGCTCGTATATATAATTTAGTTTTGTTGTTCGGATCCTAAGTTCCTATTAGACTTGAACCCTTGTTAGTTCTCTCAGAGCCCCCTTTACAAGACAAGGTAAGTTTAGACCCTACTATATTTCAGCCCTAACTAATTCAACTCCTCCATAAACATAATTTTCACTTTACGTCCTGACGTCTGCGCCAAACCAAGTAAGATTCATGGTAATATGCCAACACTGTGAGCTTGTTGCAGAACTGAGAATAATTTACGACCAACCCTTTCAACGGAATCTCATCATATATAATATCTGGTTTGTTTAGTTATCCAATTTGTCTTCATTAATTTCTCTTTACATCTCATTGTTCTATTACTTGATATCCTTGACCTTCTCTCTGCACTTTATGAGCTATAATTTTTCCCGTAGTTTACTTTTGATGTGTTTCTGCATCTCTTGTTTTCTTATTTGCACCTTGTTATATTGAATGTTAAGGTGATTTTAATAAAGTTAATTCAATACACTGGAGCTTATGCGGTTTTTTGGGGGGGGGGGGGAGGGGGGATAATCAATAAAAGTTGTTACTTTATGAGTATGTTAAAAATTGGTTTTTTAAAGATAAATATTTATTTACAGAGTAATAATAATATAAGTAATCAAAACTGTATATAAAAACTAGAAGAAAGCTTATATTTAAAGACGCACAAGATCCAAATTGTAAATCAATTAATGTTAGTGTTTAACTTAATTAATTAAAATCATAAATTGACGACTTAAGCATTATTTTCCAAGACGCGACTCCAGCGATAGACGCTCAAGAGATAGTCGTCCAGCGACTATCGCTGAGGACTCCTCATCTGACAAAAATTGAGCGACTCTTAACATGCAAACTCAGCTCCGCGATAGTCGCTGGGCTACTATCGCTGGAGTCGCGTCTAGGAAAATGTACCTTTTAATTAATTGTCAAAACTAATCTAACCGATTCAACTCATACTAAACTTTTTTATTTATCAATAATTTCTTCATCCACTGTTTTATTTGTTACTACTTTACTTTAACACTCTAACTTCAATCATCACGACAAACATTTGTAATTATTTTTCGAATTTGAATGAGTACCTACCTATTTTAAAGATATAGGTGTAAATAAAAAGGTTGAGCGCATGAGGAAGAGAAAACAATGGTTATAATTGGTAATATAAACGAATAATACTTATTATTTTCAACATCTCGGAAACTAGATTTTTCCCGGAAAATCAACTTATAGTTGTTTATATTTATTTCCTTCTTATTTATTAGTTTTTGTTTTTGCATATTTAGGAGCCATTAAGCTCGTGGCAACGGGCTCAATTTTATATTTGGAAAAAAGTAAAATTAAGTATAAATTCATTTAAATATGTTATTAATATCTATTTGAAGACCAACAAATCAAAACAAATTTATTTTTATTGGAATAAATTTGGTTGCCTTAAATGATTCATAGGAGAGTCTTCGCTGACATCGGGGCACTACTAGATTATATAAATTATGATTTTTTCCATATTTAAATGGACTACAATGTTTAATCAACATTTAATCGGAAACGTTTTTTAAAAACAACCTCTAACCCCAAACATTTTTAGAGTATTTTAGTATTAGCTCCCCTATATTTTCAGAGTTAAAATTAATTTTTCGATTTTAATATGTACCTAAGCCAAATTTCATTTAAATCAGCCCTGGATTGTATATAGTTGAGGCATCACGCGATTCCACAGATATAAATTTTCAAAAAACCTTTTTTTGGTGTTATAGGATCTAAAAATGTGTAAATGCTTTTAAATTATATATATTATCTGTCATCATCAGCAAACTGATGATAAGCGGTTGGCTGATGTTGTTTTGTTTTATAATTAAACTCATCAAATTTGCTCTTTATGTTTGATCGTGATCTTTAAGTTTAACTGCCTCTGAGTAGAATAAAGTATTGCAACTCAGGTATTTTAGATCGAAATTACTTTATTTTATAACTTATGGTGAAAAATATTAGGTATAAAACTGAGTTATTACTGAACCAAACTATTTTTTGGTTTTAGTCATTAATCTCTCTATTTTATCTTTATTGTTGTGGCCTTTATTAAGTATAATAAACTTTGTAGGATATTTATATATTTTTTATAAGTTTTTTGAATCAGATTTATTTTATATTTCTAAAAAAATTCTATTTCAGCTTCTCCCTTCTATTTAATCCTTTGTTCCCCTTGATCAAAGTATTTTGTAATTTTATACTTTTTTTAGGTGGAAAAAGTAACATTATTTCGTGCTTGGAATAGACGAAACCCATTTTGTTTGATTGTATAAAAACCCCATTGAACAAAGCCGTGATGTTGATTTAATCAAAGTGATAAATCAACGTTGCTAAATCCACCAAAGCAAACAGTTAAATCTTTAGTTTCTTTTAACCGCTTTGTATCAATTGCTAAAAACCGAATCGTGTAACTACCGGTGAATTTTGTAACGGTATGCTTCAAAGTTTTGTTTGATTGAGTTATTGCTTTTTTTATTTTACTTTATGTTCGTATGCTTTTAACTTTTCCCCAATTTTCATCTGGTTTTGAATGCGGTTTAATGTATATGTAAGAGTATGCATAAATGTCCTATGACAAACTGTTATGTGTTCATGGCAGTCATTTTTGAAGCATTGTTACTGCTGTGATATCTAATACCTATCTTTCACATAGATTCACAAGGGAGAAACAACCTGCCATGTAAGTAAAAGGTATCCCTCATGTCAACTGTAAATTATTGAATGGGAAAACGTGTTTACCTGGGACGTAAAAATGTGTTAAGTTTGCAAAGTTGATGCAATAGAATAGACGGTATAGACTCAAAGAAAATTATTAAACATTTTATACTTTCCCATTTACGAACATATTATAGAGAAAGTAACTTATCTTACGTATGCATAGAGAAAGTATTGTTGTCCAAACGCAGTGAAACTATTTTGAAGTGTTTAGCCCTATCTGTTCCTATGCAAATAAATGTTTAAGCTTTTATGATCTCAAAATGAATGCCTGTCGTCTGTGCTAAAGCGTGGAACACGAACTACTGAAATAACTTCGCGATGACATTTGGTTAACATGTTTAAAACCAGCAGACCACATATTTTGCATATTTTTCTATATTTTTAGTAACAGCGGAAGTACGATTTTAGGGGGGGGGGGGGACACGAAAAATTTAGATGTTTTTTGACAAAATGGCGCCGAAAATTAAACACTTCCCCCAAGTGGTATATATATTTGTAATCTACTCTTCAATACCTTTCATTTGATACCCTACTCAAAATTTAAAAAAAATATTTTTTTTCGAGTTACCTGAATTATCCGCCATCTTGGATTTCCAGTATATCAGATCGAATTGCTAATCTTATTTTTTCTATGGCCCAGCAGACCGCACATTTTGCATATTTTTCTATATTTTTAGTAATAGCGGAAGTACGGTTTTAGGAGGGGGGGACACGAAAAATTTCGATGTTTTTTGACAAAATGGCGCCGAAAATTAAACACTTCCCCCAAGTGGTATATATATTTGTAATCTACTCTTCAATACCTTTCATTTGATACCCCACTCAAAATTTTAAAAAAATATTTTTTTCTCGCGATGTGAATTATCCGCCATTTTTAATTTGAACAGCTGATTATTTTGAGTTCTCTATATTTTTCCTGTGTGCGCGTCAAAACAATCTTTAATATTGGTAAGTTTCACGCTTTTATCTCTTTTGGTTCAAAAGTTATTGGAACCGTACAGAGTGACAGACGGACAGACACAGGAACGAAACTATAAGGGTTTCTTTTTTTGGTTTTACCAACGAAACCCTAAAAATTAAAACCTATCATATTGATTATAAGTCATCATTTAAAATTAAGGCATAATAAAAAGGTTAGATGCTAAGATTATAAAAAATAGAAGAAGTGTAGATTAGATATGTTGCTAGTCTATTACAGGGTACTTCTAGGTGTGGTCTGAGATAATGGTGGGAACAAGTTAGAGGACGTATCATCTTGACTTCAGTCCGTAGTTAATGATGGGTTCACAGTACTGTGGTACTGGGTTCACGGTACTGTGGTACTGTGTTTCTGTCTTCACGGTACATCCACCTCAAGACCACCCTCACTTCTTACTTCTCTGTAAAAAAAACCTGAGACTCGATTTTACGGAATAATATTTCACTGATTTGTCCTCCAAGACTTCAAAAGTTTTATTTTTGAAAAAAGAAGAACTTTTATGTTAAATCTTTTCACGACTGTTGAGTTATCTTCGACCAATTTCATTTTGAATCTCTCTTCTCTGTGCGTGTAACACACTCTTCTTTATTCTTTAAACTGTCATGTCCATATCTTTCAATATACATATTTTGTCTTTTCGTATTACATATTCAAGAGCGAACGAAATTTATAAGCTATACTTAAATTTTTACAAACATTGTCTTTTACTTAATGTTCAACTTAGTTTTATTGAAACAGACCATTCTTATACCGAACGAAGTTCCTTATGGCACGTTCTGGAGCCCGGGAGTGAATCCGAAAAAACGACCAAAATCACCGTCACGAAATATACAGATGACTTGAGTAAAAGATTATTAGATGAAATTTGGTACACTTGTTCATTTTACCAATGCCCAGGCTGAGTTCGTTGGAAAACATTATCCACCCAAGCGTTCACGCGCAACGCTCGCGTAAACGTAAGCTTCAAAAAGACGGGAAAAATGTTATTATGGAACCCTGTTACTTGACTTGTTTTGTTTATTTTTGTTATTTGTCAAAAATTTCACTTGGTTTTGTAAATATTGAAAATAAGTAGTAGTTATCAATGTATACCTACGTACTTAGCAGTGTGATTTTATCATTTATATTTAATGAAAAAGTAAGTAACTTCGTTCCTACCGGGTGTCCCACGACACCACACGTATTTTTTTAAACTTTTTAAGTAAAAATATACCTAATAGTGTTTATAATTTCCACGTGTTTCTTGCTGCCTTTAGTACAGATAAAAATGTTTCCACTTTCTCACGGCATTCATGTACCAGGTACTAAAAAATGACGTGTCATCAATACTTTCGATGATTTAAAATATTATACTACTACTAGCTGGATACCCGTGCTTCGCTACGGAGTTTTTTTAAATTTGATTAGTTTATAAAAAACCAGGAAAGCTTACAAATTATTTTACTATGCGAGAATATCTAGATTCTATCCCTCCTACTTATATTCCCCTCCTATTTGATAAGATAATTTGCAAATATCCTAAATTTACCCCCTCCTAAATGAAAATATGACAAAACTGTACATAACAACAATTACTGTAGGTACTCTTTAAGAGCATTTCAACGATATGCATCATAAAGGTGGATGGTATTCATTACTTGTACCCCGTACCCCTGTGTACCAAAATTTTAATTTCGTAATGTCATGTAGGCAGTCCTTCATCTTCATCTTGTTTTGAAGAAAAAGTGTGTACATATTCATCAAATTAGGATAAAAGACATACCCTCATACGGATACACTTTCTTTTTACGTAAGATATAGCTATATTTTTCAATTTTACCCCCTCCTAAGTAAAAATATGATACAACTGTACATAACAACAATTACTGTCCTCTTAAAGAGCTTTTCAACGATATGCATCTTGAAGTATATTCATTACTTTGACATTTGTACCCCGTACCCCTTTGTACAAAAATTAAATTTCGAAAATTATTGTAGACACTGTTTTTCCCCTTGCTTTGAAGGTCACTAGTGCAAATTTTCATCAAGATCTGACTAAAACTGTAGATTTTTATAAAGAACATACATTCGTTGACTTTGATATATATATATGGCCGCCATCTTGAATCAAAATGCCCGATTGGTAAACTATTTATCAAAAGTTACTAATTTCATAAAAGAAAGCCAACTTCTAAATTTCAAGTTTCTAGTCTAATTGGTTCCCGAGATATTGTCTTGTCAAATTTTGTATATAAATGGCCGCCATCTTGAATCAAGATGGCGGATTTTAAAAATATTTCTTTGCGAGCACCTAAGAGGTAAGAGGAACACACCTACAAAATTTCATGGTCGTTGGTCCAGTGGTTTCAGAGATATCGTGATGTGTCAGTGAGTGGTATTTGGATTTTATATATATAGATTATTAATATTGTTGTAAAAAATATAAAATATTTGATTATGATGATTATTTTCCCGTTATAAAACAATTATCTTTTCTTTTAAACAAAAAAAATAAATAATAAATTGCATTTTTGATTTAGCTCAGCTAATTTTTCTTCAAAATTATAAAAAGAAAACGAAAAACTCTATTACATTTAGCCCAGTAAGTCGAGGGGACAAAAATGATAACTGGATTTTTGCCCCCGGTAGATTCGGAAAAACTGGTGAGAAAATGCAATTTTCTCTTGATTTATCATTTCCATTACTTCCAATTTGTTGGGCTCACCTCGGCTCTAATGACACCAGAATTATTTTCGGGCATTAATTTAAAGAACTTTGGACTTTCCTCATACTTTTAAACAATATTAACGGTGAAGGAATAATTTTTTAATTGAAAAATACCATTTTTAAGGTTTAATAAAATTTTATCGGATATGGAATGTTGCGAACTGAAACGACCAAATAGTTCTACTTACATTTATAGCCATCTTACAGCATTAAAATGGCCGATTAGAAAAACCATTTCAGTAAAAATGATTCTTTCGAACAAAAGCTAATTTATAAGATTTATTAGATTATTTAGTGCAATTTATTTCAGGGATATCGTTATGACCACCATTTTGAATTAAAAGCATGTATTGATGTTTATTCGTTGTTGGTCCCGCATAAGTTTCAAACTTCTACACCCATTTTTTCTCTTCCAGATACGCTCAAACATAATATTTTGATACATTTGATCGCATTACATTCTATACATGCATAGATACATTTGAAACATATATTTGATTCAACTGCATGTTATATTTGTAACGATTAAATATATTTGACGTGTCTATTACACATTCTATTACTACCATTACACTAAGAGTAATTATACATTGTACATTAGTTGTTTTGCTGTGTGAAGTTTCATTTGGAAGCTAATTACTCTCTCTTTAGTGATAAGCATGTAATGGTGATGTAGGTTCTCTGTTATCGTAATGCAGCTTAGTGTTATCATGTTTTCCCATGCAAAAGAGAGATAACATGGGAGCGAGCAAAGTGCCTCACTAAGGTTGGGAATATGCCTATAGTTTTATTACCCAGACATTCCTCCCACGCTCTTCTTTGTTCCATTCATTAATACACATTTCTTTTCTATAAATGTACATTTTTTTCATTCATAATTGTTTTATTATATTATTAATAATTTTTAAGGTCATTGCTACTATTTTTTTACACATTCAACTTTTATGAAAACACTTTTTTTTCAGTTTAAATTAAAATTTAATTTTCTCATGCACTAGTCCAGAAGATAATGTCCATAAAAGTGATTGACTGATATTGATCTAGAATTTTATATGAGTTTGAAACTTGTGAATTTTTGAGACTGAGTACTCATTAAGTTTCGAGTAAAAAAAAAACTATATGACAACATGATTTATTTTTGGTTGAAATGAAAAGTCTAAAATAATAAAATAATAGTAAAATGATAATAATAATAATAATATTCGAAAATCGAACCAAACTGTAATTCGTGAGGGTTATAAAGGCACATTTTACGATGGTTTTCAAGTGGAGGAATATTAATATTATTATCTTTTTGCTATTTTATTTCTTTTTTTGTTAAGACCATACAATCCAGATATATATATAAAAAAATTCTGTCAAATTATTTAAAACTTGAAAAAAACAAGTTGTTCAACCTGAATTACCACAAAATATCGATCAATATAACTAATTCATGAAATTATTTATTTATTTAATTGATTCTAGCCTTTTATAAATAAATACTTAGGTGTTAAAAAGATCTTATTATTCATTATTGTTTCCACAAAACGAAAATATAATCCTTTACTACTTGTCATTATTTATTACTGGTCTTATATTACTTTGCTTTGTAAGTTTCATCGCACACCTATTACCCCAATTTTGAACCACTTACCGTCATTCAATCTTCTCCAAATTTTGCACATAGAAACAACTAAGGTGAAGAATACAGAAACCAAAATAATAATAATAAAAAAACAAAATGGCGTCATATTTCTTTGCTTTTTAAGTTTCATCGCACACCTATTACCCCAATTTTGAACCACTTCCCGTCATTCAATCTTCTCCAAATTTTGCACATAGAAACAACTAAGGTGAAGAATACAGAAACCAAAATAATAATAATAAAAAAACAAAATGGCGTCATATTTCTTTGCTTTTTAAGTTTCATCGCACACCTATTACCCCAATTTTGAACCACTTCCCGTCATTCAATCTTCTCCAAATTTTGCACATAGAAACAACTAAGGTGAAGAATACAGAAACCAAAATAATAATAATAAAAAAACAAAATGGCGTCATATTTCTTTGCTTTTTAAGTTTCATCGCACACCTATTACCCCAATTTTGAACCACTTCCCGTCATTCAATCTTCTCCAAATTTTGCACATAGAAACAACTAAGGTGAAGAATACAGAAACCAAAATAATAATAATAAAAAAACAAAATGGCGTCATATTTCTTTGCTTTTTAAGTTTCATCGCACACCTATTACCCCAATTTTGAACCACTTCCCGTCATTCAATCTTCTCCAAATTTTGCACATAGAAACAACTAAGGTGAAGAATACAGAAACCAAAATAATAATAATAAAAAAACAAAATGGCGTCATATTTCTTTGCTTTTTAAGTTTCATCGCACACCTATTACCCCAATTTTGAACCACTTCCCGTCATTCAATCTTCTCCAAATTTTGCACATAGAAACAACTAAGGTGAAGAATACAGAAACCAAAATAATAATAATAAAAAAACAAAATGGCGTCATATTTCTTTGCTTTTTAAGTTTCATCGCACACCTATTACCCCAATTTTGAACCACTTCCCGTCATTCAATCTTCTCCAAATTTTGCACATAGAAACAACTAAGGTGAAGAATACAGAAACCAAAATAATAATAATAAAAAAACAAAATGGCGTCATATTTCTTTGCTTTTTAAGTTTCATCGCACACCTATTACCCCAATTTTGAACCACTTCCCGTCATTCAATCTTCCCCAAATTTTGCACATAGAAACAACTAAGGTGAAGAATACAGAAAAAAAAAATTGTACATAAGACCAGTTTTTAAAAATGGAATTTTTATATTAATTATTTCTTCTTCATTTATTTTTCTTCTTTATATCATTTTTATTCTTTATTGTTCTAATTATTTTTATCCTGCAAATAGAAATTATTATGAGTAAAATATGTAAATGTTGAGTAGGGAATGCAATTCAAGGAGGAATATACAGTGGAAGAACTCCTAGGAGCGGCGTTGATTGAGATTACGGTTATACTGTACCAGCAATACAGTCATAATTTGAAGGTTTAACTGTCTTTTTGAATGGAAGGGAAATTAAACACGTAATCATCTCTATACAAAATCAACGAAGATATCTAATATCTAAGGGGATTTATTCACTTTAGTACTGCTTTAATTATTAATTAATCAATTCAAATATAATATTATATTATTCTGTACCTATAAGAAAAAAATTATTAAGTTCAAACTGAAGTCGTAATAAATAAATAAATACAAAAAGGAAATAAAATAAATTAAAAGAATACTTTTAAAATCGCATTCGCAATTGAGAAATTAATTATTTCAGTTGAATTTAATATGCCCAGGTAATTGTATAAAAGCTGCGGTACTTTGATAGGATCTGCTACTTTTATTGGAGCAGTTAATTTTTATAGGAGCTGGTACTTTGATAGGGCCTGCTACTTATATTGGAGCAGGTCATTTTTATAGGAGCTGGTAATTGTGTAGGATTAACAGAATGTTCTTATATGCTTAAGTTTATTACATATTTGTTGCATACATATTATACATAATTAAATTATTGATATAAAAAGATTTATTGGGTCAAAATACTTCGGCATTTTCATAATATTGCAGAATTCCTATACATATAGCCGGCATCTTGACTCGCCAGAATGGCTGATCGTAGAAATATTTCTTAGCGAACCTCAAAACAACCAAAAAAACTTCCATGCAAAATTTCCGCTTTTTTTTTGTTAATAACTCTGGTTCTACTCAATATTTTTTCGATGAAAGCTAGCCTACAACATGCTCAACATGTTGAGGCACAAAATAACTCTATTTTGTTCAGCCACTTTTGTGCCTATAAAATCGTCTTGGTGGCGACTAACATGCATTCTTACAGACAGGAAAAATCGCGGTCCGAGACATCCCAGACAAACTTTCTCATAATATACGAGTTCATAATTAATTAGCCCAGCTTTTTCGAAGATAAATTTGGCTTCGGTTTTCGTTTAAAAAAAGTATTTCTCAGTTCAACATTTTATACTGACAAAATTTAATTTTTTTATATAAATATTAAAGTGGTATTATCATTTATATCAATCTATTTATCAAGGATATTGTGAGGATGAGTTACACGTATTAATTACATTTAATCATGAGTTAAGGATGTATAACAATTACATTACAATCATTATATAATGTGTATCGGTGCCAGTGAGTCCATCTCAAGACCCACCTTATTATTTCACCTCGTTATTTCGTTTATAATAAATATTGTTACTATACACAATTATAATTTGGTTATTAGAATGAGCATTGGCAATTAGCACCCCCAATTTTAGAGTTGAAATTCAATCTTCGATTTCACCTTGAGCCTTGGGGTATAATTTTTCTGAACCTTTGTACAAAATTTTATCAAAAACGACCCAGTATTTTTGTCTCCACGCGTCTACACAGACGACAGACCTACAATTCAAGACATAGTGGGTGTAAGTTGTGTTTTCCTTGTTCTTAGATACTGAAGGTTTTATGAGAAACGTAATAAATTCTGAATCTTCAACGTCAATACGGAATTGCATTTTTTATCTCCTCAGAGCCTTTGCCAAAATAGAAACTAACTATTTTCTGGTGGTAAATAGTATTTCATGCCATGGTTGTCTTCTTGCGTCTATGTCAGAATTTACAAATTTATGATTTACACCACTAATACTTTAACCACTTCAATTATCAATTATTGTTATGTGCATTTGTACAATTATTCAATTTGTTTTTATCTCTATTTATTTTTGTTTCAGGTCAGTTACAAAATTGCGCATGCGTTATGAAAATAAAGGTATAAAATTTAAATAATTTATTTCTCTATCCTATATGAATAGATAGTATATCACAAATCATCGGTTAATTTTTCACACCAATCCTTCAATCAATTGCAACAGGGATATTCTTTAAGCCTTAGATGATTTTGAGGGGAATAATTTTAAATTAAAAATAAATATATTGAAAAACTAAATAAAGCAAAATAAATTATCTACGTTCCCCGGATTTAAGTAAAAACATTTTTAAGTTATGTAAGAAGTTTATAAACTATCAAACCAAACAAAAAGTTACTTATTTATACGACCATGGTCTGTTTGCAGGGTATCAAAGTACTGGATATGTGTATCGCTTTAAAAGTCGTAACATAATCTTCAATAACACGTGAAAAAGTGAGTTCGAATCCCAGAGACGTGAGATATGTTTCACAATGATGATCTCATCGAGTAGATGAGTAAAGTGGCCTGATAACCTCTGGCCTGTAATAACCCTGGCAGTTGATCGGGACTAAAACCCAAAAGAAAAGGAAAAAAAACGCATGTGAAAAATCACGTTAAAATACATTAAATTGGAATATTTAGTCTTCATGGAGATTATATAGTTGCAAACGTATAAAGATAGTTTTCTTTTGTTTATTTTACTATAGGATTTGAATACGACTGAAAAAACAAGATTTGTTGACGTGCCACATTTGCAGACCTAGCATGAAGTCAAAAGCTGGCAATAAACAGCATTATATAGATACAAAGCTAGTTATCGAGAGAAAGCTTAGCCCTTAGTTCCGCAAGACTAAGCAATAACTTCGTGTTATTATTAAAAACACATCAATTTTTTGAAAATACGAAATATATTTTACGTGCGGAGAAGCAATTGTGTTGAAATCCTTAAAACTGTATATACTATTGTAGTGGATATTATTTAATATTAGATAGAGAACTCTACGTTATCTGATGATGATTTTTGATGTCACCAATATTCATATTGTTTATTTTAACTCTCTCTACGGTTTTGAGAAGTATGTTCGAGTGAGGTCGGTATTGTCGGTTAGATACGTGAATTACTGTCTATATGTTATATTAAGATAATAGTATGACTCTACTGGAAGGAAGTATGACTCATTACACGAGTGCAGTTAAGTTGGTATGCGTGATGCCTTGAGTTGGACGCACACGTCTGTAACGCTCCTCTCAGCATAGCAATGAGTTAAAAAACGCCTTAATATTATCTTGCCAACGCAACACGCTTCTTCTACCTAAGCAAGTTTTTGTGTTTTCTTACATGAACATTTGTTTTTCTTTCAAAACATATTATTCAACACGCGTGAAGAAAACAATCACTTCATGCTTATTATAGATTAATTATCAAAAAAAAAGCAATTAGAGTTATTTAAGTTGTAATTAGACGTGTAAAACTATCTAATTAAAATGCCAAAATCGAAAGTAATACAATATCTATGAACCAAACGAACCGTATTTACGAACCGTATATACGCGTCTATACTTCAATTGTGATGCATTTAGAAAAATGCATCATGCAAACATTGCACCGCTGTTTGGTTTTTTACACAATATGATATTATGATAATAAGTATAAGAGATAAAATCATTATTTGGAAACCAATTTTTAAATGAAATTAAAATTATAGAAGGGCCGGGATTTGAACCTTTGGATTTCCAGTACGATGCTCCATTCAAATTTAGCTACACCGGAGAAGAGGCTCTCGACTTCCCTTCAGGGTACGATTTTTCTGATCTTTGGCTCAAAGCTGGGACGATTATGGTGGACACCTTCGATTTTTTTTTTAAATTGGCTACGTATTCTTTGCCTCTTCTACTAAAGCATAGTTAGTTATAGTTATTTTTTGTTGTAAAGACTGACATAAAGTGCAGTGTTTTTAAGTAATAAAAAAGTTTTCCTTTCCTGAAAAGGGTGTTGGGAAAACTGTGTGAAAAGACCAAAAGTTGAACGACCTGAGAATGAAGCTGAAGTAATGCTCTACCCCTTATACCGTCCAGATATATTCAGGAGGGTTGGGAGCCTTACCCACATATTTACTACCTTATCTCTTCGGGCGTTATATCGCTCAGCCAAAGGGCTCCAATATATAGAAAAGGGTTGAAGGCTTTAACGTACACCTGTAAAGTTCATACATGAGAACCAGGCTTCAGATTCTTTAAGGGCTTAGGGGCCTAAACCGAAATATGGCTCGAGCATAAATAAACTTTTAGAGGCTGCAAGTTGTCTCCAGATTTTATATGGTAACGATTTTTTTTTTTTCATTGATTTTTACCAACCTACTTGTTCAAGAGGGGTTTTATCTTTTATCACAATAAACAAGAGGGTTATAATCGAGACGTTTATCTTTAAGAACATGACCGACACACGTGAACCAAGATTGAGGTGTTTTCTCACGAATTAAGTATAATTGACCTATTATAGTTATTCAGCAAAAGTTAATTATCCCTGTAATCAGATTTTTCACTCATATCAATCCCTACTATAATCAACAGCTTTAGGTTTTTAGGGTTCACATATCCAAAAACGAGGACCTTATGCAATCCTGCGGCAGTGGTGAGGTAAGATATTGGGGGCCCTCCACAAACTTTTAGTGAGGGCCCAAAATAAATTTTGGGCCCTCTATTTCCCTTCCAGGAGCCCCCAGGGGCCCCCTGCGCCGCGGGTCCCAAGGTCCCGTTATCGCCGCCGCTGTCCTGCGGTTGACTGCCAGTCTGTCCATCCTTAAAGTACCTGCAATCGCCGAAAGTACCCAACATAAAAATTTGAAACTATGCATTTATGTGTGATAAGATAATCATCCATCAAAATCAAATTTTCGCGCCAACACAATACTTTTTCTTTGAATGAGAAATTAAAAAACGTATAAAAAAGCACCTCAAACAAAAATCTTTAATAATCCAGTAAATATTTAAGTTCTTGGCTATAAGGTAATGGTCGGACCATAGTGTTTACTCAATTATGGCCACATTGTCACGGTGATCGACACTGCAACTGAATGTAGTCGCTTCCGATAGGGAAGAATTTACGATGTGTGCAATATCTAGCTCATTGAGATCTAATTAACTAATAGCGCAGAGTATCTTATTATGGTGGAAACGCACCGTAGATCACTATTCTTGAAAATTCATAAAGTGGAGTCGTGTCCCCTTAAAGTTAAAGGCATGGATGTTAACAGACTGACACACAAATCTACTGACAGACACGATGAGATGAATATCCAAGAGACATTTTTTTTCCTCTATGAGTGATAACTTCTACTACCTTATATAAAGTAAAGAGTGGAAATAATTGTTAGCATAAGGAAGCCGGACTGGTTGATTGGCTACCCTTGAAAGAAGCTTGGCTTGAATGATACCCTAGTGAGAGATGTGTTGGTCTAGTTACAGAGCGAGTGAGAGAGTGCGAGAGAGTATTGTATTGATCTGCAGGCTTGGAACTGCACTCTCCCCCCCCCCCGGGCCCTTTCCTCTAACTTCCTATACTTACATCTTCAAACAACCCTTCCTACTTTCAACTTTAACTAAACCACAAACCTGTTCCAACCTTAATCAAAGTGACATGGTCAGGTATCAGGTGGAGAGTAAAAGAGTAAAAGTACGTGTACATTATAGGTAATTAGACTAAACATATTAATATAAAAAAAAAAAAAAAAAACACTCGGGTATACTAAACCCGCAACCCTTATACCAAGAACCTTTAAAATACATAATACTTTTATAGGTGATTAAGGCATTATTAGGAATTAGTCAGTGAACTGATCAGTGACGATGACTGTGAAGACAAAACCGGTCTGTATTTCGTTTTGGTTTGTGCCAATGCACCTACCGATTAATTGAATTATAGTAATAGTGTTTGTCTTTATTATGAATAAATTCTATAACATTTTAAAAGGATACTATTAACTGCATTCAAATTATTAAAAGGGCAAAAGGAGGGAGAAAGATAGATAAAATAACCCTCTTCGCTGGTAATCGAATACTCATTTTTCTTATATGAATTTTCTTCTTCTTCTCTTGTAATATCGTTAATGACTTTGATCTCAATGCTTTGAATTTAAACCATTTTTTAATAATACTAGATCATTTATCTTCCTTTGTGAAGGAAATTTTTAAGTTAAAGTAGAATTAAATAGTCTAATAGTTTTTGTTAAAGATATATGAGAAGACACTAAGATACTGGATACTTTATATTTAAGCAAAGAATATTTTATAACACACATCACTTATAAAAAATATGAATTAATAATAATCTGACATTTGACAGATACATATTTAAAAAAATATTTCATTTGTTTTTCCAACACACCCTCTCAATTGAAACATTTTTTTTT
>KZ651117.1:802461-821846 GCA_001010745.2 Gerris buenoi
TTTAAGCTGGTTATATATATATATATATATCCATGGCTCTCTCAAAATTTCGGATTTACTGCCGAGTAAAAGACGTCATTTATCAGAAGTTTTATGAGCTGAGTGATGTAAAAATTGTGAATTCTTTTCACTGCTTTGAATGTTTTGGGTGTTCAAACGCTTCATTTTCTTTCTATACCTGGTGGTTTCTTCTTCAATACTGCGAACTGGTAGCCCTACAATTGGACACCCATAATTTAATTGTCTTCTTATCGGGTACCGGGCCGTGTAAACAGCCGAATGTGTCTAAGAAATAAACTGCTACCTGTTGATAACGGAATTAACATTTTTTAAATTATTTTTTTAATAGCGAAAGGGCAATGCTCACCAATACACTGTCAATTGCAGCGGCGCTTTTGAAATTATTTTTTAATAGCGAAAGGGCTATGCTTGCCCCTGGCAATAGCAGCAATGGGAAAGAGGGTGGCATATGAATGAAATCATTTTTAATAAATAGAAAAATGATTTAAAAATAATTGGCAAACTTTTTCCTCCAGAAATTTTATTATATTTATGTAATTAACTTTTCAAATCGGGGAGTCATTTCTTTCTGTTTTTATTTATGTTTATTGTTTCTTAACCAACTGTAAGTCTTAGCTGTGTTTTTTTTTATATGCCTAATATACATATTGTTAACTATCCTCTTTGGGATTGACTCTCCGTGAATAATATTCTTATTGCTTCCGAGCTTACCGAAGGTAACGGAAGCTATGTGATCGTTCTGAAGAACGAAAAAATTTTAGGTCTCCGATTTCAAAAATTCCAAGACAGAAATCCGTTTCAGACATCAGGGAACATTTTTGGTTCCGTGTCTGTCTGTCGGTCTGTCGGTCTGTCGGTCTGTCGGTCTGTCGGTCTGTCACAAATTTTTGCGAACCGCCATATCTTAAAAACTACACGTCCAATTTTAATGAAATTTGGGTGGTAGGTCATACTTAGCCCATTGTTGGTCCCATATAAGTTTCAACTTTCTGCGGTTATTTGTTCATCTTCTACATGCACACAAACATACATTTATTTACAGCTATATCTTTAAAAGTAATCATCTGATTTTAATGAAATTTTCATGGTTTGTCGAGAGTAGCTTGCAGATAGCACCTGCCAAATTTCAACCACCTGCGCACTTCAAATCGTACTAAATTAATATGTCTTATACTACAAAGCCTCATGGCTCACTGACTCACTGACTGACATTAATGTTTACCCACTTCCAGAAGAGCTAGAGACTTGCGGTTTGCGCCATTCGACGCGCAACGTCTACATTGTGAACCAAAATAATTATAAAAAGTTCACTTTTCCCCCTCCTTCCACCCTTAAAAAATAAAAATGGCCGACTTGATTTTTAAGCTGGTTTGAGGGCTTATTGCAGCCAAACGGTAAGTCGTACTAGAAAATGGATAACACAAGTGGTAACTGATTTTAAAAGATCTACAACTTTAGTCCTATGAGTTTTTGTCGAATCATCAACGGTTGTACCTTAAATGGTGATAATTTTGTTATTTTTTGGTTTTGTTTTTTTCCATTTTTGTCTTTGAATGGCCATAGATTCTATAATAGTTGGCCGATTTTATTTCTGATTGCGGCGATTGAATCTCACACTAATGCTCTTTAAATTGAGTATATTTTATTTCATTAGTTCATCCTACTTGCTGAGAACATGAGAGTAAACTTTTTCCCGTGCGCCGTGTCACGTGACCACTTTTTTTGGTTTTTAATATTGTGTCGTATATCATTTTAAAGGCCTTGATATGAACATTAAAGCTATTTTATTTGTTGATTTTTTAAAAATTTTGTGCATGTACTTTTGTACCGATTTATAATTTTGTTGTAGGTTAATGGGTTTAAATACTTTTTTGATATTAGGTTTTTTATTTCTAAGTATTTATTAGTTAAATTAATGCCCTTTTGTATTGTTTGTTTTTTAAAAATATAATTTTGGTACCTTTAGAGTACAGGGGTACAAATGTTAAAGTTAATCTTTTATAGTGTGATGTATATCGTTAAAAAGCTCTTGCATCGTAGATTAATTTTTGTTATATTATATTTTGTGTTATTTTTAGTTTAAGGGGGGGGGGAATAAAAAAAACCTGTTTAAGGCTGGGCCACACCTGTCCGCACTGTGCCCGCACCGTATGACGGCCGTGTGTAGGCCGTGTGTTGTCCTTAGGAAATGTCAAAAGTAAACAAAAATAATCAAAATGTCGGTGAGAGCACGGTGCGGAAAGGTGTGGACCATGCCTTACATTTCCTTAGGTTTATTCCTCACCGAGTGTTGCCCAACCACGGCCAACACACGGCCGTCATACGGTGCGTGCACGGTGCGGACAGGTGTGGCCCGGCCTTTATACAGAGGTTTCTACGATTTGGTTGCAGTTTTATATTTTTTTATTAAATAAATTATTGATGCGCTAACTTTTGGCGCTTGTTGGAGGCTTTGTTTCTTTAACAAATGTTTAAACTTTTCCGATTTTATTAAATATTTACTGGAACAGTGCCGCGCTGTTCCAACTTTTTGATATTTATGGTATTTTTCTTAATTTGGTCTTTTCTTTGCGAGGAAGCTATGTGCCACATTAATTGGCAGAGTATTTTTTATTAATTATCTGAAAAAAAGGAGCAAATTTCTAAGTGTAAGATGTTTATTGATTTAAATGTCATTATCATAGTCAAAAGCATATGTCAAAAGCCTAATGGCCAAGATGCCAAATCCCTGCAATGGATAACAAATATTCAAGAAATGTTTATCTAGAATCTAGGAGAATATGTTATGCTACATATCCAGTAATGCGGTACATGGAGGCGGAGAGGTTTACGCTAAAAACTTAAAATAGAGATATTCGCATGCATCTGGGCCGGGATCCAATTTCGTGAGTTCGCCCTGCCTTTGCCT
The DNA here is from genome assembly GCA_001010745.2 of Gerris buenoi. Classification (NCBI taxonomy): domain Eukaryota; kingdom Metazoa; phylum Arthropoda; class Insecta; order Hemiptera; family Gerridae; genus Gerris; species Gerris buenoi. The sequence goes on from KZ651117.1 coordinate 805,391, forward strand.
CTACTCAAGTTAGAATTTTGCTTTCACTGCCAAATTTTGCATAATTATTTTTACTGATATCACACTTCTACATTATAGAGACTACCCTTAATGTCCAATGTCTCCTTCTTGTTTGATTAAACGATCGTTCTAACTATTGACATTATGTTATTGTGATAACATTATGCTAAATCTCTGTCCAATACAACTCGTGCTACTCATTCTTATACACGACTTCACAATCAATCAAAAACTAAGTTTTTCGGTGAAATCCGCATCACGTATGGGATGTTTTGCTTCCACTACTAGAAGCATCTTCAGGGTTGTGGTGCATCGTGATGTTGACTCGAAGCAAAGAGTCTTGTGATTGCTTCGAGTCAACATCACGATGCACCACACCCTAGACAATGCTTCCAGTACTGGAAACGAAACGTCGGACTTCAACCCCTTCGTGACGCGGATTTCACCGGAAAACCATGTTTTTGATTACGCGGAAGCCCTACGCACTAAGTTGACCTCACTGTTACTTTTGCCATTTGTTGGTTGTTTCGAGTTTTTAAAGTCGCACTTAATTATTAAAGAACATTCTATTAAAAGTTACCATACAAATAACTCCTTTCCAGCGGGGAATCGAACCTGGCCTCTTACAGATTTTACCTTGGAATCATGATTTTTCTGAAAATGTATGCTACATCTACACAGACTACAGGCGACAAACATTATTTTATAAATTGCAGTTTTCGACTCAAGGGACCTTTAATTTAATATCGCTTAAAAAAAGTGTTACCCCACTGGGAGTCGAAACAGATCCAAATCTCGTGTGAACATTTTTTCAATAATAGGGCTTGAGGAAGCTATGTGCAATTGGTAAACTATTTTTTCCTTAAATTTCTATTTTTTCCTTTTATATCTGATTTTTTTCTTTTGCCTATTAATGTTTTTTTTTTCAATATTAATGCTGAATTCTGCTTTCTTAACACCGGAGTTCTTAATCATTTATTAGTCCGGGATCCTCTACAGTTAGAGAAGTCATACGATTACAGATATGAGAATATCAAAGAGGATTTAGAGTATAAATAGAGAATAAATATTGATAATGAGATATGAGTATGATGATAATGATATTGATTTGTTATTGAAAGAGAATAGATTTGAGACTGTTGAGATATAGAGGTGTGGAAGTGGAAGGAAGTGGAATCTAATTGAGTGAATGAGGAGGATGCAGTGATTCAACTCTCTTCATACTACAGTTTACTACATCTCTACACACAACAAACAACTATTTAACAATTGTTTAGAGTTTAGCTTGCTACTCTGGTACTCTTGAGTTCTAGAGTAGTAACAGTCTAATCTCACAATCAGACTTTCCATTCAGCGAAATTTGATTCAACACAAATTCATTGTTAAGTATGCTCAGAGAGTTAAAATTATTATGGGATCATTTTTTCGGCTTCTTTCAACCAAATCATCCAAGATTTAATAAAAATTCGATAAGTACTTTTAAAGATATAGTTGTTAATAAATACAAGTTTGTGCTTAGTAGACGAAGCAATAGATGCTGAAGGTTAGACTTAATATTGTTCCATACAATACGCTAGTAGTGTAATAGGCTTATTATAAATTAATAGCCATCCAAATTTCATTAAAACAGAACGAGAATCGAGATTTTTTTAAGATAATATGGTGATTTGCAAAAATGTTGAACGGCAGACCATAAAATGTTTTATGTCTTGCATGATTTTCTGTCCTGGTATTATTGAAATCGAATACATAAAACATTTCGTTTTGGACATGATCACAATGCTTTGGTTAGCTTTGGTACCCTTGGATGCAAAACAAAATAAATAAGTAAAAAAAATAGATTTGAAAATAATGTGTTGTAAAAGGAAAACATAATTTAAATAAATACATTATAGGACTACAGTTTCAAAGAATTTCCTCATTTTGAATTTAACTCCAATTCTTATATTTAATATAGTATATATGTATCATAAATTTAATAAATTCCTTCACTAGCCCCAAATTATATTTAATTCTTTGGCGGTGTATTTACTATTATTTTAATGTACTATTTTAATGTACTATTATCTATTGTATAATGCATATTTGAATAGATATAATAAAAATAATTATGCTATAACAACTATTATTATAGTACAAATGTAATTATACCAGTGGGCATGGAGCTGGTGTAACTTTGCCTACACTCACTGGCCAAGGTATTCGTTTCTTTGGTAAACAATGACAATAGTAACAATCTTAATTCCTCATTAGTAGATTAAGAAAAAGACTTTCATTACATGGCATTTTGATGGTAGATTTCGGTGTATGAGTTCTTTTTCATATACGAGTTCATAATTACTTGGTTCAGTGTTTTCCATTTGATACATTCTATCTGTAACATGACACCAAAATTTACTATAAAAATAACTCTTCTTCGATGGGGAATCGAATCAGGTATCTAACGTCCAAGCTTATAGCTATTTTCTCAGGAGCTATATTTTTTCCAACGAAAATAGTCGCAACCATTTTCGAGAAATAATTATTTTCACGTTTTTTCAGAGTTTCAGGGGTTAGCACCCTCTTTTGAGCTAAGATTAATTTCATGCGATTTCTCTTTGGGGTATGATTTTTCATAACTCTTACTATTAATTAATTCGGCCCAGTAGTTTAGACTCCACATGTCTGCATAGACGACAAACCGACATAAAAAAATAAACACTTTTTGGACTTAATGGCTCTCAAAATGTGTAAATACATCAAAACTAAAAATTGAATTCTCGCTTCAATGCAAACCTTTCTCGTTATAGTATACCTACAATAATAAAAAAAAGTAAGTTGTTAAAAATTGTCGGAAGTTCATGACATCAATACAGATTGTATAGTAGAATCAGACCGAAAGTGTGTCTTTGTTTTCTTCAATTTCTACTTCTTATAGGTTCGAAAGTGCAATATATTAATGAACTTTGACTTGTTTACTATAGTAATCATTGCTGTTAGTTAATATGTAAGATAAAGAAGTACAATACTATTTACATTGCAATGTATAAGGATCTAGGTATAGAACGAGTATTGCGAGGTGGGGATGCCTGCATGAAGCTAACAAAGATTTCAACCAGTCTGTATCGGTCTGGCAGGGCGTTACAACGTCATGCCCCTAGTTCCAATCTATTATATACCTAGGCACCATTTTACTTTTATAAATTTAGCCGAACTATTTAGTTAACGTCCTTAATTTCATTTTAAATTTAATCTATAAGCAATTATTTTTTTAATCGGAATAAAATATAGTATTTTTCTAGGAAATTATAATTAATAAATACAATTAAAAACATAATAAGTATTACAAATTATATAGCTTTATATATTTGCGTAACTAACAGCTATATGTAACTTTTTATAGGTAAAAAATGTATACTTTTTTCCTCCTTAATTATTGATAACGTTAAAACAACAATAAATCGCAGAAATAAAAATTAATTAGTTTATCACTGAAATTACTTTCGAAAATTTTTAATAAGGTTTCGACCAATTTAATTTGTTCAGATATTAATTAAATTATTATTTAAACGTTAAAATGCAAGTTTACATATATATAATTAAAAAATAAAAATTTCCAAAGCATTGTTCAATAATTTTTGTCAGGTTGGTTTACATACATTATTTAGTTGTTTTGAGTTTAATGTGAAAAAACCAAAACATTAATAACTATATACTTACTAACCAACTTAAATTTTACAATATTTTTACTGAAAATTCAATATTGATTATTGTATATAGCAGTAGCTGAGAGTAATCAATAAAAGTTGACTGCTTATTTTGCAATATTCCTCTTCCACTTAAGGCATCTTCAGTCCTCTAAAATCTACTTCCTGGGGATAGACAACATTTATTTTTAATTTGCTACGTAATTTATATAATCGAGTATTATATAATTACCCTTTATTATATAATTGCCCCGACGACTCACCTTGAAATGTTTAGTTATTGCCAAGCTAAGGCAACCACATATATTCCAATAGAAGAAAATGTTTGTTTTGATTTGTAGGTCTTTAAATAGATATAATAACTTGGATAAATTATTTCTCGTTTTCTAAATATAAAATTAAGTCCGTTGCCACGTGCCTAAGGGCTCGTTGTTATACATAAATATTGTCACAACTTTATTAAAAATTGGTCTGAACTTTATTACACATTGTCACAACTTTTGTTATACATTGAAAGCCTTATTAACATTGTCACAACCTTGTTTTTCATTGCCACAATTTTATTCACGTTATCACAACTTTATTACACACTGCCACTACTTTATTAGGTACATATTGTCATCATGACATTATCTAACATTGTCACAATTCATCACACCCTGTCGCAGCTTAATTACACTTTGTCACAACTTTATTATACATTTCCACAACTTTATAGAGTCCAAATTGTCACAGCCTTACATCTACAACTTATTAAAAAACCGTATATCAGTTTAATTTTATCAAATAGAAATCTCGTCACTGTAAGTTAGGAAAGGATTTTTTTCTATTTAATTTATTATTATTATTTTTTACAAAAAGAAACGAAGCTAAGTATCTAATTTTTTCGCTTATTCAGATATAAGTGGACAAAGAGAAGATAATTTGATGTTTTAGAATTTAGTAGATTTGCAAGAGCGATGGGTTGATCGGAAGCCAAGAATTGCCATTGTGTTGCTATAATGTGTTCGATCATCCCTGAAATCTTCTTTACTCGCTTTTCGCTTTATTCACTCCAATATATCATACTCATACAGTCCATTTGCAGATATTATTTAAATTTTATTTATTTTGGGTGTGGGATCGGGATCATTTCCAAATTTATTTTTTCTGTTTTTCCCCGAGATATGAACATGTATAGAAATATTAAGCAGTGGATTATTGAAATGTTTATAAGCGGTTCATATATTTAAACGAGAGGACTATGCATTTGCTTTTTCCTAAAAAGATTAAATTAGTTAATTAATATTTGTAAATTTCATTCCTTAAATATTTAGTGACAAATTATGATATGATAAATTAAAGAGGTACAAGGTACAATGTACAATTGGAGTTTTATAAAAGAATAACATTCTTGCGAAGCTTACGAATTTTTTTATTAGTTGGTAGTAGCTAGTAAACCTATTAAATTAAAAATAATACAAATCCAGTGGAACAAGGGTGTTTTATATATTAGTAACTGAGAGTTAAATTATTAAGTCTCATTTCCCCAATTATAGCTATTTTCTATTTTCTACTTGCTGGAAACGTCAGTTCATCATTAAATAGTCTGTCTTCTTTACATCTTCATTCGTTCTTCTTCAGTCTTTGATATTTAGTCTTTCTTCTTCTGTCTTTCTTATTAAGTTTTTCTTCTTAAGCAGTTTATCGAGTAAAAATGTACTTAAAAAAAACCGTAATCATCTGCCGCAGCTTAATGAAGTACGAAGTATACCTGCATAGATTTCATGTTACCGTATAAAGTATTTTTCTTTTTTCAAAATTGTACTGTAAAATATTTACCTCTGATTTACAGATACACGTATCTTGTTATTAAGAAATCATCTTTAAAAAGTTAAATTATAAAATAAAGTAATATTGGGAATTAAAAAAAAAATCTTATGAATATTAAATTTAATTTTCATTATTATTTGTAAATAATAAAAAAAACTTATTAAAAGTTAAAAAAAAATTAACTGAACAAATGTTGAACAACTTTCTTTTTATAAGACTCAATAATATGAAAGAAATGTCTTTAAAAAAAATCCAAAAAAGGGGGGGGGGAGACAGAAAATGTAAATTTATGTCCTACCCGAGAGAGATTTTCTGCTGGTAGATCTAAAGCCTTGGCAACAGTAAATAAATAAATCTACTCCAGAAACCTTTTTGCTATTCAGACTTCTTTTATATTCTTAAAATTTAAAAAAAAAAAAAATCTATCTCTAAGTTGAAACAAAAATAGAAAAATAATATTTTTAATATTATGAATACATATTAAGTAGTTATTATACATTAATTCATTGAGACGTAAAGACACGGATAGACAAAAAACGAGGACCTCGAGAGTCTGTTCATTATAAGTAATAAGTTCATTTTGAGAAAGTTCGTTATGAGAAAGATCATCACGAGCAAGTTTATTATTATGAGTAAGTTTATTATAAATATAAGTTCGTAAGAAGTATAAAAATTGACTGAGAGTCCGAATTCGTTATGAGTGTAATAATGTTCATTTTGAGTTGGTTCCCTGTGACTATTAAGTTCATTATGAGCATGACTTCATATAAGTTTATTAAAAGATTACGTTGAAGCTTTTAGATTTTAAGTGTACGATATGTAAAAATGTATTGTCTATATTAACATCGAATATGACTTTTTTGTAATTATTATTATTATTATTATTTTTACTTAAATTATGTTTTAATAAATATTAGACTTTGTTGCGTTTAAGATAGATTTCCCATCTACTATATCTTTCTGCAATAATATTCCATTACGCTACATAACTAAAGTAAAGTAATAATACAAGTATATTTAGTATAACGTTGCACTGTATGCATTATCATAAACATATCTCATGTGAATGCTCATGTGCCTGGCAAAAGTTCAAATTTTATGCCTATTACCTTTTGACTTTAGTCCATATATGCACCAAAGCATTTATATTTATGTTCTTGTTTAGAAATAAGATTTGCATTTATACCATGTAAAATAATGTGTAATGTGTTTGTTTCGAATTTTGTAGCCCCTTGATGGCGTTAAGATGTTGGGTGGGCGCCCAGTTCAACAAATCCCTTATATTTACCCTTGAATTGTATCATAAGTGCAAAAATATAGTTATTATTACTTTACAAATTAAAATAAATCAAATCGAATTTGTTGTTATTTGCAGCAAATACGCCCGATAACTAGAACAAAACTTTAATTCGTAGTGATACTGATTTTAAATCCCTTGTAATCAAATGTAGTTAAAATATTAATAAAAATGTTTGAAATACACTTCAAAACAGGTAATTGTTTGCATTTGGATGTGCTACAAAATAAAATTTACTTTCATCAATGTCTTGGAAATTTGATTCTTATTACTTTCATCAATGTCTTGGAAATTTGATTCTTCTTGGAAATTTGATTCTTATTACTTTCATCAATGTCTTGGAAATTTGATTCTTTTTACTTTCATCAATGTCTTGGAAATTTGATTCTTTTTACTTTCATCAATGTCTTGGAAATTTGATTCTTTTTACTTTCATCAATGTCTTGGAAATTTGATTCTTTTTACTTTCATCAATGTCTTGGAAATTAGATTTTAACGGGTAATCAACTTATATATATAGTTAAATTCTTATTTGAATGTATTACAAAATAAGACTTTATTCAAATCGAATTCAATATAATTGCATCAATGTAATGATTCAATTTAATTAAATCAATATAATTAGGAAAATCGTATCTCTAGGTGAAATCTATAATTTTTTTTTATTTTAAATTTGTGGATGCTATTGCTGCACCCCAAAAGGAAAATTAAAATAGTTAAAAATATATACATATGTATCATATGATATTAGTTCGATTCCCGGTAAAAAAATTTAATTTACTAAGAAATTAAACAAACAATGTAGAATGATTAGGACAAACACAATAAAAATGTATTTAATTTTTTAAATTTATTTTAAAAGTAGTTTATAAGTTGTAGTTTAAGAAGTTGTACCGGACAAATTGTTGATTTTTTGAAACGTCGGCCTAGTATATTTGTAAATTTATTATTTTAAAATCGATGATAGTAAAAAATGGGGAAGAGAAACAGTTGGTATGAATTGTGCAGGATGTAAACAGAGCTCTATACAAATGCAGATAACAGTCGTGTATTCTTGTACAAATATGTAGAATGGTACAGGTGCGGTACGTTTTGTTGTATTGAGGACAACGTATAGTACACCTTGGACAGCTGTTGTACAGCTCGTCCTACAAATATGAAGTAGGTTTACGGGAAGGATTTGGGCAAGGTAAAAGCGTATTAGAAAATAATCTGGGCTAAGCCAAATCTTAGGTATAAATTTAATTTTACTTCAGTTTATTATTACTTTTCCATATACGCAAAAAATCTAGTTCCAAGGTATTGATAAAAATTAATCTGACTGTTGAAAATAAAAATCAACAGTTAGTAAATCACCCGTTTAACACTTTTTAGGGTTTCGTTGGTAAAACCAAAAAAAAGAAACCCTTATAGTTTCGTTCATGTGTCTGTCTGTCTGTCTGTCTGTCACTCTGTACGGTTCCAATAACTTTTGAACCAAAAGAGATAAAAGCGTGTAACTTACCAGTATTAAAGATCGTTTTGACGCGCACACAGGAAAAATATAGAGAACTCAAAATAATCAGCTGTTCAAATTCAAAATGGCGGATAATTCACATCGCGAGAAAAAAATATTTTTTTTAAATTTTAAGTGGGGTATCAAATGAAAGGTATTGAAGAGTAGATTACAAATATATATACCACTTAGGGTTAGTGTTTAATTTTCGGCGCCATTTTGTCAAAAAACATCGAAATTTTTCGTGTCCCCCCCCCCTAAAATCGTACTTCCGCTGTTACTAAAAATATAGAAAAATATGCAAAATGTGTGGTCTGCTGGGCCATAGACAAAATAAGATTAGCAGTTCGATCTGATGAACTGGAAATCCAAGATGGCGGATAATTCATGTCACTCGAAAAAAAAATATTTTTTTAAAATTTTGTGTGGGGTATATAAAAAAAAACAAATATAAAAAAAACGATGAAATTCCATTAATTAGTTTAAAAGTTATAAGTGAATATAATTTTTTATTAGTGCGATCATTTTGATGACGTCAAAGTTTGTTTACATCTTTCAAAATACCGCCAAACATCAAATAATTTAAAAATAAGTTTTTTTTGAAGAATGATAATAAATCAGTTAGAACGGTCGCATCTAAGTACTGACCACGTCCAATGCTTTAGTGGCCTCTGAAGTGAGAAAAAGTTCCGAGGTACCCCGTACCCGATATTTCAACATATTTATATAATAACATTTTGTGCGAGTATGTCGTAGTCGTACCAATTTTTTTATTTCATTTCTAGCGTAACTTCTCATGTATTTGAAAAGAATAAAATATTGCCACGTGTTGTCAATATACTCGTAATATTATTTTCTTCTATCCTAGAGTTATAATAGCATTTATTTATTTATTTATTTATTTCAAAGTTTATAGTCTTATATGCTTTATTTATTTACTTTTATTATATCTTTCTCTTATTTCTTCTCTTCGTTTTACTTTTACGCTGGAATATAGTTATTTAATATAGCGATATTAAAAACTTTTAGATAGGAAAAGAAAAAGGTTTATTTGATAATAATCTTTAACTTGCCAATATATTTATTTTATTACGCATGCTTTATCTTCCTTTTATTTTTTATTTCTTTCCAAAAACCTACAATCCTTCGTCCGCACAATGTGCCATGAATATTGTAATACTTTTGACCATGAAATATTACATGTCATATTGCGAACGTGACATTCTCATTGAACATTCGTGTATACACCATGAAACATTACATGTTCAAATACGTATTTTAGGTAAAAGTTGTTTCCTGATCCTGGTGGTAAGCTGCATTATTATCTGACTTGAAACAAATAATTTCTAGGCATAATTCATCTAGTTGTTTAAATAACAATTCATTATCAGGTAATTTCTCTTCCTGACAAAGACGAATTTGCATTTCTCTTGTATCTATAGTATTTGAAATCATAGTAGTAGTAAAAATCCCCGTGAGATGCATTAGATATTCAAAACTTGGAAAAAATGTTTCTTAAGTGGAATATAGCGTGTCTTCACTTAAGTTCATGGAGCCAACACGCAAACTCTTAATTTTTACGTGGTTAAAAGTCCAGCGTGCGTTTCATGTACTTGATATTGGCTTAAGGGGTTTTTTTTTTTTTTGTATTATAACTTCTATTGAGGCATGCAAATACAACGTTGCGGGTTATCATTATCATTTGGATTTGGTAATGTTACCTTCCTTTTCGAAAATATCCTCTAGCCACAATGTTTAAAACACTTCACGCACTGATCGAGTAGTGTTTTCTGTTTTCTGGCCGTTTGGAAAAATTTTAGAGATGTCGATTTTTAAAAAATCCGAGCTTTCGCTTAGGAATCATGAGAATTGTTAGAACACTCAGAAAATACAAAGAAAGAATGATGCAATATGACTGGTTGATTTAAATATCTTTCATTATTAAAAAGGTACAGTTGGAATGAGGTCGGGAAAAATACTGATTTAATTTATTACTAGCTAAAGTATTAATTTGAAGTTACCAGGGGAATGAGGAGGGTTTTTCATTTTTTGAGAGAACTCGTAATAATACTGTAGATTTTAGTAAAAGACAAACCCACCTGCCAAACAACCACAAGATCTATTGAAATTGAAATTATCTACGTTTTCATATAAAATTTCATGTACTCAGTGCGATAATTTTAAATTTGACATACATGTTTACAATTTAATCTCAGAACCATATTTAGGGGCTATATCCTCCAAAATACCTGAAAAATTGATAAGAAAATCTCAAAAATTATTTGGACGATTTTGATTTAACCATTCTAATTTGTTGTCCATTTGAATAAAATATATTTTCCTCTTATTACGGCGCAGTTTTTGTTGCTGTTTAACGTAGTTTAACATATGTTGAGTCCTCCCACCAAAGCAGATTACATTTTTTAAAATCGTTCATTTTTTAAAAGTTTCGATTTTGTCGTTGGTTGCCGTCTGTCATCGAAATCTTTAGAGGACTAATTAGCATTCTTTCTATTATCCAATCGAGTTAAAACGTGACCCATAGACTCTGTACCAATACAAAAACATTCCATCAAAATTTTAGGGTCACCCATCCTAACACACACTGATTAATGACGTTGCTTGTAAAAACTCAATAATCATGATTGTTATGCATATTTTTAAAGCGTGTTTTACAAACAAACAAGTAAGGCGCGCTTCACGTAAGTACGTGAGACGATAATCACCGGTTTCTGTACGATTAAGTTGATATATTAAGTGTAATAGTTGCATATTCTTTTTCTACACTATAAGACCTTTAAATTGATGTATAGCATGCCATGGTACTACAAACCTTTTTTTTTGTAACCCGCCATATTGGCCGGGCCGCCATCTTGGAAATATTAAGTGTAAAAACACCAAGATTTGTCCAGTTGTCTAAAATGCCGAGAGGTACACGTGTGCCAAATTTCATGATTCTACCTATAGTAGTTTATGAATTGAAACAAGCCAACGGACAGACAGACAGACAGAGCCGTTATATAAGGTTTCTTTTTTACTTTGTACAGAAACCTAAAAACTTGCCGATGACTCACACAACCAAGTACATATAATAAAGGATGTTTAATGATAAAATATCTTTACGGACTAGTATTATTGTCATTAATAGTGATAAAACATTTCTGAATACATTCAATAATAATAAATTAGATACTACCTGTTGAGAATCTCCACAGCGCAGCGCCACCGTCAGATTTTTATTTATTTTTGTTTGTTATTGTTTTTTCGTAGTTGACAAGTTGACATATTGACATTATTCGAGTCTGATAATATTTCATCGCTGTATATTTGTATTGTTTAAATTCGTTTATTACTTAAATTATAGAGACGTTTTTCCCATTCGTTTAAAAAAAAAAAAAAAAAAAAAAAACCTCTCTCAAACTTCCTAGAATAGAACTTAAGAAATTTAATGGGGATATTTGCGAGTGGCTACCGTTCTGGAATCAGTTTCAGAGAATACACAGAAATGAGACTTTGGATAACGTAGATAAAGTGTTCTGAATAAATACAAGATTCTAACAAATGGGGAAAACGTCTTTATAATTTAAGTAATAAACGAATTTAAACAATACAATTATACAGCGATAAAATATCAGACTCGAATAATGTCGATATGTCAACTTGTCAACTACGGAAAAACAATAACAAACAATAATTAAATAATATTCTGACGGTGGCACTGCGGAGATTCTCAACACTACCTATATAATTAAATTTAAATTCAGTACTTATATGGTTTAATATAAGAATTTTTTTGTTGCATAGAACCGTTCCAAATCACAATTAACATAATTAATTATTGAAAAAGGCAAAATAATATTCCTCAAAATCGTAATCCCATTAAACTTATGATTTAATTGTTAATTATGCAAAGAAATGAGTGCTCACAGATTCTTTTAACGTGAATAAATCGAGATTTGAATAAGACCGCATTTATAGAGCTTCTCGAAGATTGAATATTACATTTTAGTCCGAATGACTAATATCCGTTATTCCGACAAAATAAGTGATTCTTCAAGACAAGATAAAATCATTTGTTTTTCCGTGCTATCTCGGACACTTGATACTTCGAGTACGTCATCATGTCACATATTATTCACAAAATTAAGTATTTACTGATTAAATTCAATTGCTAATCGTGCACCTGATATCATACCAAGGTCAAGTCTTATTTTATATCATTATATACAACGCTACAATCGTCTTTCTATCTTTTATAATAATTATTTTTTTGTTTTGTGACAAGGAAGTTTGTCACATATTGATTATTTAATACAAATTTACTTTTAAATGTACGAATAAATTACTATATCATTATAATCGAGTACAATACCGGAATATTACATAAACCGCTTTAAATTAATATAATTTAAAATTAATATTACAATTATAAAGAGGAAAAAAATTTCAAGAAATGATAAAATATTGGTTCGATGAATTCAAACAATACTTAATCAATACAGAATTTAAATCATTTAGTTATTAGACAAATTTTTAAAGTGTTCGAAAGTAATTGTTTAAATTTTGTTTTCAATTACCCATCCGTTATATTTACTTCAATGTCTTGGAAACTAGATTTTTTTCCCGGGGAGACGACATTATAGACAAAAATTTTAAATTGTTTTAATAAAAATAGTTGAAACCGAGTTTTTTGAGGAGTAGGTAGCCTTATAGAGCAAAAAAAATATTTGTTTTGATTTTTCCTCGGGGTATGATTTTTTTAAAAAGATGAATGCCAAATTTCATCAAAATCGGCCCAGTAGTGTATACTCCACGCGTCTGTACCAACTGCAGACGACAGACTGACATTTTTAAAACCCGACTTTTGAGCCATCGCAATATTTGCTTTCTATATACTACGTATATGAGAAATTAAAGCCAACAAATAACCATAGCATATCCTATATATTGCTTCTGAGTTAATCGAAGGTAACGGTAACAGAAACTATATGTTTATTTCAGTCATCAGGTAATATAATTTGGTCTCGAGTCATTTCGTCGTGGTTCCATCAACACATCTTAAAAACTACTCGTCCGATTTTATTTGTAATTTGAGTGGCACAACATACATTTATCTACATCTTCTTCAAAAGTACTCATCTGATTTTTAAGTAATTAAAATTGTTTTTCGAAAGTAGCCTGTAGATCGATTAATTTCAACCACTTGCGCCATTAAATATTACTAATTTGTTACTTTTAAAAAATTTAATTTATTACTGTAAAAAAACAAAAAAAAAACAAACAATAAAAACAAAAAACAATTTAATCATATGTAAAAAAAAAATCTGCCTATTAGTGAGGTACGTAGCTTCCATGCGTCCTATGTCGTACACTTTGATATTTTTATGATTTTACAACCTACTATTGTCAAATTACTTTACGTGACCAACAATGGGCTAATGACCTAAAATTTATGTCATTAAAATCGGACGAGTAGTTGTTAAGATAAGTTGCTTCACAAAAATTGAGCAACAGACAGACACGGAATCAAAAATGTTCCCTGATTTCTGTCTTGGAATTTTTTAAATCAGACTCTTAAAAAAAGTTGGTTCTTCAGAACGAGCACATAGTTTCCTTAACCTTCGGTAAGCTCGGTAGCAAAAGAGAAAAACAAATAAATAAGACAATAATGGTAATTAAAAGCACGTGATAGAATGCGAGGAAGTCATGTACCGCAGTAATAGGCAGATCACTCTTCTTCTTAAAAAAAAAAAAAAAAAAAAAAAACCTCTCTCAAACTTCCTAGAATAGAACTTAAGAAATTTAATGGGGATATTTGCGAGTGGCTACCGTTCTGGAATCAGTTTCAGAGAATACACAGAAATGAGACTTTGGATAACGTAGATAAAGTGTTCTGAATAAATACAAGATTCTAACAAATGGGGAAAACGTCTTTATAATTTAAGTAATAAACGAATTTAAACAATACAATTATACAGCGATAAAATATCAGACTCGAATAATGTCGATATGTCAACTTGTCAACTACGGAAAAACAATAACAAACAATAATTAAATAATATTCTGACGGTGGCACTGCGGAGATTCTCAACACTACCTATATAATTAAATTTAAATTCAGTACTTATATGGTTTAATATAAGAATTTTTTTGTTGCATAGAACCGTTCCAAATCACAATTAACATAATTAATTATTGAAAAAGGCAAAATAATATTCCTCAAAATCGTAATCCCATTAAACTTATGATTTAATTGTTAATTATGCAAAGAAATGAGTGCTCACAGATTCTTTTAACGTGAATAAATCGAGATTTGAATAAGACCGCATTTATAGAGCTTCTCGAAGATTGAATATTACATTTTAGTCCGAATGACTAATATCCGTTATTCCGACAAAATAAGTGATTCTTCAAGACAAGATAAAATCATTTGTTTTTCCGTGCTATCTCGGACACTTGATACTTCGAGTACGTCATCATGTCACATATTATTCACAAAATTAAGTATTTACTGATTAAATTCAATTGCTAATCGTGCACCTGATATCATACCAAGGTCAAGTCTTATTTTATATCATTATATACAACGCTACAATCGTCTTTCTATCTTTTATAATAATTATTTTTTTGTTTTGTGACAAGGAAGTTTGTCACATATTGATTATTTAATACAAATTTACTTTTAAATGTACGAATAAATTACTATATCATTATAATCGAGTACAATACCGGAATATTACATAAACCGCTTTAAATTAATATAATTTAAAATTAATATTACAATTATAAAGAGGAAAAAAATTTCAAGAAATGATAAAATATTGGTTCGATGAATTCAAACAATACTTAATCAATACAGAATTTAAATCATTTAGTTATTAGACAAATTTTTAAAGTGTTCGAAAGTAATTGTTTAAATTTTGTTTTCAATTACCCATCCGTTATATTTACTTCAATGTCTTGGAAACTAGATTTTTTTCCCGGGGAGACGACATTATAGACAAAAATTTTAAATTGTTTTAATAAAAATAGTTGAAACCGAGTTTTTTGAGGAGTAGGTAGCCTTATAGAGCAAAAAAAATATTTGTTTTGATTTTTCCTCGGGGTATGATTTTTTTAAAAAGATGAATGCCAAATTTCATCAAAATCGGCCCAGTAGTGTATACTCCACGCGTCTGTACCAACTGCAGACGACAGACTGACATTTTTAAAACCCGACTTTTGAGCCATCGCAATATTTGCTTTCTATATACTACGTATATGAGAAATTAAAGCCAACAAATAACCATAGCATATCCTATATATTGCTTCTGAGTTAATCGAAGGTAACGGTAACAGAAACTATATGTTTATTTCAGTCATCAGGTAATATAATTTGGTCTCGAGTCATTTCGTCGTGGTTCCATCAACACATCTTAAAAACTACTCGTCCGATTTTATTTGTAATTTGAGTGGCACAACATACATTTATCTACATCTTCTTCAAAAGTACTCATCTGATTTTTAAGTAATTAAAATTGTTTTTCGAAAGTAGCCTGTAGATCGATTAATTTCAACCACTTGCGCCATTAAATATTACTAATTTGTTACTTTTAAAAAATTTAATTTATTACTGTAAAAAAACAAAAAAAAAACAAACAATAAAAACAAAAAACAATTTAATCATATGTAAAAAAAAAATCTGCCTATTAGTGAGGTACGTAGCTTCCATGCGTCCTATGTCGTACACTTTGATATTTTTATGATTTTACAACCTACTATTGTCAAATTACTTTACGTGACCAACAATGGGCTAATGACCTAAAATTTATGTCATTAAAATCGGACGAGTAGTTGTTAAGATAAGTTGCTTCACAAAAATTGAGCAACAGACAGACACGGAATCAAAAATGTTCCCTGATTTCTGTCTTGGAATTTTTTAAATCAGACTCTTAAAAAAAGTTGGTTCTTCAGAACGAGCACATAGTTTCCTTAACCTTCGGTAAGCTCGGTAGCAAAAGAGAAAAACAAATAAATAAGACAATAATGGTAATTAAAAGCACGTGATAGAATGCGAGGAAGTCATGTACCGCAGTAATAGGCAGATCACTCTTCTTCTTAAAAAAAAAAAAAAAAAAAAAAAAAAAAAAAAAAAAAAAAAAAAAAAAAAAAAAAAAAAAAAAAAAA
>KZ651117.1:823672-880660 GCA_001010745.2 Gerris buenoi
TGAAAAAAAAAAAAAAAAAAATTATTTAAAAATTTTAAAACCGGGGGCCCCGGGCATCTGGGGGCTCCTGGAAGGGAAATAGAGGGGCCCCCACTAAAAGTTTGCGGGGGGCCCCCACTAAAAGTTTGCGGGGGGCCCCCAATATCTTACAGCCGCCACTGCCCAAATGTGTAATCAATAGAAGTTTTGCATTGGAATAATAAAAATGCTATGAGTTGTCTGAATGATGTCTATTAGACAGGTATCCTTTACATGCAGCACTTTAGAGTGTAGTTAGATGCAGAGATTTATATTTGTCATAGATAAGATTGTTTAAAGTTTAGAATTTTGAACGTCAGACTTGAATAGAATGAATACACGTGTAGGAGCCTGAGATGAGTCAAAGTGTCAAGTTGCTAATATCTTTCCAGATGGTCGTTATTACCAAAACAGTAGTGGCAGGGGCAGGAGAAAGGTTCGCCCCGACCTCCCTCCGACCTTGGATCGATCCAGTTCATCTCCCGATGAACTATTACGTCATGGAGGGTGGGAATAGTTCTGCCTCCCGAGTACCGCCCCCAGACATCATGACTCCCTTCATAGAACCATCTGTTCGTCTGTATTACTTAGCTCAGACCATAGAACCAAGCTATCAGTGATATCCTGACCTCCGACCTTTGACCTCAATACCTCGGCTTAAACTTGAACTACTGTTTAAGCTTCAACCTTTTATCTTCCAACCTGTCACATAGTCTCAGTCTCTCGAACTTATTACATTTTATAGATAATCGTTTATCCAATGCCTTTTAGAGATAAAGTTTTCAATACAATAAGCTCAGAAAAGATATATGACATTCGATCATTTCTTCTAAGTTCAAAGGAAAAGAAATTAGATGGCATATTACAAATCACTTACTCTATTGGCCCTTAAAGGTACCATCCCCCTAAAGGTGACCATATAAATACAATATGGTGACCAATATATATATCAGGTAGATCTCAAGTATATTGAGATCTACCTGATGAGAGGTGAACCTGATCTGGTTTACCATAATGTGTATAACCGCCTTAAGGCTGTGTGACAGGTGACGTGTTACGACAAACTAGAATTAATTTCAAACTCTAATAGCTCAGTAAGTTTTACTGAGACTGCTAGAAATTAAAGAACATCATAACAACAACTATGTTCATATCGGCTGTGAATTAAATCTCAATTGAAGTTAGCAAAGAGCAGTTAAAGGTATCAGCAAGAATGACCGTCGTAGCACTAACCAGTTGTTTTTAAAGGAATAAAGGTGCATAGAGTAGGCATTACACGATGAATCAAAAACATGAATTTTCGCTTTTGACTGATGCTTTCCTGAGCTTTCCTCAAGTTCTATTCTATTAAAAGTATATTTTTGGTGTAAATAAGTATGACTGTGTGTTAAGAAGAGTGTTTGCTTTTTGCTTTGATTATCCATCATACAAAATCTACAGTTTTAATCTAAGTTTAATACAATTTTCAGCAAATTTAAACAGAATCGGGCTTAGTTACTTTTTGAATGTCTTTAGAGTTAGTTAGATTTTTATGCAATTTTGCACATTTGATCTTAAAATCTAATGGAAGGACACCGTCGACATGAGATTTCGATTCTACATGAGGTTTTGTTCTCGCATTTTTCTACACAATATTCATGTTAAATTGTTATCATACTTATATCTTCAGCTAAAATCATTAATTGAGGCAGGCATATTGGCTCATTTAACTATCAAAAGCGTGAAATTTGATTATTCTATCAACCATAGAAGTTCTATAAACCTTATAAAATGTATAAAGCTGCACTAAGTCACAAGCTTAATCTAAGGAATAACTTATTGAGAGACGAAAAAAAGGCATATGAGCGAAATAATAGATCTTTTCAACTTTAATAAGTTTGTTACATAAATAAAAGTTTGTCTTTGGTGTTAGTCTTTGGTTGTTTTGTCTTTTTACAGTATTATTTCAAGCTCACCGCCCCAAATAAACCACCGAATTAAATTACCCCCATCCCCCAGGAAGAGCCTGGACTTAAGCTAGTATCAAATAAACTAAATTACCAAACAAGCCGTAATATCCGGACCCCCTATTCATGTAGAATTTTCTTATATCCGAAAATAAATATCGAATCTAGGAATGACGCAAGATTATACGAAAGGTCTATAGTCAGATGTCTATTTCAACATAGAAACATTTCTTAAGCGCTTTAATTCAGGCGTGAAATTCTGATTACATTGATTTTCCTGTCCGGCGTCCGGAGGAGAATCGTTAAAAATCAATGTCACACAGGGAAAATTGTGTTTATTTCTTGAACTTCGGTTATTATTTCAATTTATGGAGTATCTATAAAAATGCAGTTTCTTTTGATTGTTTCTAATATTTCTAAATATTTCAATATCACCTATATATATTCTATAATAGTTACTATTGTTTTATATCATGAGGGTGTCTCAGAACTTTTCCTTACCAATCATAAACCTATAAAGGACTACAAATTCTTTTATTATGTGACTTTAACATTGTTTGTCTGTTAAAATTTTAGTCCGGTATATCGAGGTCTGTTATTGTAAGGTATTTAAAAATTTAAACAAATGCTTTTCTTATAATATAAAAATCAAAAGTCGATATTTTCAAAATGGCGGCAGATATTAAGGTAAAATATGTAGGAATTACCTATTTATCTTATAGAAAGGTATCATTGTTGCGAATTTTTGCTCAATCGACAAAATAAATAGTTTAGTAATTATTTCCGTTAAAGTTTCAAAATTCAAAAGTCGATATTTTCAAAATACTTTTAAAAAAAATTGGCGGCAAATATCCAAACGAAATTCAGTGGAATTGTTTGTTTTAATAAGAGGTATAATTGGTACAAGCAACAAAAAGCGCAATCGGAAAAAATTTTGATTTTACGCTAATGATTGAAATTTTTGCTGACAGAAAAGTGGATTGACGTCTCAAATTTGTGATTTTTCGTGCAGCACAACTCATAGAAGGACTTAAAAACTGTGGGATTTATGAGCGACATAGACAGGCTGTTACAGACCTTTACACGTCTTTTCTATTCTCTATAATATATTATCATTAGAAGTAGGTTTCACCTTACTGGGATTCAAACCAGTTATCGCCGATTTATGGACCTAATGGGCTTATAGTTAGAGGTGGGTAGATGATTTTTGGAAGGGGGTAAATGTGGTTAGACGGAGTAAGAAGTTGTTACAGATGCTTAGTTATGGTTAGAAGTTGTTACAAATGGTAAGGGGTGGTTTATGTTTATGGTGAATTCTAGTATAATAAGAACTTGATTATTTAAAGTTTCAACTCTCTACCCTAAAAACTGTGGTATTTATGAGCGACATAGACTGGCTGTTTCCTGAGTTGCCTTGATTCGAGCCGATTTCTTTTTCATCCCGATAAAACAACAGACCTTTACACGTCTTCTCTATTCTCTAAATATATTATCATTAGAAGTAGGTTTCACCTTACTGGGATTCAAACCAGTTATCGCCGATTTATGGATTTATAACTATAAGCCTAATGGTCTTATAGTTAGAGGTGGGTAGATGATTGTTGGAAGGGGGTAAATTTGGTTAGATGGAGTAAGAAGTTGTTACAGATGCTTAGCTATGGTTAGAAGTTGTTAGAAATGGTAAGGGGTGGTTTATGGTGAATTCTAATGTGATAAGAACTTGATTATGATAATCGCATTTCTTTATCATTGAAATAAATCTGGAGAGTAGTTAAAAGAGAAAGGGACTGTGAGATGATAATGTTTCCTAAGTTGTTAAGGATGACTTGATGTACTCAAGGCTGGAGCTTTACGAGTTAAGTTCAAGTAGTGCGCGATGTGACGATAGAAGGAAGGTTGCAGAGAGCCGGTCCTTGTACCACCTATATTTGGTTGTAGGTTTAACTCTACTTGTATTCTGTTTACTCAACACTATCACAACTCTTAATGTATATACATAAGAGACACTCAGGTTTCTCTCCGTAGTCTTGGTTGGATTCATTGTGAAATCTGTATCTGAGATTCTTACCAAACTCCAAACATCTGTCCAACAAAATCTCATCTAAGATTGAGCATTGAACTCAAATATAAGTATATTAAGATGAATGGATGTTTATTTGTTTGTCTCTTATTCAAATATATACGCAGTTTCATGCCGATCTTGATGAAATTTTGCACACTTGACTTTTAAAACAAGAGGAAGGTCACATTCGCAATAACTTCACTCTCAACCTAACCAGTTTATAATTATAACCTGGACACCACTACCTTCCATCAGACCCCTAGGTTCTATGCAACCCTAATTCTAACAAGAATTATTGTAGCCAAATTAATTACATGTAAAAGAAAAGATAGGAAAAATGTATTGCAGTCCGGTTATCAAGGAGATTCTCAAGTAAGCTTGTTGTCTTTCTTTTAGTCTAGTTGTTGGCAGTTAGTCAGTAAATCAGTAAATGTGTTACAGTCAAAGTATCGTCACATTTTCTAAATCTTGGACTTGCTTATATCTTACCTCTACTAATCAAGGATGCGACTCTGTCTATTTTTCCAGTATGTATAAAGTTCCTGTTTGCTATTGGAGGCTTTATGTGTTAGTTGTATCTGCCCAAGTTTTTTATTTATTCCTTTAATGCCTTTGTCCATAAAAAGTTAATATATTTTTTGAAATCCATTTCTTTTATTCGTTCAAGGTTCAAGTAACTTACAGTGAAGCTAATTTCGACAAACCATACTAATTTCTTAAAAGTGATGAGTTCTTTTAAAGATATAGGTGCTAATAGAAATAGCTTCCCAAAAATGTTCTCTGACCAAAGATGTTTTGCTTCCGTCACCTTCGGTAAGTTCGGAAGCAAAAGTTAATTATTAGAAGTGTTGTTTACACGAAACTATGAAGAGTTGGATTCATTTTAGTGAAGAAAAAGTAACAGTAACAAGAGAACAATATGATTAGATTTGTATTTTATGAGATTGCTTGTTGTTTGATATCGGTGCGAGCTAGAGAGATTTGTCTGTTGCTATATGATGAGTTAATATTTACAGTGAACGAGGCGGTGTTTAGTCAGTGCTGCCCCGTGCAGTTCCCATATGATCCAGAGAAATGTGACGTCACACAACATTTTCTATTCATTGTGGGAGTTTTCATGTTTTGTATTTGTTTTTCCGGCTTTGCGTCATCTGGGTGTTAAATCGATTATATGACTCTGCTTCTAGAGCTAAATCTTCCGTTCATTCTGAGCTATTTAAAGGCTAAACATTTAATTTATTTATAACCAGATTACTTTGACATTTATTATTTATCGGTCATATTGTAGCATTAATGCATTTGAGCATCGCGCGATTTATTACGTTAAGAACGTAGTAGTTTAAACTATTTGACATCTCCCCCACTTAACTATTTTTATCAAAAACATATAGTAGTTACATTTTAGTTGTACATTAGGTATCATTATACTTAGTCATATATTTAAATATTGGTTAAATAATTAAGAATACAATATCCGGTGAATCACAGAGTCAAGGCTATTAATCACATGCAAAATCCCTTTACTTTATGATTAAGTAAGTATTTTATAATGAAGTTTGAATTTTATCTCACAAAGATCATTATCTTTCGTTCCTAACATATATAACATCTCTCATTTTAGTTAATATATTTTAATGCAACACGCACCTTATATTAGTTTAACACTTTATAAATTTAAATTGATTTCGATAAGACAGTTTTGTTGCTCGAATTATGTGATTGATTGAGAAGTTCATGAGCAACTTCTTTGAGAATTCTCTGGAATGGTTTTCTTTTAAGTTGGGATTCACAAAATGTCTAACATCATCTTCACTGGAAGATCTAGATATTAAACTACAAACGTGCGCATGCCTACAAAAGTAAACTCAGTCTTCTTTTCTAACTAAAATCATTCTTACATTTATATTGAATAAAATGATATAAAAAGTAAATTATTGATTTTAATTATTTTAATTTTAATAATTAATTATTAATGATTAATTAATCATTTATTTACCATGATGTTAACGTTATGATAACCATCCACTTGGATGCCTATATGCACTCTATGATATTTCTATTGTTGTTATCAGACCAGCCTAATGACCTAGTAAACTCCTTCCTAACAAATGTAGGTTAGATAAGCCACTTTGTTGCTTTAAAATAAGGCCGTGCCCACATATTTGCCTGAGGGAAAATATATGGACTCTAAAAAATATAAACAATAACAATTGATATGGTCATGTCCAGAAGGTTCAGTGGTTGCTGCAAAGTAATGATAAGAAATCATGATTTGATTTAGGTTTCTGGCGATACAATCTGTCTTATACAAATCTTACTAATCTTTCTCATGCATGTAATTTCTTTGTCCAGTGTTTTTATATGTTTTGGTTTCCAAAATTTCCTATAAATATTCCTTAAAACATTGCTTTCACCCTATTTACACTACATGTATATCAGAAAGTAATAATACATAGTTAGTTAATACATAGTTATAATATTGATCTCCAGTCCATTCATTTCTTAATCAGACTATAGGGTATTAAACTTCAGTACTGCACATATTTATAAACTTGTGATTAGAGCACTGTGGCAGGTAATAGTTGGTTTTATTTTTGTCCGAAGGGTGCATATTTATATGGTTTTCCTTTTAATAATAGTTTTGATTTTAACATCTAGCCATGAATTACAATTAACTTAGTGATCCGACCTTACCTTATGCAGCAATAATCTTGAGCGCATAGTAATATTTACTAAGTAAAGTTGGTTTTTTTCAAGTCGATGATGTATGTATATTTCCTTCGATATTTTTTTTTTACTGTATTTTGTCTTTTCATCATCTAGAGCGAAAAACGACATGTACTTAAGATTTTTACAAAAGTTGTCTTCTAATTAATGTTGAACCAAAACATTAATGTTGTATTGAAACAGACTATTCTTATATTTTTTCTTAAACAATGAACAACTAGTTGCTTATTTGTTTTATCATTATCTTGTATGTTTGGTATAGTACTGATCATAATTGAGAAGCAGGCACAAGGGGATTCAAAAGGATGAGAAGCATCTTTTAAATTCCTTGACAAGAGTCTCTGCAGTCTATCCATTCCCTTTGAATTTGAGATGATCGATCCTCTCACAAGTTGATCAAAAGAGCTAGTGTGCTTTCAAGTTTCCTCAAGGGTGGAGTGAGTGAGAGCTCACTGCGAAAGACTCATAGCTCTTCTTCTTTGCCGTCTTTTCTTTATAAACTATTTTAAAAATAACTTAGTAATCGACCTTAGTCATAAATAAGTATACATCGTATTATATCAGTATGAAGCATTAGTTATATCAGTTATCAAGTAGTAATTACAACTTGGTATTAACAAATTTTCTAATTCTGGAGTAAAGTCAAAGTCACAATTCACATGGAGAATATAAGAATAATTTATGTATATAAAAGAGTAGTTTCCCGAAGACGACGTGCCTCAAAATGTTGCTTGTTATTGCTAAGCTAAGGTAACCACATTTATTCCACTAAAAATTAACGTTTGCTTGGAGTTTTTGTTTTTCAAATAGACAGAATAACTTATCTTAATAGGTATCTAGATTATTTTAATTTATTTCTAATATTTGTCTGTCTAGCGGTTTTGTGCTATGAATCAACAAATCTTCCCAGTTCAGCCGTCTTTGGATACGGCGTCTTTTGTCGTTGATGATCCTAACTTTTCTAGTAGGAGACATACAGCTCCGTCTTCAGTTGTGTCGTCCTTTGACTTCGTAGACCTTATCTTTTCCTAACACTACATCTCCATCTTCTAGATCAGTCCTCTTTTGATGTCGAAGACCCTAGCTTTCACACTGGGAGACGTACAACTCCGAGAGTCTTGCACTTAGTTTGGTCTTAGTTTGGTCGTCGGAGATTCCCCTAACTCAACTCTTCATGAGGGAGGTTTCAATGTTATGAAATTTCCCTACTGGAGATGGGGAGAAGAAAATTTCCCTGCTGGAAACTAAAGAAAGGGAATTACCCTGCTGAAGATGGAGAGAAGAGCGTGGTAGAAGACTAGGGGGTGGTAAGTTATACCGTCACCTTGTGCAAAACACTGCCCCCAGCGAGGTAGTATAGTGCACTTGCGCCTTACTGTCCCTCCCTCCCCCAAGCTTCAAGCTGTGAGGGGAGCTTGCCTCCAACCCTAGCGTCACTAGTCAGTAGTCAGTTACCTCGCGACACGAACATGTGCCGGCTATATCCGACTTGATCTAGTCATACAACAACATAAACATCATAAAACCAAATTTGGATATCCACCAGTGTTGATCTAGTCGACAGCAATCAATTTAAATAATTTTGTGTATGTGATTTATTTTTTTATCTATCCTTTAATTTTCTATTTTTTCTTTTCGTAGTTATTGATACAATTTATTATTGTTCGTTATAATAAGTTATAATTATTATCACATTTTTTTTTTTTTTTTTTAATTATTATAATATCTTAGTTTATCACTTAAAAATTATCGTTGTTTATTATTATTGTTCAGTTATAATATAAAGTTTTATTCGTTCATATGATGAAAAAAAATAAGTTTGGTGTTACCGAAGTAAAACATAACATAATCATCGTAAAATTGCCGAATCTGCTACATTAAAAAATAAGTATAAGTAAGTTATTTATACGTTGAATATGTTTAACAACTATTTTTAAAATAAACAAATTAATACACTTAAAACTAATTGAAATAGGCTTAATTCGATTCTCCTTTGCGATCCGATTATTTTTTGGTGTTTTTGTCCCTCTGACTTAACAGCCATATTAATGATTTAGTGACTAAATTTGACATTGAATTTGAGGGTAACGAGTCCCAGTTAAAAATAAAAATTAAACATTTTTTTATGTACCGGCACGACACAAAGTTTCGGAAAGTATTCGTTGTTAAAGGTAGCTATTCTAAAATGTTATTTCATTCATAGTCGATATCCGCATAGTTACATAGTTATTGTTTATTAGATATAGTGTCTGTTGCTATCTTTAATATTTGAAAATTTATTAATGCAAATTTTGTTTTGGAAATTTTTTATTGTGCATGGTAGTAGTAATACATACGAAATTGCTTTTAGTTGAGTGACCAACTAGCTTGTATTCCAAACACTTCACTAGATAATCTAATCTTACTGAATTGTATAGATATATCAGTCACTTTAAGATTTCTAATTAAGCTAGTATGTTAAGTATATACATATTGTTATTATTTTTTAGTTCCAAACTTACCGAAAGTAACTGAAGCATTATGACATTCTTATATAAGAACGAAATTTTTGATATGTCTCCAAATTCAAAATTCCCTATTATAACAATATTTTATTATGTTAAAAATCTATAAAAATAAAAGTAATCTATGAATATTTAAATGAAATAATAAAAAAAATCTTCATTTTTATTCTCTTAATCTTCAAAACAAGTTTGTTTGTTTCTTTTTGATTGAGTGACGCAAATTTGCCGCTTCGCTGTATAATCTGGGTAGTAATTAAAGAATAATTTGAAGCCCATAATATTACATAATATCATTAAAAACATAATAATATTAATTATAATTATTATTGATTATGAATTAAATAAGAATTGATAGGAGGAACAGAATTTAGTTAAATTTTCTTTAATGCTAATAATAATGATTAGGTACTAAATTTTATAGTTATTCCGTTCTAATTTTTGTTTTATTGCTTGTTATTTAGCAACGATAAAAAAATCGATTTTCCGGAATTATTAATTGTTGGACGAGGAAATAGAAAAAAACACGGAAAACGGAGGTTAGGGAAAGGCACCTAATATAGCATAGTGTTTTTCGGCAATAGGTTTCTTGTTGACACTAAGTTTGAGAAATGGCTGACTATTGAGATAACTGTGAGGAGTTTAAGATATATCACTATCTCTCTAACAACACTACTGTATAACTACTTCGTTGACTCATTCGCTGACAGAAATTAGCTCTTGGTTCAAGAGAAAACCCACTATGCCATATTAGGTGCCTTTACCCTTATATCTTGTAACATTATCACATACAGTGTTACACATTTATGTTACATTTGTAATAATATGTGTAATGCGTGCCTATAATAATATTTAGGATTAACGTACATTATTGCCATGCTAATGTCTGGGTGCGTAGCCCTTTAGAGATATTCGTCCAGTAGGCTGCCACAATATATGATGGAATTTGATTTATGTATTTTTTTTTTTTTTGTATATTGCAAGTACAATTTTTATTGTTAAAAGCAATAATGTCTTGATTTAAGGACAGATATATTATATGAATCCCCTATAAAAGCTATGTGCCAAACTTATTCACAGATCATTTTAACACTCGTTTCTATAACTTATTTTATTATATTATTTTAAACATTTAACTAATTCATTTTGATTTTGTATATTAATTGTTTAAGTTTATAAACAATTATTTTTGTTTATAAACTTATTCTTTAAGTTTAATTAACAGTTTAAATATGTGTATATGTTTGGTTATGAGAAGGTAGAGGAAGAAGAAATGTTGTATATTGTTGAATATATTTTAGTGAAGATATATTATTTATTTATTGTTGGATATATTCTAGAGTTGTATTGCTGGAGTTTAACACCTCATAACTGAAAGCTAGTTTACTTCAAATGTACTGAGAGAGGAGAATAGAGCTGCTAATCATACTAATCATAGTCAAACAAACCAGCTAGTGCACATTTGTTTAAAAAACTAAAAACCTTGTGTGCTATACACAGCTTTTTAACTACACGCTAGACTTTCATCTAGAGTAGTTCTCATTCCATAGTTCTAAATTACCTAATCAAATTTATTTTGTAAAATGTTACTAGAAATTCTAGTGTCCTATGTTGTTTATTAGCGTTTTTATAGGATCCTAATTAAATAATTAATAATAGTGGCACAACATCCCGTGAAATACTTAAGCAAAAAAAGTTGCTCATACCTTAATTATACCATCCGAATTTCTTTAAATATTATGTGTACTGTCAAAGATATAGGTGGTCATAGAACTAAGTTTTATATTTCAATTCTCAGCGGGGGTTTCAATTATTTTTATTTAATGTTATATATGTGCTCTGACTGTTGAAATTAATATGTTTTTAATTAACCATTCATATTTATTAATAACCGGACGTGTACTTTTAAAGATATAGGAGTTATTAAAAAGGTTTGTGTTTCATGTAAAAGAAAAAGAATGCGTAAGATATTGTTGCTGGGCTCGTGGGGCAGCACAAAGCGCAGAAGGATGACATTTTTATAGGACCGTCTATGTCTTAACCATCTTGACCATTTATTTATGGACATGATTTTTTTGGTAAATGTAATAAGCATGCGTACGGGTAATAGCACTGAAACAAAAGGTTTCATTAAAATGTTAAAGATGCGTGATATTGACTACATGCTGTTAGTCATAGCGGCGCTATAACAGGAAGCATTGAGTTGGAACGGGTGAGTCCATTATATCATTAACAAGTATACAAGCAGACATATTGCATTTGCGGTCTCCTCAGCTGTTTGCTCTTACCATTCTAAAAATAAATATATAAACAGCGAATTTTGAGTATATGATTTAATGAGAATATTAAAAACAATAAAAATGTATTAGAAACCACTGACTTTTTGACGAAATTTAGATGGAAGGTCTTAATTACTTAGCCCACTTGCTTTCTATTCCTTAAGCGACCACACTTTTAATTACTAACAACATGTCTTTTGTCGAAAGTTGCCCACATACGGTCATTTATTAATCTTAATAGTCTAGCCGCTCACTTCTTCGGGATTCCTAACCCTAACAGGTCCGAACATTGACTCTTTTAATGTCTATGTGAGATCTTTTGTCGTGTTATAGAAAGCAAGAAGCTTTGTGTCACACTCACACTAATGGGCAGACTATGATTGTTAGGTTTCATCGACTAAAATCAAGTTTTATTGACTATGATTAAGTTGTATTAATACTCAGAAGCTGCACCTAACTTGTTTTCTTTTAGTTTTTATCGATTATGATAGTGAAGAACTTAATTTTGGTTTAAAAGAACAAACCTATTACCTATTTATTTTGATGAAATCATCACAATATAGAAGAATTAAAAGGTTAGATGATAGGAAGAGCATACAACAGGGACGAGAATGGAGAGAAGCCAAAACAACTCTGACTCAAACCCCACTGTCAATGCATTTAGATCTGTCCGAGTTTGTTTACATGGGATGTAAACAACGCTAGACATATATATAAGTACACAGTACACTGTACAGGTTCACTTGGTCACTCAACTATAAATAGATAACAAGCTTTTGCCCCCTCGACTTTATCCAATCACATTTTATTAATAACATTTCTTATTTTTAAAAAAGTATAAATATACTGGCAAATGTTTTGTTTATTTTTAAAACAGAAATGCTTCAAATACATTTTATTTAAAGATATTATGTAGAGAGTGAAATACTACAGACTCATCGCTATTTGGGAACAAATTACACTATGCTATCAAGAACAAATCACACTATGCTATCAAGAACAAATTACACTACGCTATCGGGAACAAATTACGCTAACGCAAACAAATTACACTACGCTGTCGGGAACACAACACAGTAGACTATGGAATCGAGAACAAATTACACTCCCTTATCCTGAAAAGTTACACTACGCTATCCGGAACGACTTACACTACGCTATCAGGGCGGGGACAAAGTACACTACAGTATCGGTAACAAATTGCACTACTCTATCAGGAACAACTAACTCCAAATTAATTCTTGATGGAAGATTTTACCAATTCTTATAGGTCAATTATACTGATACTCGACAATTACCCATGAATTCAGGTAATTTTGATATCACTTTTTTTAAATGCTTTTTCTACCCTCTTTACGACAACCTGGAAGCTAAAACTTGCACAGGCTATGTGATCCCCATGACGATACAATATTATGTTATTAGTTATACAAAATTTTCGATATCACAAAATTACAACATTTATAATATCAACAGTTGCTTTTGAAGTTACTTGTGACACATTTCCTCGTACACATATACTTAGGTAGTTTTTATTGTTAGTCCTAAATACTCACACTATCATTCTCCGAGAAAAATTATCCATGATACATAAATATGCTAGGCAAGTATATTTTACTATCCATATGAAAGTATGGTCTATTCTCATATTTTCTTTACCCTAAATAACTACTCAAGAATTGATCTATCTATACTGCAATAATTTACTAATTTTAACAAGTAAAAAACTATTCTTTTAATCTTTATATCGTTTGTTCTTAGTTATTAATTAATAAAACGTACCATATCTGAGTGCAACAAGTCTGAATGATGATTTTTTATCAATGAATTGAAAAGCTTTTTGATTAAGGAGTAAAACAGTTTGTTTAATTTAACTGTGTGACAATATGATATACTTACTATGAATGAATAAACTGGTTTACGATTTCTTGTTTACATTTGTGTTCGTCTCTTATCGCTTATCTATTGTTCTCAATAGATATTAATAAATCTATTTTGGATTCGTCAATTTGTCATGGTTTTAATTTTCTTCTCTTTTTTTATTGTTTTTAAATTTTATTTATAATTTTTATTTGTATTATATATTATATAAGTTTATATGTCTGAGATATTTTTGAGTATATAATATACGTATTCTATATATTATATAACGTATATCATTATAGAGATAAGAATCATATGGTATTGTGATACCGCAAACATTTGTTTACTAGATTAAACTATTTTAGTTTTAAATAGGTGTGATATACTCTAAAAAAACTTTCTCATCTAGGTAGTATTACAGTTCCAAATCCAAATTTTAATCCAATTATATCTCATTTAATTGAATTGTTATTGAAGTTATTTAAAAATGTGATAAGTTACATTTTTACATGTTTTGTTACATCGCTTTCGATTTTCAGAAAATATAAAATATATTTTTATCAATATCGTGAAAACATACATATTTCCCTGGAAAATTACTTCTATTGTTTGATTCGTATTTAAATTGACCACAAAATATTTATTCAAAGCCTTTGAGTTTTAGGAGTAACGCCTCTACAATATAAGTGGTAGGTATGAAATTACATCGAAATCAACCCAATTTCAGAAACCTTCAAATTAAATTAAATTCAACAAAAAATAAAAAATGTTTTACCTCATCACAAGACATTCTCTTTATACTGTTTATAATACGTATAGGTATATAAGAAAGTAATTATGTATACATTAAGCGTAGTAATACATATATACAGCGAAGCGAAGCACTTATACTACACTTTGCGTTTTTTCTGATGCATACTCCTCCTGAACGGCTGAACCGATCTGCACAAAATTTGGCACGGTCATAGTGACTAACCACAGGAAGGTATAAATCTGAAATGGTCCAAATCGGTACTCAGGGGTACGGGGTACAAAAGTTTCCTTATGAACGGCTGAACCGATTCGCACGAAATTTGGCACGGTCATAGTGACTAACAACAGGAAGGTATAAATCTGAAATGGTCCAAATTGGTACACAGGGGTACGGGGTACGAAGTACAAACGTTTTCTCCTGAACGGCTGAGCCGATCCGCTCAAAAATCGGCATGGTCATAGTGACCAACCAGGAAGGTATTAATCTGAAATGGTCCAAACTGGTACACGGGGGTACGGCGACAAAAGTTAAAATAGTATA
Organism: Gerris buenoi; assembly: GCA_001010745.2. NCBI lineage: Eukaryota > Metazoa > Arthropoda > Insecta > Hemiptera > Gerridae > Gerris > Gerris buenoi. The sequence goes on from KZ651117.1 coordinate 838,363, forward strand.
TGCCCTTCAAGATGCATGTCATTGGAAAGCTCTTTAAGAGTCCAGTTATTGTTGTATGTTAACTTTTGTCATATTTTCATTTATAAGGGGTCATTCTATTGTAAAATAGGAAAAAATTAATAAATAAATAAATATGATTAAAATGCACGCTCAGCTCAATATTGCATGCATTGCACTCCTAGTACATACTAGTATATACTACGTATATGAGAAAGTAATTATACAGTAAGCGTAGTAATATATACATTGGCAACTAGACAGGGTGCATATTTTCAAGTTAGTATCTGCAGTTATTTATTACACAAAACATTTCCACACAGTTGTTTCCACCATTTCCTCGTTTTCCTTCATGAATAATAATTAGATATCTAATTTGTTCGCTCCCTCTCCCTATTCTTTTGTTTTTATTCTCACTATGAATGGGTTTGGGGTTTAATGAATTTTTTTCGGTTTAGCGGAATTTTCTCTCTCGGTCAGACCAAATTAGTTTTTAGAGTTGGAATGTTTTTCATTTATTTGTTTTTAACTTGTTCTTTGTATAAATATTTACATAAGGTGTTGTTCGTACGCTCCCAAAAGCCTTTACTGCTGCCAAATCTAACTATGGGATACAGTTGTCCCTAGGATAGATATCCTAAGATGCATTAAAAGCCTTGTGCCTATATTTATTTAGGAGTTAATGAATATTAAATTTTAAATTTATTAAATAGGTACACTAAATATTCATCTCAAAGCTCGGAATTATATTTTTTATTTTAATCTCCAAACCAATTGTATCCCTTTGGAATATTAATTTATTTTTGTTTTTTATTTTTCAACCAGTTGTTTATTAAAATAGACTGCCAATTGGTGTGACACAGAGCTTCCTCGCACCCTATCACGTACTTTATTGATTTTATACTTTTAGAAGACATTGTTGTCTAATATGTTAAATTTTTTCCCCCGTTTTTTAATCTGTAAAAAATTTTTCGATACCAATTTAGCAAAAGCAGGGCTGCAAACTAGTCAGTAATTGTCTGTATTTTGATAAAAGTCTGTATTAGGTCAGTATTTCATGAAATTGGTCAGTAAAGTCAGTTTTTTACACCTTGAAAGCCCTCGGAAACTGAGGGCCAGTTTTGGTGCTGCCTGGGTATGGATGTGACACATTGCTTGAAAAGGGCATACTCAAAATAAAATATGATAGGTAAATCCAAAAATTTTAGAAATAAAAGTAAACTTTTATTTATACTTATATTTATTAAAAAATAGATTATATATTATTTTGTTAAAAAGTAAACTTTTATTTATACAAAAAATAGATTATATATTATTTTGTTTATATGAACAGTTTTACTTGAACTAATGGAAAATGGTTGTGTGGGTGAGCTTCGTGTCTAATATCATTATCAATTATTGATGTGTTAGTGAGTGAAGGTTTCCTTTCCAAGGTTTATCTATTTACCCTGACCTGCACTACGTCATTCTTACCTCACTCAGCCCAATTCAACTTACCTATCTTTATAGTATTAATCACGGATATAGATAGTATCGGCGTAAGGCGTAATGAGGTAATAAATAGAGGAGAAGGTGGTAACATGGAACCCTGCTGATAGTATGGAACCCCTAAGTTTTAGATACTTATTAAAGCTGAAATCTAGTGAAAAGTAGGCCAGTTTCAGTTCTACCGTAGCTCGTGGCGGAGTGTCGTGGTTTGTTTTCTAAAAAGCTGTGTTTGAAAACTTTTTGGAAAGTAAGAGAATTTGTTATTACAAACTTTTTAATTGTTTGTAACCATGTTTCTGGGATGCATTTATGTATAGTGGAATAGACCTTTCAACAATTTTGTTGAAAATAAAATGATAATCAACCAGATTATGTATCATGAGAATTTTTGCAAAACAAAATGACGTTTGTGGGTAATATGGAACCCTATTCCATAATACCCACTGAATGATTTTTTTTTTATCAAATTGTCTAATGGTTATATAATAAATCAAGTAAGTTTGTACAAGAAAAATATAATTAAGGAGAAATGTGGGTCCAGTGTGTAATATGTAGCTCATGTGCACACAATGAATGTTCCAGAGCTGAACAGGACATTTATTCATGAGATTTCTGCGAATTAAATTATTTTATGTTAATTTTAATTTAAACTTCACAATTTAGATAATTTTTTGATACTTTGAACACATTCTTTTAAAAAATAAATTTTGTTTTACGGGTAGAAATGTGATTTTTTTCGTAATGAGAGAAGGGGTTCCATATTACCCACCCCTTTTCTCCGCATCCCAATTTTGGCATTTTTCAATTAAATTGTAACAGCTGAACAAATAGATGAGATACATGGGTAAGAGCTTTAGGGTGACTACCTGGGATGTCAGCAATCACATATAACGCTAATGACTTTATCACTTTCAGGGGAGTCGCAGCAGTTAAAAAACAAAGTGGGGTTGCATATTACCACCTTCTCCTCTGCTTAATATTTATTTATAAATATAACTAATTCTATGTATTCTATGTATGGATATAAATGTTATATTTATATAAAGAGAGTTCATATATTAAAGTTTAATTTGTATTATTGCTTTCAAAGTTGATAAAAACATACAATATTAAGCAATCATTTTTTTAAACTAATCAACATTTGTACCCAAATTACACTAACCACAACTTCTCCAATTTACACTAATTATAGTTTATTCTAACCCGATATTAATTCTTATATTTAAGCTAGAAATGGTATACTCTAAAATTAATTAGTATATTTATTTTACCTACTACCTATTTATACTATGTATTTAGTATTTTTCACTTATTAAGTATTTAACTAATGATACATTTCAGTAAGATATATTATAATTTTAGATTTAACTGTCAATAGATCCTGTCACTTATAAGTATAAGCATCAAGAAGGTTTTAATTATAATAATATATAGAGGTACATTATATTATTATCTCTACCCTGATTTTAGTATTCATCATCTGATCGATAATGACCACTTATCTCCATTGTCCATTAATAAACAACCCTACTCAGCCTTCTTTTTTAGTAACTTCCCAAAATAACACTTCCTTGGGTTGTTAGTACTGAAAACACCACTTGCTTGGGTTGGCGTTACTGTGATAAACACTTGCATGGATTGATGGAGATACAATAACATCAATTTAATTCATAACCTGGACTCTTTCTCTTCTTCAAACTTCCTTGTCCATGTCTTCGCACTCTCCATCTTATAGCTTTTGAACCTTCTCTTAATAATTTCAGGTACTGTACTGTGATAAACACTTACATGGGTTGATGGAGATATAAACATAATTTGCTTGGGTTGGTGGTATTTTCATTTAATTCATAACCTGGACTCTTTTCTCTTCTTTAAACTGCTTCTTTGTCTATGTTTTCCATTCCATCCATGTCTTCTTGTCCACTCTCCATCATAGGTCTTGTAATTTTACTACTTTTTAATAATTTTAGATGCTGTTTTTCATCATTCTCAGCTATATTTGAAGTCTTTATAATTTTTCTTGAATATATATGGACCATTCTTTCGGCCAAACCATTTGATTTTGGACGACAAGGAGCAATTTCTTTATGTTCGATTCTGTTTTTAGAAAAAAAATAAAACACCTTCAATGATGATCTATTATCTGTGACGGATGGTCCTGGTAACCTTCACCAGAATCAATCATCTTTTACTCAGAACAATGTGGCAAAAGATACAATTGTCCTGATCTATCCAATGGATTTTAAATTGACATACTTTATGCCTTAATATGTCACAATAGACAGTAGCTCATTAAGACAGTAACTGCCCTGTCTAATCTGTTACCAAGGAATGATTTGCTAGGTTGAAATGAGTCTAGCTCTTGACAGGGAACCACGTGACGTAACGCCCTACTAACCCGGTGATTCACTAATTCACTTGAGTACTTGGGTACTCTTCACTCGACCAACTATCTCACCTATTCTGTCAGTTTTTTTAACTACAAACTGCCCAAAACAGTAATCACATTTCTTCTTAAAATGATCTCAAGATTAATTTCCATCATTTATGCTCCAGATGTAATCATTACGAAACATCAAACTTGAGTTATATCGTTACCTTTCCTCATTTTTATCTCATTTGGACCATTTTAATAAGTGATATTTCACATTATCCTGCGATTGCTCACATGAATAAATGTGTTGTTGATTTTTTCTTCTACCTTAAATAAAGGAATTACGTGATGCTATTAGTATAAAAACAAATGTATTGTCTAGTCTCTATCATTTTTTATTTTTATATCTTGCATAATAATTGTTATTACAAATGACACTTATTATATAAGTAGGTAATAATTATTCGCTACTTGTTGCAAGAATATTTGCGGTTATTTTTATTGTCTTTTTAACTATGTATCTAATTGTGCGGATTTAGTTACGTTGGTAAAAGTAGAGAATCGTTTAAAATAATGTTCTTATATAATTTGGTCAAAGTATTTAGTCTAATATTCTAAATATTATCTAATAACATATCTATATTTATTAGTGCATGATAGTTAAAATTCTAGTTCGAAATGTAATTTAACATTTTCTGAATGCGCGTCGTAGGATCTTGGTCTTTCAGTGTTATAATAGTTCTATGACACTGATATAATGTTAAATATATTGTCATGTATTTAACATTATATTATATATAGTTAAAATAAATATATATTTATACAATATTTTGATGTGTGAGAAGACATTCCATTATTTTTAACATTCGACGAATTCTAATTACACTTGTGATGCGGTACTCAATAAACTCGCGTAGAAACCAAACTCACACATTCCTCTTAATCTACCAGAAAAGAGCTTTCAAATGATATCAATAAATCAATCAATCGCCATTTATTGAAGAAAAATATATAAATACATAATTTTTACATAAATAACCATCTAAATAATTATTTTAACAGTGTTTATACTTAGATAAATTAATAAATTAAAAGCACTTTCTTCAAATCGGCCTTTGGCCGTGACACCCAAATCAAATTATATATGTAATATAAATAAATATTAACTTCAATTTTCAACAACATCATTTCGGTTACATTGTTTTCCAAACGCTGTAAAAATTAAAAATTTTGTAATAATAGTGATGTATCCTTTTCCTGATCTTCAAAACCTTTAAACTTATGCATAACATACCATATTGACTATAGTCGTCCACCATATTGAAAATATAAAATGTGAAAATTTCCAAAAACTAGAGTTGCCACAAATGCTGAAACGCACATGTATGCCGAATTTCGTTTAAATTGATCAATTTTTAGGCCCGTTATCGTCAGGGCCGGTTCAAGGGGATTTTTTGGGACATGCGAGATCTAGATTTGGCGCCAATATGTGTATATCACTAAATTTTAAAACATAAACCTCACACACACTCAAAGATATATATATATATGAGTGTGTGTGAGGTTTATGTTTTAAAATTTAGTGATATACACATATTGGCGCCAAATCTAGATCTAGATCCCACAATTTTTGTCTCTTTAACAGAGTAAATTTGTGCAGCGCAACAAACTATTTTATAATAACTATTTTATTTCATAAACAAACTGATTTATACAGGGTCATTTCATTACTAATGATGTTCATGATTTCAAGCGTACATAAATGTAGTTTTATTTATCATACAAAGATATAAAATGCTTACATTTTAAGGAAAACTCAAAACGTTTTTGCACAAGTACACATTATAAATTCGAGCATTAGATAATTAGATATCGAACATTATAAATGTTCGATATCTCTTATTGTGACACGACAAATGTCAAACTTGTAGTCAAGTCCTGACGCTCATTGCCAGTTGATTTCTTTTTACAAATGCAGTCATTTTTTTTTTTTTTTTTTTTTTTTTAAATTTAAGTATCTCATGCGTATAAAGTGAAGTTGCACATTAATAACTGATTGGTTAATGCGATAATCCAGCACACAAAATGCTTTACTGTCTTCAAGTTTAGTCATTACGCAGCACTGACCACAATTGACTTAACAAACAGCTGATACTTACCCACACCAATGTAAACAAAACTTTATGAGTTTTTCTTTCAAGTGGTACCAACTGATATGGTCTTAAAACATATTTATCCAGTAATATTTTCATTTGAAATCAGGAACACCATTTGTTATTATCCTGTACTTGTACTGTATTTTAATTATTGAAAATAAAATTTAGAACATTTACAATAAAACATTTAAAAACACACTTTTCTGGTTTTTAGCTTGGCAAAGTCATTTTTAAATTGAATCAGTATCGATAGTGTTAAGAAGTTGGTTTTCAATCGCCAACGTTGCTAAACCACCTATAGTCCTGTCCAATTAGACAAAAAAAGGCTGAATTTTGGCATAAACCTTAATATTGCGGTCCTAAACTAAATTTCAAAAGTCCCCATTGATCTGAGTGCCGCTAAAAGAACTACGCAGGGTCAAAGGTCATCAAAATCGTTTTTTGTGAATACATATCTCAGTAACGGCCACGTTTACATAAAAAAATACAAGTAATCAAAGGTTTTGTGTCGTTATAGTGTAATTGTTTTGGAGATAACCTCAATTTAAATTCTTATTTATCATGCGAAAAGTGCACTTTTTCAACACCACCTTAGGCCCAATTCACACACGAGGGGCGTGGCGCTGGTTTGTGCCATCTCTATATATGCTAATTTATGTTATGACCCAATGTACACTGTTATGGTAGAGGGTGTCAAGTGGCACCTCCACCAGGCTACTCCGACGCCGCTCGTGACTTCTCACACAATAAGATAGAACGACTCAGGAAGAATAGAGAAAGAAATTAATGGTTTGCAATTTGCAAGTGGCGCGCCACTTCGATAAGTCATGAGTTAGGTCGGAGTGGCGTGGCGGAGCCGCCACTTGAAACCCTCTACCACGCCATAACAGTGTACATTGGGCCATAAGCATATAGAGGTGGCACTAACCAGCGCCACTCCAATCGTGTGTGAATTGGGCCTAAGGTGGTGTTTAAAGGAGTGCACTTTTCATGATAAATAAGAAGGTAAATTGAGGTTATCTCCAAAACCGTTACACCTACGAATAAAAGTCTTGAGATCTTTTTTGTAGGAAATGTTCTTAGCTACAAATTTCAAATTTGTTTACTTGTATTTGCCGCCTTGTACTAGCTCCGGCTTCGCCGGCGCCTCGTCCAAGGCGGCGCCACATGCGACCGCATGTCTCGCATGGCCCTTGCGCCGGCCCTGGTTATCGTGATAAAATCGAACAAACTTTTCAAATCCGAAGTCGTTGATAACTCACATCGCTCGTCCAATGAATAAAATCCTAATTCAAATAAACTTAACATTAAAGATAAAATCAACATTAACGCCGCGTTTGTTACAGTTGCATAATAAAGCTATGTATAGAAAATGCTAAAAGTACGAAAACTCACAACGGCAGAATGATACATTACGTTGCTACATAGCAGAATTTAGAGATTATACCTATAGAAAAAATATTACTATATTTATATATGAAGTCGGGAAAGATAAAAAAAAAATCTACAATATTATAGAGTTTTGCTTGTTAAAACTTAATATTGCAAGGCTTTACTACATATTGTAGTAAACCTTAGTAAAATAGAAATGAAGATACTAACACTGGAACGAATACTAACAACTGGAACGATTATTTTAATTAAATCACTAATCAAATTACATAAAATAATATGTTTTGTGCTTCTCACGAAAATAATAAAAAAAAGTTACTAAATTAAACATTTAAAACTAAATATAGATCTACGGATCCCATTCTGAATTATTCTAAAATTTAACTATAATTATATGTATTAACTTATAATAAATTAGCTTGAGTTATGAAACAGCTGATAACGTTTTGTTTTGTTTATTTCTACCATTGCTTGTTTAAATTTTTGTTTTTCTTAGTTATTACTTCTTTTTTTTTTTCTTTTTTTTTTTTTACTTCTTTTGGCGACACTGAGTGACTGTGCCAGCGAGGTTAGGAGCTCTCATGGTAGATGGTGTGACGTGTAATGTGTAAAAGTTACGAGTGTGTTTAAAGTATCGAGTCATTCTTTTGGACAGTCTTGATTTAAAATCAGATCGCATTTATTTGTGGATTTTCTTGGTCCTAAAGGAAACAAAGTACTTGTTCTCTTCCTAAGTTCCTCTTGTTGGAATATGACGCCATTACTAATCTCGGCAGCTGCAAAGAAAGATTGAAGTTTCTTTTTTTTCCGCCACGATTCCGAATGAATTCTTACGCCACTGATAAGTACTAAAAGAATAATAATTAGAAGAGGGCTGCTTGAAGAAGATACTTGTACGGGGCCAAAGGTGCAAAAAGTGTAACCTTTCCTTTTTGTTTTCTTTACTATCGCTATGTAGTAGGGATGGGAAAAACCGTTCCATGAGTGGAACGAGTTTCGTCGATTCGTTCCAAACCTATAACTAGTTCCAGGAACTAGTTATTTTTATAGTTACGTTCCGTTCCTCCCATCCCTACTATGTAGTATAAACATTATTTCGCTGTTTAGTTGCTTTTAAAGTGAATTGTTTACATACGAGTTATTACCGCTCTGCCAACAGCCCGGGGCAGTGTGAAGTAACTATTAGCGCATCGCTGGTTCAGATAACCCTGCGTGAAGGTTACACTCGTGTTTTTTAGTGAATTTCATTTGTTTACTATAAAATGTTACTCAACTTATAAATGAGTGATTTTACTTCAACTCAAGGACCGTAGATAAACTACGGTGATACTTGAACAGTATTTCATAGGATTTTACTTAATTAAATTCAGGGACAAAAGATAAACTAGGGTAATAACATGAACTGCATTTCATAGCATCGTAAAAATCACAGATGCCATATAAATTAAGTTAAAAAACAATTTATAGGTAAAAACTCTAGAATAATGAACACAATTGTCAGTTTCTTTTTACTTTAAAATTAAATCTTGATTCATACTACAATTTTTAACATTTGTGGATGTACTGTACATCTATGATTTAATCGTAAGATGTAATTGGATTGACAGCTGCTCATTAATTCTGTCTTGTTTCTTCGACATCAGACGTTTTCTCTTATTTTTAATTAGATTTTTTGTTTTTTTTAATCTTTTTTAAGTGCGGTATTAATTAGAATGACTCAATGCTGTTTTTAATTAATTAAAATTATTTTAAATTTTAATTATTTGATTGATGTTTTTTCGCAAGTTTGGAAATAAACGGTAACAGTTTTCAATAAATAAACCTTACAATGTATGTTGGTTTTTTTTTTTTTTTTTTTTTTTTTTTTTTTTTTTTTTTTTTTTTTTATTGTAATAGTTTTTGTAATATTTAAAGCTGTAATTTATTTAGTTTTTTTACAACATTTTTAATTAAGTGTAATTAATCTAAAGTTTGAGCTCAGAGAAATTAAGCAATATCAATAGCGTTAATGCATAATAAAAAAATATTTTGTACCGCTTATAATACTAAAGCCGCGTTTACATAGCAATTTACAACTAAAAAGTTTACAACTTTTGAAGAAAGTTTGAAAACTTAACGAGTTTGAAAACATAACGAGTTTCAAAATTATCATTATTATAAATAACAAAATTATCGAGTTGCAAACCGAATTTCGTGTTTCCAATAGTCGTCGGTTCCTTTGACAGTGGATCAATATCATCCCTGTTCAGATCTTCTAAAGGTGCCCTGCCATTATATCTGGTTCTTGCTCGTAGCGACGGTCTTATCCAGTATCTTCATTCTTCATGGTGTTCTTTGAATAGGCAAAATATAACAAGCACTTGCAACTGCAATTACGTCCTCCACCTTCCCCATCTTGAATAACACTAGCCATCCAAATAAAAAGTTTGAAATACTTATTATCTTTTAGAGCGCAAACGTAGCTTGAAAACAACTTTTTTGTTTCAAACCAAAAAGTTTGAAACTAAAATGTTACCAACAAACCTAATACATAGTTGCAAACTGCTGAGTAAACGAGGCTGGGAAATAAAATTTAATTTAAAAAGATAAATGGTTGTTTGACAGTTCGTGAGTATTATGTTTTACGAAAACTAATTTGATATTGTTTACATTATACCTTTGTTTCTATCTTAAAAGTGTCTGCATGTGGAGGAATAGAGGCAATTAAACATACTATTTCTAAGAAAAAGCCAACCAGGTTGAAAAAACTCAAAATCTCCAAAATAATCGCTTTATATAACCTATTCTTTGTTCTTTTTATGAAAAGTGTAACCTAACTTGTTACATTTTCTATCCTCCCTCGTTACTAAATCCATTGTATTCCATGTAAAATACAAAATTATCTCACCTTTTTAAAAGAAACGTTTATTTTGTTAAAAAAGTTTATTTTTTATTTTATAGATAATGTTCATTAAATTAAATTTTCTAAAGGTGTTGATTTTCTTGGTGTCTATACGGGTTGCAAACTATTTTTGCATCCTCTGTCGTTTTTTTTTTGTTTTTTTTTTATTATTATTATTTTACCAACTCGGAGGATTTTGGTTCTCTGATTAGGACATCGATTGAGGTCCGACGGTTTTTCTTTCGTTGCTCATTTTGCTCCATTTTATTTCGTGCCTATTAATTTTATTCCGTAATTTTTACTATTGAAATGTGGAGTGGTCTAAGGAAAATTTACAAACTGATTTAAATAAAAAAAAAATTATATAAATTCTTGACTCTGGTGGTTTGGGCACCCCTTTTAACTAATCCAATAATCCATCGCCATTTTCTCTTCTTGATCTGGATTTCGATTGGTTTTGGGTACGTTTTATAGGATCATCATGACTATTTTATGTTTAACTATTAGAAGATCCATAACTCTTGCATCGATTTCCTCGAATTGAAATAATTTTGACGAAATTCTCAAAAAAAAAAGCTAAGAAACTATATGTCTGATATACATTTTTTTCGTGCTTTGAGTTTGGAATTCTCTCTCTAGGTTTGTTTTTGTTATTCAGAAGGAAGCTCTTTACGTCATTATTATTTCATAAACCTGAGCTGGTTGACTGTGCGAGTAGAGAGATAAAAACCCAAGTCTTGTCTTTAATAGCCTCCATAAAACCACTGGGTTGACTCTTTCGCTTTACTTTATACCTCGTCGGGAGCCAACCAGAGTAATCAATATTGCAAAGAACACATTTAAAAACCCCCTTCCCCTGCCTCCGATGCTTTTTGATAGAATACTTGAGTAGGAGTTGATATTTTCAATCTTCTATAGCATTTGTAAGGTAAGCACATGGTAGCAGACATTTCTAAAGAAATGTTGCTTTTTTTCTTCTATAAAAAGTTTTAATTTATAATTATCATACAAATCTCCAGCATCTCTTGAGACCATTAAGTTAGCCACTCATTAAGTTGAATAATTCATCTTTTTTAGGGTTTCGTTGATAATACCAAAAAAAAGAAACCCTTATAGTTTCGTTCATGTGTCTGTCTATCTGTCTGTCACTTTGTACGGTTCCAATAACTTTTGAAGCAAAAGAGATAAAAGCGTGAAACTTACCAGTATGAAAGATCGTTTTGACGCGCACACAGGAAAAATATAGAGAACTCAAAATAATCAGCTGTTCAAATTAAAAATGGCGGATATTTCACATCGCGAGAAATAAATATTTTTTTTAAATTTTGAGTGGGGTATCAAATGAAAGGTATTGAAGAGTAGATTACAAATATATATAACACTTGGGGATAGTGTTTAATTCATTGAATTGATAATAGCTTAAATATTAACTGAGTTACCAGATTGTTTTGTAATATCCTGTTTTTTTTTTTTGTTTTTTTTTTTGTTATTTTTGTTTATACTGTTTTTGTTACTAGTCCTTGTTAAAATTAATTTTTATATTGTTAATTGTTATATATCAGTGCAATTTCGTAGGTGATCTGGTTAAAGATGGCTAGAGAGGAGATGTCCGATTTTTTAGATATTGTTTTGACATGGAACAATTTTGTTTCAAATAATTTTATCATCATGTTTTACTAACGATCCTCACAATAGCCAATAGAGGAGGCTTGAGAATGGCAGGTAATGCCGAAACGTTGCCATGAAAAGTAAAAATCTGAGTACGATTTTATTACCCTAAAAGGATCCAAAACTAAATTAAAAAATATATATAACAATTGGGGATAGTGTTTAATTTTCGGCGCCATTTTATCAAAAAACATCGAAATTTTTCGTGTCCCGCCCCCCTAAAATCGTACTTCCGCTGTTACTAAAAATATAGAAAAATATGCAAAATGTGCTGTCTGCTGGGCCAATGAAAAAATAAGGTTAGCAACTCGATCTGATTTACTGGAAATCCAAGATGGCGGCTAATTCATGTCACTCGAAAAAAAATATTTTTTTTAAATTTTGAGTGGGGTATCAAATGAAAGGTATTGGAGAGTAGATTACAAATATATATACCACTTAGGGTTAGTGTTTAATATTCGGCGCCATTTTGTCAAAAAAACATCGACATTTTTCGTGTCCCCCCCCCCTCCTCCCCCTTACTAATTTTGTTTCAGAATACCAACGAAACCCTTTTTACGTGAGACTTCATGCCTTACCAATTTTAAAGTAGTTAATGTTAAACATTTTGAATGGCAATTTAATTGGTTTTAACTTATAATAAAATGTTATAACTGCTTTCTTAAAATCACAGTGTTACTTTAATATTATGTACATGATCTATATTCCCTCTGGCAATTTGATTGTGATTGACAAGTTTTAAGTTCTTCTGAGTTGAAAAATGTGAACTTTAATCATATCTGTTCGTTCCGACGCGTCGAGTGTAAGCTACTAAATCGATTTCAAATTTAAACTTTGATAAACCTTATGTAGAAATAAAATAATGTATTTTGCTCTTAATTTGGCGACTTACCTCCAAAAATCTTTGAAAATGCGATTATTTCTCTTGAATACTGTTTCGACAATTATTATGTATAACATTTTTTTTTTTGTTTAAACATGTTCTTTGTTACTTTGCATAATCCAAAGAAAATATTTCCTTTGAAAGATTTTTTATTATTATTTCATCAAGAACATAATTATTGCGAATTCCTCTAAAAATAGCCTGTAATATAAAAGTGCTTTAGCAAATACTTAGTTCCTGAGATAAGAGCTTACAAAGTTGTAAAAAAATGGACTACCACAATAAAATAGGCCCATGAGAATGCTTACTGCAGAAAGATGCCTACCGTAATAAAATATATATATCCGCATAAGAAATAATACAGCAGAATGGGAACTACCCAAATATAAATATTCTGTCCTTGGGAGAGTATATATTAACCAAACTAATTTATTATTCTCAAAAGAAAATGATCAAAACCCTTTATTCCGTTTGTATAAAGTTAGTTCGAGTTGTAAAGTTAAATTCAACGCCAAACTATATAATAGGGGTTTGTAACCCCTGACCTTACCTAGTCTGCTCTTTCGTTTTCCAAGTCAATATTTCCAGATGAAAAACCTTGCTGCAGTCCCATTAAAACTTAAGTTTTCTTCTTTTAATCGATCTTAAGTTTTCCACCCATTTTTTTCATTTTCCACATTTTCTCATTACTTCTTTTTTTTATTGTTAGTTTATAATCCTTGCTTTGTTTCATGTACTTCTCTTTCTTCTAGGTATAAAAGATAATTGTAAGCAGTTTATTTCTACTTATTTTTTTTTTTTTAGTTTTGTCGAGTTATCTTATCTTTTTTAAAAAAAGGAAAATACAACGAAGACACGTGGCGGATATTACTCTAAGGTTTTAAACGATTCTGTAACATGCCACATATATTTCCTAACTTAAACTGTCAATATTCCATGCCAATCTCTGCTTATTATTTACCTATGGAATACTATTTGTTTTTTTTTCATATTGGTGTCTACAAAGGTGATAACTTAACGTAATTTTTGGACTTAAAAACCTAAAGTTCAATATTCTTATAAATGATTAACTATATATAAGAAACTATATAGCGGCTTAAAAACTATCATCGCGACAATACACCTTATAAGTTGTTACCTCTCATCCTGTATTGGTCTATAGCCAAGATCTTTTTAAATCTAAGGGTGCGTTTGGAATACTAATCGCGGCGGCTTCAGTTGCTCATGTTTCCGAATAGGTCAGGTTAAAAGAAGCAGTCGGCTAAAATGGTTATACTCTTAACATGGTTATAAAACTAACCGCAACCAACCGGCGGTCGACCGATCGGTTGACCAGATAGTGATTCATATCGCACTCTTACTATTGGCCTCAAACCTATAGCAGGGATTATTCTCAAACGCTTTGCTTATGGTAGTAGTTAATAATACAGATTACTCGATTATAAGCGCAACTACCTTCGAATTTTATTAGATATCCGTGGTTTTGGCTTTGAAACATCGGAATTCACACAATCTCAGACAGTGGTTTTGTATAAGGGGCATGTTGTGAATTTATTTGCTGTTGAGCTATTTTTTATTATTTTACATAAAATTACTATTTCAGTTGAGCTATTTAATACGTATATTGTGCATATTTACTTATTTTATTCAAATACCAGCATTGCTAATAAGATGTGTTTTTGTGATTTCAGATGGAAAAGGGTAAGGTTTCGAGGGGGGCGGCAACATCGTTCGGATTCAAGGGGAAATCTCCAGCGAGGAGCAGTTCTACCAACCCACTCCCCTCGGTGGCAGCCAGTGTTACCAAGGAAACTATAGAACCCATAGTTATACCTTCCTTACCTAAACATGGTATGTATTAACTATTATACATTTATATAAAAGATGTAAACTTGCAATTATGATATAGAAGAAACAAATAAAGAGGTAAATATAATTATTTGGGGGTTGTGAACAAAAGCTATTTGGGTTATGGGCTTTATTGAACTTTGTAGATATTTTTTCGACCTTCTTTATCTTATGAAGGTATTTGAACTTAGAGCTAATTTTTTAATAGTTTATACGACGTTAGTTTGTCACAACGAGACACTCTTCCTTTCACATCTACCCTTTCTTTAACTAAAATGGTCTTCCTGTTTTGCATTGGTATCCTTTACATATTATAATAATTCCTGTATCATGATAAACGATGATGATATCGTGATCATGATTTCGATGTTTATTCTGTATCAAACTTGTGTATCAAAATTACACAGAGTTCTGATCGAATGTGTTTTAAGAGTCGGTATTTGCCCATGATACATCAAAGGATGATAAAAGGAATATATACGTCAGTGTGCTCGAGGCCTTATCATTGTGGATCTCCAGTTCCTAAGAAGCACTAAGTAATTGCCAACCTCTGCTGAACTGGAAATGCTTTTAAAAATGGTGTATCTCGTTTCTCAATGAATAATAGGATGTTAATAGGTATTTGATGTCTGTGTGAGACGTACAGGTAAAATGAATTTACTGCCCACTTATTGATTGGAATTTTAAATTGCGTAATATATTTGAACCTGCATATGTCTGTCTATTAATGAAACTACTTTTTATCTACCACTTTCACTACTATCTCGACTCAATAGATTGAATTATACCTTCAAGACTTTTATGTGTATAAATATCAAATATCTGTCCAAAAAAAGAGTCATGAATTGGCTAGTTATGTTCATAGTTTCAACAGATCAGCTAATTTGTAAGTATTAAGGTAGATAAATTGTCTCTATATAAATTAATAGAGGATAATTGATTCCTCTTACCTTTAAAATTAGACTCTTTTAGCCAGATAAGATTGTTAACTTCTTAAAGCAGTTATAAATTTCGTCTCAGATTTTAACTCCCTTTTCGAATCTTATTTTGAGGATCAAAAGAAGGAAACAAGTTTTTAAATAAACCACCTTAAATCTAAATTTAAAGCAGTGAGTTTTCTTTGTAGCTTATAGTACACGGAAACCTCTCGGGGATGTATTGTATTCAAAAGTACGATTAGAAAGAACTTTAGCGTTACAATAGTTCGCGTGATGAGAACTTGGCATTAATTTATGAGGGGATTCCGAGAGCAAACGGAAAATCAATAGAAATTTTCCCCCTGACAGCCTAGAAAAGAGGAGAAATTCCGACCATGAAAAATAATATAATAAACCAAAACCAAAGTAAAAAGTAATATACAATTAGAATCAATAAATGAGAAGGAAAGCGGCACAGTTACCTAGAGACCCTACGGTGCGCTGCCTTCCTCACTCCACTCCACCCCTTGCGTCACGCGACAGTGTCACGCTCATCTAAACGTATTTCCCTCTTAGTAAGTGAGGCTTCTTTAATCCTTATCTACTACTTAATTAATTATATTATTATTATTAAGTTCAAAGAAGTTACACGATAATATTATTTATATAAAAGTTATCTAGCTCCAAACCACTGTGGTATTACCACACGGATCTAGATAAATACATTAAATGTTTAATTTAAAACAATAGTTAAATCTCATCGGTAAATTCATGTAATATCGTCATAAAAACTAAATTGTTAAAAAAAATAGAAACAATCCAATTTAATAATTCATCATCAAGAAACTGATAACCGCTTACTCTTATGTTTTAATTTTTGAACTTCTCCAATTAGACTACTTAAATTCACTTAGACTTGAGTTCTAGGGAATTTCATAAAGTGCTCAGTGCTCAGTGTTTGAATTGAGCAGCATTGTCTTGATTACAGGTTATCAGCGTTGGTATTAACATTTTCATAATCTATTATCACAGGTTTCATCGTTTAGCGGTTACTAGTAAAGCGGTTTACTAAGGAGCAATGCGTCGTAATCGTAAAAAACACTCAAAAATGGGGTGAACGACATCTGTCCATAAACTTAACACACTTTTTGGACTTAACAATACCTCACCTTAAATACAGATGCGAGGTTGATCTAGATATTCGAAAAATTAGTTAAAAATAAAAAGAAAAGGGTCGGTTGCTAATTTTAATTCACTTGGTTGAAATCTTACAAAACACTGCACAAGTGCAAGACGAAGTCAATGTGAAGTTGTGCAGGTAAGTAACTGTCTATAAAGTGAAGGTAGACATCTGCCACTTATTGTCTTTTACTATTAATTCAGAGTGAATAGTAGAAGGAAATGAGACAATAATTTCCATTTATTTAATGCAATTTTGACTTGTCTATTCCATTTTAAAACCTGCATACATTATGAAACTACCTATATAAATTACTTTTAACGGGAAGATATTTATATTTATTTATTCCTTGGAAATAATATTCAAAGAGTATAATAATAGCCAGTGTATATATTAATGTGGTCGAAGTTATCTTTTAAATTATGTTTCGAGTATAGAGAAAATCCTCTTACCTTGGAAACTATATGCTAAAATTTACTATACTATCGCTGATTAAATTGTTATTATGATAGCTGGGTGAAGGCGGGAAGATTGCTAATATAGTTTTTCCAAGCTCCGCTCTCTCAAGTAATATTATAGAAAAAAATGCCCTCTCTCGCTGGAATTATGATCGGGGTAAGTGCCCTAGGTAAAGAAGCCTACCCTACAATATTTTAATATTTATCAGCAATGCTCTGATAAATACGAAGTTTATCTCCCTCTCCCTCACATTTCACGCCATACTTACCTTCACAGTTCATCCCCCTGTACTTTCCCTCTCATTTCACCCCGGACTTACCTTCATTCATTCATTTACATAACCTACTATTTTAAATCTACTACACTCAAACTTTATAATATTCATAAATAATTCCCTCTTCATTTTCTGTATTTACCCTCACATTTTAAAGTGAAACGTTGAGATTAACACCTCTCTATTTAATTTATTTATTTCTAAATTAATGTTATTTATGGGTGGAATTAGGTGTAATAAATTAACAATTATTCTCTTTCTATCATGAGTCGTTTCGACCCTTTATAAGGTCATCTCCAGTAACAGTTATTTATTATAAAATAACTATAAGATTAATTGTTTATGATTACACCTAATTCCTCACATTGTATCCCCTTATATGTATTTACCCTCTCAATTGTGTTAGTCAATAAATTAACGAATCATCGGGAAATTGTGGTGGTAAAATGCGAAAAAAAAGTTGATTTTCCGGGCGGCACCACTACAAGTAAGGACTGATTTTTTTGCCAAGTTTCAACTCTCTAGGTTAAATACCTTGGGCGCTACGATGATAACACAAACACGCACATACAGACGTCATGCTGGAAACCACTCAGGAGGTCTTTAAAACACCCAAAACGGATAATTCCGTTGAAATCACGAAAAAAAATGTTAGGTGAAAACAATACTTTTCCTACTATAGGTAGTGAGGAAAAGTCAAAATCTTAACTATAGGGGCAGTGGTAGGTAATAGAAAGAGTACAAGTTTAAATGTAGCAAATACTAAAAAATAAAAAATATTGTTAAATTAAAAAAAACAACACGTTTTTATAAAACAAAGACACTAAATAGAGTTTTATTTAACAGCCACTGATGTACTACGAGCGATCACAGTTAATGCGACATTAAAGATATTTTATTTTATTATTATTATTTTTTTTTTTTTTTCATTCATCTGTAATTCTCCAAGCTTTTATCATTAGTGACATATGCATATTCTGTGATCGCTCATAGAACTTTAGCTGTTAAAAAGTGTTTTTCTCTTTTTTAGTGTATGTTTTATAAGCGTTAGAATTAAATTAATAATATCGTCAAATTGAACATTTTAGTTTATTTTCATATTTTCTTAATTTTAACAAAAAATTTCTGTTAGTATTGTTGACAGCATTCAAGATTTTCCTTGGATCTTATCATGTTATCTATGTTAGCGTGACAGTGTTATCCAGCCCAGTGTTTATACCTGAGATAGCAATTGCTGCAAAAATGGAAACAGTTGGTTGTTTAACTAGTAAAATGACCTGAAATTAAGTAAAGTGTGTTAAGAATAGACAATGTAATATAGAATTAAAGTTTTCCTGTTGCTTGGTGATAGAGGACGATATGGTTAAAGGCCTTAAATAATAATTATTCACTTATATTAACTGTTTCTATTCTATACTCCTTGCAGTGCGACCATTTTAATATTTAGTCAAACATAAACGTTTCCTAAGAATCATCAAAGTAATACCGTGATTATGCACACTGCAATAAGGTATACAAGAAATAATTGCTTCTGAGCTATCCGAAGTTAACGGGACCATTGTGAACGAATCGAAATATTCCTCTTCAGACATCCGTTTCTGACATCAGGAATCAATTTATTGCCTCTTAGTGGAAAATTAATAATGCTACATCTGTATAGACTACTTTCGTCAAATCATCACAATTTCTTCAAAATATGATGATTATCTGATTTCTTCGAAATATCTTGAACGTACGTTTAAGGATAAAAATGTATTTGTTAATAAAACGATTTTTTTTTTCATTTCCCAGTAGGGTCTCCCTTATTCTCATTCAATATTATGTGCGCATGCCGTTAAAATGAATAGGAGGACTATCTGTGAGCTACATTTAACAAACATGTCAAATTTCCTTACATTCGGATGAGTATAAAGTTAAAGATGTCGGAGTTAATAAATAAAGGTTTGTGTGTGTATATAAAAGCGAAAGAATGGGCGTAGAAATAATATTGTTTCCATTAAAAAAGGTGCGATATTGCTGATAATAGAAAGGGGGTTCTTAAAACAAACTCATTGTGTACTTATTTAGTGTAATTAAATTCTTAAATATGTATCTCAAAATGTTGGGCTCACTAAAAGCCAAGAAACATGTAAAAATAATTTTGCTCGGAATTGGAATCAAGGTGTACCTAGTACCTACACACTACTTATTTGGTTAGGTGAACATCATTCCTCTGTCAATGCTGTAAAAATCAATCCTCTGGGTGTTGCATTGTAGTTATCATACAGCGTGAACGAAGAGATCCGCATATAATTCCCGCTTTCAGTTAATTTAACGTGTCAACGTGTCAGTTGTTTTAACGTGTCATATTATTTTAGCAACCACCTTTCTTTTCCTAGTGAAGTCACAAGTCACATTATTTTTATTGAAAGGTGTTAAAGCTTGACGACAATTTTACGACAGATAAAGTTTAACTGCCTTTAGACGATTTTTATTAATAAAATCTAAACATATAGTTTATCGAACAAACAAGGTATACGGGGTTCGATTCCAACCGGGTTGGTGAATTTTTTTCAGTAGCCTTGTTAATGATTCAGACAAAGTTTGCTACCTTTTTTCTGTCTACTCTTGTTCGCTACCCTTATTTGTTCAATGATCATTTGAAAGCAGGCTTTTGGCTTTCACTCATTAGAGTCGATAAGTTGTATTATGTTTCACGGACCAACAACAGTTAACTTACCCACAAATCCCCCCGATGATTTTTAAACAGATGGTTACTATAATTATTTAATATGATGCGGGCTTCCTCCTGAAAAATACTAAGTAGAACAATCCGTTATATCTATATGTGTGTAAGAAATAAAGTTATAATTCTGGGTTAGATAGTAAAGGGGGTTGTTTACAAACACACGTGTAATAATGTGCAGATTTAGAAGTCCTACTAGTGCGGATTGCACAGGAACCCGCATAGCTTAGCTTTGTTCTCCCAGCTATGCGGATATATCCCTCTCCCTACCAGTGTAAGAGTTTATTTTTAACACTAAATATAATTTTACACTCTCTCTTTTCAAACCTTTCCATGAAATAGTGGGGTGACTTCGGGTCGGATGAAATTTACTAAAATTTTACTAAGCTTATGGAAACTATGTGGTCGCTCCGAAGAACGATCACAGTCTTCCAATTAAAAAATTCCAAGACTGATCTCGGTTTCAAAAGTCTGGGAACATTTTGGTCCCGTAGATGTCTGTTGTTCAACATTTTTGCAAACCAACATATCCTTAAAAACTACTCGTAAATTTGGATGGTAGGTAACAACTATAGCCAATTGTTGGTCCCATATAAGTTTCAAATCACCAATTGGTTTCTCTTCCACAAGCACACAAAGTTTTGCTTCTGAGCTTACCGAAGGTAACGGAAGCTATGTGATTGTTTTGAAGCTGAAAAACGAACATTTTTTATGTCTCCGCTTTAATTCCAAGACAGAAATTCGTTTCAGACCTCAGGGGACTTTTTTGGTTCTGCGTCTGCCTTTCAATCTCTCTGTCCTTCGGTCTGTCGATCCATGTTACAAAGGAGAAAAAAATTAAGCCATGCGAGTTCATGTTCAGTTCGCACTTGTAGGACTTCTAAATCTTCATATCATTACACGTGTGTTTCTATGTATTATATTTGTAAAAAAGAGCAACCAGAGATGCCTGTCAAGGTCTGGTTCAGTTAAACAGGTAATAAGAAATCATAGATTCAAAAGAGGAAACAATTAAAATGCTATGTTCAATTATAATCAATGATATAATATTATGTACAGTGTACAGCGGTAATAAGAAAGTAAAATCAGTGCAGTGCATAGGTATTACAATACCTACATCTATTACAATTACAATAATATATATAATTATTACTATAATAAGTATATGTATCAACATCAACTCCTAAACTGATTTGTTCTCTTATGCATTTCGAATCGTCTAACCGGAACTGAAGATGAGAACTAGAGGTTAATAAATTAATTGATATTAAATTAATTAATAGCCGGCTTTATACATATAATAAACTTCTTTTGTAGGGATTTTGTTTAATTCCTAATAGAGTGACTATTATACCACTTCTGTAATCAAGTGAGTCTACTGCTCATCTAGGCAATTACAATAATTTTAAGGTATTTCCAT
The DNA here is from genome assembly GCA_001010745.2 of Gerris buenoi. Classification (NCBI taxonomy): domain Eukaryota; kingdom Metazoa; phylum Arthropoda; class Insecta; order Hemiptera; family Gerridae; genus Gerris; species Gerris buenoi. Next base: position 860,025 of record KZ651117.1, read on the forward strand.
GGTATTTTAAAGTTTGACAATGGTTGACAATATTAACTTAAAATGGGGGGCTAACAGGTAATAAAGGTAAATATTATGATGTGAGATCTAGAAAAGAGTCATATATTTTCCGAATCTACGGTAAATCTAAAACTTATAGATTTTTTTTTTAATTTTTAAATGATCTTCTCTGCCCTTAAATTCTATTTAATTCACATTCGATTACCACTTGCCACTTATAGTTGATAATTTAATTAAATTTTAATATATTTTAGAGCTCAGTGCTTCAACAAACTTTAGCCGCCAAACAAACTTTATTTAAAATAAAGAATTTACAACCCGCAGCTGACTATTATTGCCGGGCCTGGCAAAAACTTAATGACTAACTACAGATTATAGTGTAGGTAAATCCTCAAATTAACTATGACTGTATATAACAGTGTTATCATAGTATGCGTATAAATTATTACTGCCGTCAGATTATTTGCATACTGAAAGTCATGAATAAGATTAATTTGTCTCGCTTCACAATACGGTAGAATAAGCTAAATATTAAACAAATTCGAGGACATGAAACTCAATAGAAGTATATTTAGTCTTTCGTTATTTCTAAAAATTGCATTTTCTGCTTGAAAACCCTCGGAGAATAAGTCCTTGTACGGGGAATTGAGAGCTACAAAGTCAACAGTTATTAGTGTTGTATGTTGTATTCATAATGTAGTTTTTAGCCAGGTGAGACCTTGACTAAGGTACACGTCTTTTCCTTATTTCAAACAATAATCTTCACGAATCTATCTCCGAACTCAAAATAATTGTCTGACGTAAGAAATACTTTAATGAGTAAATCTAAAAGAAATGTTTAACAAACTATAAAATGATCACAGTGTAAAAGACTGAAGACGTGGAAAGTCTAAAAATCTACGCCAACAACGCAAAATCAGCATCCGACAGATTGTCTGTCGGTCTGTCCCATCTTTTTTACGATTCAATACTTCAAAACTACTCGTCCGATTTTAATGAAATTTAGATGGTGATGGTAGATCCAGTCAATGTACGCTAAATTGATTCTTTCATTCACATTAGAAATTCACATTATATTAGACCAATAATGGATAGTAAGTAAAAGTATGCGATTGGACGCGAGAAAGCTATGTGGCACACTAATCATCAGACTCTTTATTTTTTAAACCCAAAGGACATTAAAACGTATAAATCAATAACCATCAAAATCACAAAATTGATTTTTTGCTTTATTGCAATACTTTCTTTTTGTATATAAATTCTGCACATTTGAAAGCAAAAAAACAATACTATTTTAATCTATTAATGATTATTTTCATAAAGGGCAATATATCCAAAATATATAATGGTCAATCTTTATTTAAAGAAAACATTATATTCACCAAGCGGTCTTCCTCAATCTATAGATCGCAATTTTCTTGATTTATTAATGAAAAAGGTAAAAAATTAAAATATAATAATACTTACCCATAATTAATTTTTTTTTTTATTTTACATATTTTATATTTATACATCTGATTGCATTAGCCATCGGCAAGTCGTTTGTTTATAAAAACTTGATTTGAAAATGGTTGTTTAGTTATTACAAGAAACGTCGTTAATCTGCGTTAACTATAAAATTTGGTAGATTGTTTTTGAATTCGTATACAATTTATTTGCCAAGTTTCCGCTAGATTAGATTATTGAAAGAGGGTTAATTAGACCTCCATAGATTTTGACGACAGTCGGCACCCACTGACAGACGAACAAAATGGAAGTTAATATAAAGGAGTGAAAAATGCCGTGGCATATATGAGGTCTAGAGTAGGGTGTTGAGAGGATGACCCTGTTTTGAAGTTAATAGTTATACGGCGAGTCAGTTATTGATAGAAGTTTAGGGTCAGGGACTTCCCCATGACTGCTTACTTCTACCAATAATAGAACACGCACAGAACTTAATAAGTAAGCTATCAACAACCAAGGGCAGCATAAGTCCTAATAATACACAACAGACAGTAGTAGAATTTATAGTCATAAAATACTTATTTATTAAATAGATAATTAATGTTAATCTGAAGATATTTATTAAAACTTTTATTATCTTCTCTGTTTTCACATTTTAGAATTTTTGTGGAATATAAAGGGAACAGGATTAAAATTGAGATGATTATTGCTTTGCATTAAATTGACAAATAATTTTTTTAAATAAATACTGATTGGTTTTTACCACATGAACTGGTCACTGCAATTAGTGAAATATTAACTTCTCTACTCATTCAAATGCAGTAAAACCTGCTGATGAAACCATCTGTAGATGGTCATTTGGTGATGTATAGCCACTTTTCAACAGAGGCAAACATTCTTATTTCTTAATTTGACTAAGGTGCTACTTTCTTTTAAGGGATATCTTGTGTTTTTTCAACTACACCTTTGAACTATTCCTCGAAGTGATGCTCTGATTTATATGGCTCAGTAATGATTACACCTTACTCCTTCGGTGATATAATGTACAGAGGTATGATATGTGAAGTGGCTCAAGAACTCACTGCCATGGGGCTAGTCAAGTGGACCTAATATATGGCCTAATAGGTTCAACAAGTGTTTCGTCCCACCCGTCTACTTTTTTCTTTATTGTCTACTTTATTTTTTTCGCATAACTTATGCGATGTATGAAAATACACTTTGGGTGCCTAATTGTAGGTCAGTTAAACAAAAGTGACAGGTTTGGGCCATTCTAATGTGTATATAAGCATTTAGTTTAGAGTTTTCCATTTGTTAAGTTGTTACGAGTTTTTTACCACTTGTAGTGAGAGTAAATGAGAGACTAGAAAGAAAGTAGGACTATAGAAGGTTTATTGAGGTAACAGAACTCCAGTGGTGGTTAATTGCAACTCATTAGCTTAACAACAAATCGACATCAAAAGTAAAACATGGTGACGCAGGTCGCAGTAGAATTAGCTGAGAGAAACGAAATAACCACCCGTGTAATTAGATTTGAAATAAGAAATATGATAAACTAGATCTCTTCAAAAGGTCAGAGTCAGAGCCCCATACTTAATCCATATTTAGTACTGACAAAGGACATGCGAATCTCTGCTCGTACATTTTGATATTGTATATATAGTGATTCTCATCTACCGATCAAAATAAATCCTCATCGATATGTACTCGAAACCGGCCTTTTACCTTCCACGTTTAACTAATTTAGTTGAACTACATTTCAACTAATTAACTAACTTACTAACTAACTTTTCCCGGGATAATAAAATTTTATATGGTTAGATTTGTATTTAAATGTACTTTATACTTATATTATCTTAGCCTTTTTAATAAAACATCGTCAGAACTGTTTTTGAGAGAGAAGTTTTGGTTTAGTTTATCGGACCTATATGTATATTGATAGACCCACAGAAATAGAGTACATTGCTTAGTGGAAGTAACATTAGTTCTTCAGGCGATAGAATGGTGACCGAGACAATGTTTTTTTACCAAGCGTGTTTGTAGGAAAGCTGCTATAATAAGGTGAGAAGGTGTTTCTTTCTCACATACATCCTGTACAGTGAGCTTTCGGCTAAACCAAGCAGGTGAAGATTTTGATTTAGTCTGCAGTGACAATAATAATATGACAGGACTGTTTTTGAGTAAAATCAGTGTCCTGGTAAGATTTACCGGATCGATATTTTTTAGTAGTATTTTTGTCGCACTGTTCCTCATTCTGTGTGGAGCAAAAATATTCACGAAAGTCCTCACTCCACAACGTGGCACTCCAACAGATTGTGGTGTAATTGAGGTTGAAGTGGGGCCCGTTTTGGCCACTAGCTGGTCAACAATCTCATTGCCATCAATGCCACAATGTCCTGGAACTTGTTAATATTCATAGGTTTGTTAATGTTTGTTTATGTTTATTGTTTTAGGCACAGGAAAAGTCAAAGCTAAGAAGGAGACGAAGACAGCCAACAGATTTGGGTTCAGACCGATGGCTCCTCTGTCAAACAAAGTATCAGATCTACAAGACGAAACTAAACAAGACAAGGAAGAGCCTAAACAACCAACTTCTAACGCACTTAAAGTAACCATCTTACCTCTTATTTCTTATTATATATTATCTATGTGCTATATATGTGTAAGTGTCTGCCTAAACTACTTCTTGGTATGAGAAGAAAATGTGTTTGACGGTAAAAGATTTAAGCTTACGGGACTGAAAAGTGAATTCACTATCCGCATTTCCCACCAAAAAGACTTTTCCTAAAAATAATATGTCACTTATAATAAATTGATGTTAACTTCGATTTCGTTTGTTTGTCGGTGGCCATCATTTGTCGTCAAAATTCAAAATCTTTGGAGGGCTAATTAACCCTCTTCCAGTCGTCCAATCGTGTTATAACTTACGACATAGACTCGGAACAAATATAAAACCATTCTTTGTCATTAATTAATTAACACAACCAAAATACATAAATATATAAAGGGTTTATATTAAAAACTTTGTGCTCTTTGGCTGGCCTAGACTCTCCATGGGCTGTTGCGCCGCGAAGTCATTTGGTTTACCATTTTTAAATTACATTCCGCATACCCCCAATATTAGATTTATTGTCTAGTTCCTAAAAAGGTCCTTTAATTTAGGATAATTCTAATCTATTAATATGTTTTCTGCCACCTTTCTTGAGGTGAAAATCAACTATCAAAGCATATTAAAATGTAAATTAGCGTCACTTGTCAAGTACATTCTCTTCTGTCAACCAAGAATTCATCATTGCTGTGTTAATTTCTAAAGCCTTTTTGATGTGCACTAATAAGGGTTTAGAGTTCGAGTGTAAAATGCATCGACATTATTAATGTTGCATTTGAAAAGACATATTTTCAACGTCTATCCAGCTTAATATTTATTTTAAATTTGGTATTTTTGAAGACCAGTTGAAGAAATAAATGAATAATAATAAACAAAAATATTTAAACACCCATTTTCACGGCAATGTCGAACAATGTTGATGCATTTCACTCTTAAATATGGTTAGATTAAAATGCTTGGCTTTAATAACCCAGCCTCCTTGTTAAATGTTAACTAACTAATCTTTTGTACATATTTTACTTCCGAAACAATCACCGTTAGTTTTAGCATCCACCTGTTAAGGAAACTAAATAGGTCTTTGGAAGATAAAAAAAAATCCATAGTGCTAACAGCCCGTGGAGGGATTGGGCCTACCAAAAAGATTATACTAAACATATATATACGTAAAAATATATTCGTTTGTACCTCTTTATGTATAGAGTGGAATCAGTAACATTTAGATCTTCTTATAGTACCGAATTATAATCGCAAATTTCTTTCCTGTTCTACTGTCAAAAACAATTCTAAGAAGGATACTTGTTGTTCGATTATTAAAATAAATGAACTATTAATTATGCCACTTCGAACTTACAGACTAACCCAGTATATTGTTGCCACAAAAGTTTAAGGCAAGGGGATATTTACAAATTTTAAAATTTGGGGGGGGGGAGTAACCAAGTAATGTGTGTGTTCACTTTTTCTAATAAAAACGATCATAACCTTAATCATGATTTACTTTTAATATTGGTAATAATAATAATAATTGTCGCTGAAAAAAAATCCGAAGGAGAAATCGCTTAGATCAAATTAATGATAAAACTTGACATCCCTCTCTTTCTTTTTAATAGCTGGTGATTAGATTTTTTTCAATTTATATAAATTTTATTTTTCCGTGATTTTTATTTTTAAACGGCGTGGCTTTTAAAGTTTAGTGTTATCACGCAACCTTGATCTAGAACGATTTAAAAAATACAGATTTACCTGATAATTATTATGTAGAAAACAACTTTACAAACAAAGAGAAAAATAAACAAACGAATTTGCATTAAAATCTTCTCCAGTATAGTTTCTTGGCCCAGTATGGTTAAAGTACAAGTATGTACGATACAGGGTGTACAGGGAGTAAAGTAGCTGGAATAACTTAGAGTGGCCTAAAAGAAACACCAAAAAAATGGTTTTAAAACATTTTTCATTAGCCGCATATTTTGTAAGAAAAAGCATTCCCCCCTCAACAAGAAATATTTTGTAAATTTAATATCTTGGGAATGGTTTAAGCTTAAGAGTAGTTCTATTACTTATTGGAATTTGCTTATTGTTTATTTGGAATTTGCTTATTGGATTTGAGCAATCCAAATGCAGTTCACTGTTTTTTTACGCCATTATAATTATCGGTTTCAAAGTTTTAGCTGAACAAACTTTAAATATTCGTCATCTTGTCTTGAACAGCTGCGCTCTGAGATTAGGATTTAAAAGGCATGAGCCATGTTACAACAATATCAAAAACCATCTATGTATTATAATACATATATCCAAGATCCAAGATAGATAGTTCCCAATATTTTATTAAAATGTCGATGTTGATGGGTATGAAAGTGCAAACTGAGTCCGGCAGGAAAGTGTTTGTGTAATCTTAATGCGTTAAATCCAAACAATAATAAACTCGACCAAGCGATGTACTGAATATTTATCAACCGAATGCTGCAGAATCGAGCGTTGCGTCTGTCTCTCTCTGATTTATATGAGATAACGGTTGAGTGGGTAGCTCTGAACTCACTCTGTTATCAGTGCCAGCTCATCCTTCTTAGCCTTAGTCTTCCTTAGATAACAAATATAGATAAGAAACTTCTGCATTCGAATTAACTTCCTCGCGACCTCTACCGTTCAGTTTTTTATTTTTTATTTTAATCAGATAAAATTAAATTGATTTGTACAGGAAATTGTTCTTTATGATCCCACTCTTTCACTTTTTAAATACATATACATATTTAACTAAATTTCACTCTTATTCAGTTTTCCTTTTGGTTTAATAACCTAGTTCTAATTTACTTGGTTATCCACCCAAAATTACTTTAATGAGCAACTATTCCATTTATTAATAATAGTTAATAAGTGATATATGTTTTGGGTATTCACGGTAACATTTTTTATTTATTAATAAATTTCCTTTAAAAATAATTCTTCCCTGGCGGGGAATCGAATCCGGCCTCTCACCAATCGCAACTAATTTCTTGCTTATCAATATCAAGGAAACTACATTTTTCCCCTGAATAAACTACTTATGTCGTTATATTGGTCTTTAAATGGACTACGGAAGAGAACTTTTTAATCAAAATCGTCGGAACCATTTTCAGAAAATATTGCTTCCGACCTTTACATTTGGTAAGCTCGGGGGTCTCCAATTTCAATCATATCTGGACAGAAATCCGTTTCCGACATCAAGGAACATTTATGATCTCGTATCTGCCTATTGTGTCTTTTCGTCAACATTTTGCAAACCATCATCTCTTAAATACCACTCTTCCGATTTTGATGGTTGGCCATAATTGGCCCATTGTTGGTCCCGGTCCCGTATTAATCTCTTCCATATTTATACAAAGTTTTTTTTAGTTACACCTACTTCTTAAAAATTATCATCTATTTGAATATTACTAAACGGGTCGTAAACGTAAAACAAAAATTAAGAACTTGATAAGATACGAGGAAGCTATGTGCCACAGTGACAGAATATTTTATTCTCAATTTTTAAGAATAATTGTGAAAAGCAGCGTTCCTAAATATATAGCCAACATTTTCGGGGTATGATTTTTCTAAACATGAATGCCAAATTTCATTGAAACCTGTTGCATCTGAGCAGATTACGCACAACAATTTTTTAAAAAGAACACTTTTTTTTAATCATGAATATTTGCGTGATCACAATTATTTCTCTTTCCATAATATATACTACGTGGGTACATAGGATAGTAAAAATTCACAGAAGCTTACGTTTTGTAGGTCCAATTTGAATATCTGTAGTAAATGTAAAATAGAAAGAGTCAGTTGTGGCAAAGGTTGACATCTGAAATCAAACAATTAAACGCATCTATTATAAAAATATTTTATGAAGACAAAGGGATAAATGGTCTTTTGAGTTGATGGTTTGAGAGTTCGGTACAGGAACATTAAAAAGAGTTTTTAGGTAGATTTGGCCGGTACATATGTATATTGTATATAATATAAAGATTTCACATACAAGGTTACAAATAATAAAACAAAATAGAAGTAATAAAGCCATTAATTAACGTTCTAAATGGCCAAAAACACCTCGTGTAAATTGGACTAAGTAGCGCTGGTCCTTGTCGGAAATTACAGAACCCTAAAAGAAAATTAAAAAAATGGTCGGTCTGCTTTGTGAAGGAAACCCAGGGTTTGGAAATGCTCCAGGATGCTAAGCTCACGTGCAATATTAAGGTCATCCTTCCTTTCAGTGAACAGCTAATACCTTTATCCTATTTTCCACATATTGGTTGCATTTGTTCCCCTATCTGTTATGTGCTGAAAGCAGGTGTTCCTTTACCACCTATAAACCTACGTTTATATCTCTCCCATCGTTTAAACCTCTATTTCCAACTCAGTGGCTGTTAAACTAAACAAATAAAAAGACATAAAGCACAAAATCGTAAAGAAACTAAATAATCCTGAAGCTTTCATCGTAAAAAGAACGTGTTTTCGATATTTTTATTAAATGTTTTATAGATTGTATTATTGTCTGGTAAAAACTTATAATGCAAGTACATGAATATTGTACTATGCGCAAATAGACACATTGGTCTAAATTTTTCACTTCGGATTTTATAATTATACTTAAAAAGAAGTACAATCTTTGCCATAAGGCTTGGGCAGCCACTATATGCTTGAAGCCACTATATGCTAGTAGTGGCCACCCTTACATTTATTTCATGTTTGAGTTCGACTTTCTTCGTGAAATCCTTTCAGTTCAGCTCCTCTTTTTTCCGGAAACTGCCCATGTCCGAACTATTATTCTAAAAAATCAGCTTTCTCATATTACAGTGTTGGGTTTGATTTTTTAATCCAACATCTAATTTGATCAATTTATTTTTAATCTGTTCAACTTTTAAAAAATCTGTTCTGTACATGTAAATCTCGTGCGTATAGTAAAACTTTTCATATTCGAGTATACATAATTACTTGGTCCAGTGTTCTCCGCCGATAACATGTATATTAAATTTTATCAAAATCGATCTTGTATATAGTTTAGCCTCTTCGCGTCTGCAAAAACTGCAGACAACATGTTCAACGAAAAAAGACAATAGACATTTTTTAAACCCACTTTTTCGTACTCTGGGGACCTCAAGGTGTGTAAACCATTAAAATCCTTTCTAAGCGCCATCATAATACTTTCTCTCTATATTATATACATATATGAGAAAGTAAAAAGAGATAACTTGGAAGTTAAAATGAACTGAGGTTGACTGTGTGGGGTTACAGTTGACGGGTCGTAGGAATAGCCCGGCCGAAACGAGATCTAGAACTAGCTCGCCGGCGCTTCAGATCCCAGTGAGGGCCGAAGTACCTCATACTCAGTCTGTGAAGTATCAGAGCGACGTAGCTAAGTTCACACTTCACTCGTCGAGTCTGCCCAGGCCTCAGTGTCCTGTCAGACTCTCTACACCAGATAAATCTGCTAAAACTGCTGCCAACCAGCAAACCGCTTCGTCCCTCCAGCATCGCACCACTAACTCTAGTCCGACCGCTTCTGTGAGTTTTCTAACTTCTTCTTTTCTTTCTCTTAACTAAACACTCTGCACTTATTTTCTTTTATTTTTGCTTTATACTATATCTTGTGTCTTCTATTTTGGCCGGATTACTTAATGCTTTAGCTTTTTTTCTATAGACTAAGCTCTTTGGCGGTAGTATTGGCTTATGTACTTGCATGTAGACGACTTCGAGTTTGTAAGTAATCTTGCATTGTAATAATAGCTAATGAAAAGTGTCTGGGGTGAGTGACACGCATCGCAGACAAACAGCATATCCAGCCTCGCCAGAACGAAGGTAGGAGGGTAACCCTCTGGAAACTAAACCTGCAGCCTCCAGTACACATTAGATCAAGTTGACAAAACTATCCTTCCGAGTGTTGGCACCCTAGTCCCTAGTACAGTTTAGTTTTCTTATATTAATAACGACACCAAGAAAGTAATTGCAATTTTATTGACATAGTATGGTAGATTGACCCTTCCTTTAAAAGTGTGGTAGACACCTCGAACGTTTCAATGACTTCTAGTTATTAACATGGGTCAGCATTTGGCACATCGTTGCTAATTATAACCACCTCCTCCCCTCTCACTTGGATGTATTTAAGAAATGTATTTTTAATTTAAACTGTACTGAACTTAAGGATGCCAAAAACTGGCTCTAGCGATTTTTTCCCCCTTATTTTTTTTATTTTTCTCCCAATAAAATAAACTTTTGCTTTAGTTTGAAAAAATATTTTGTTAGATAAGTCCTATTAGAGCAATTTTTAAATATTTAAAAAATGTAAATAAAATGTAAATCATTAAAAATTAGAACCATTTTAGGGTGAAATTTGCATATTTATGGATGCTAAAAATTGGCTTACTCTTCTCTATGCTATTTTTATTATCTTGGATATTTCAATTATTCTCTTGGAATAAAGCTCAATAAGCTAAGGAATAAAACTCGATATAAGCTAGGGAAATAAACCTAATATATTATTGCATAAAACTCGATAAGCTAAAGAATAAAACCCGATAAGCTTGGGAAATAAACCCGGTGTACAATGGAATAAAACTCGATAAGCTTAGGAATAAAATTCGATATACTATGGAATAAAACTCGATAAGCTTAGGAATAAAACTCGATATGATAGGGTATAAAACTATAAACTAAGAAATGTAACTCGATAAGCTAACGAACAAATCTCGATAAGCTAAAGAATAAAACCCGATAAGATTGGGAAATAAACCCATACTATGGAATAAAACTCGATAAGCTAAGGGGAAAAAACTCTATAAGCTAAGAAATAAAACTCGATAAGCTAGGGAATAAAATTCGATAAGCTATGGAATAAAGCTATAATCTAAGGAATGAAACTTGATAAGCTAAGCTCGGAAATAATGTTTTTCCACCAAAATAAAAACTAATTTTTTTTTTAAGAATACCGACTTTCTTGCCGAATCTACGACAACCGATGACAATACCTACCTTTATAATGTCTTGATCTTTTTTGTGGTTTTTGGTAAGTTAGATAGCAGTAATGTCTATTTATAGGGAGATTTTCCACTCGTGATCTAATAGCTGTTGAACTGCAGACATGACGGTAATAATAATAACAAACTCTTGTCTGATTACATCTAACCTTGTTTTTGACCTTCAGCTCCTCGCTACTCACCTCCACTTCAATACGTTCGTACAGATAATACCCAGAGTTTAAATTCGTGTTACTAATGCAAGTTCTCGAACTCTGTTCCCAATACCGCATCAAAATACATCGTTATCGATATCACCAGGTGTTATCACTTAATTAACCCTACTCACTTCTCAACGAACAAACAATGAAACGATAATAATCTACACTTTAATTTTAAAATGCCCTTTTCTCATTTTATATATTTATTTTTCTAAATAATTATCAACGTCAACGTCACTTAGTCTTATTATAACCTTAAATTTAAATAAGATTTTTTCCCACGAGTGGTTTCGTTTTTTTAAAAAACCAACTATCTCTCTCAGTCCCAGCCGAAAATAATAATTATAAATAATGAAATACGTACATGAGACATTTTTTTATAAAAATACACTACCGTTAAGTTCAAATTGTATTTTAAACTTAAATTGTATATTAATTAAATTTAATATAAATTTTACTATAATGTTATTTATAATCGAATAACAAAACTAACAGCAAGTAAGATAAAATAAAATGTCCACAATTATACATCCAAACAAACAAACATTAGTACGAGTGAATTATTATTATTCTATTTTGGGGGGAAAATTAGCTATAGTTTTATCTGCAATCATAACAAAATAAAACATGAATTAAAATTAAGTCGGTTATTAGTTTTAACTAGATAAATAAATAGTTAGTTTTTCTATTTATATTGACTATAAGATTTCAATTTTTGATAGGGCTGGGCCCACGCTCCTCTGCCAGGAAAATTTTTGTTTTCTTAGTTGGTCAGAACTTCCGTTCAGAGCTCTTATTGGCTCCCCTCCCAATTTTTTTTTTTTTTTTTTAAATTTTATTTTCCCTCGCTGACAGAGTTAACTATCTTTTCGTTTTCTTGATCGGACTTTAACCACTAAGCTTGATGATCCTTGTGTAACAAATAATAATTAATAACTTTGAGGTTTGTAGATTTTTTTAAAAATATAATTTTAGATTAAAAGTTGAAAAAAACAAACACAAAGTTTTAGATTTACCGAGTTTCTATTACGAAGAAGGAAGTTAAGTTTCCGAAATGAAGTTAATGTTCCGGAATCTAAAACTTTCTTCTTTTTTTACTTTTGAGTGCTATCCTCAAATTCTTTACCAAAGAAATGTAATGAAACCAATTTAGACAATACAACCAATAGATTTCAATAAATGCATATTTTTTTAATTGCAAGGAGTAAGGAGTTTCTTATTATCGCAATATTATAAAGACTGAAAGTATTGTGCTAGCAAAAAATTCAATTTTTATATTTTTAAACACTTTTTTTACAGTATGCGCACTAAGAGTTGTGGCTTTTGACTCTGAGTCTCTGAGATAGGCCAACCTAAATGAGAAAAAAAGTAAAGCCACTTGGCCTGTGGGAGGGATGGGGCTAGTGACATTTTTGTTTGCCTAGTTGGCCCGACCTTCTAGAAATCAAAATCCTGACCTCTCATTGGCTCCCCACCCTAATTTTTCGGATTTTCCCGCGCTGTCGAAAGTCACTACACATAACGCGCAAACTGTAGTTCCACAGAATAAAATAAGTTGTTTTTGAAACCTTACACAACCCCTTCAAGTATAGTAGTGTTAATATTTTTTTTTGAATTTGCTCAATTTATTTGTATTTCCCTGTATTTATATTGATTCATTTATAGTTTTAAAAATTTAATACATTTTTAAGCCTTTGGATTAAAAATTATATCCTTTGCATGGTTACATGAAAATGTGACAATCTTAAATCTAGAGCATTTGATTGAACAGTATAAATATAGTATGAACGAAGATTGTTAATAGAAATAATTATTAAGGATTTTATGAAATTGTCTTTCAATATAAGTAAAATTGACTTTTTAAAGATGCTTTCATGCTTTATAGGGTCATTAAACAAGTAATAGAGAATTTTACTATTATTGGCTAGGATATAGGTAGTAGAGCAAGTGATGCAACCAGATGATGGCAGTGGATAGGGCTTCGTTTTAAAAGTCTGGGAACCTCCTCTAAGGCTGGACTTAGTGTTCCAAATATGTAGACTGTATTTAATTAATTGTACATTTTAAAAATGAAATTGGTGAAGCTCTTTTGCTATTGTGGATCAATCACAGTGATAGCAGTACAAAACTCTGCCGAATCACTTGTAGTTTGTAGCGGCATGTAGTTTGTAGCAACAGTCAGCAGGTCTACAAGCTAAAAAGTGAAAGAGTGTAAAAAGTATGTTTATTATTTATCAAGAACACTGCTCGTGCACACACAATCTCATTCTCTCCTAGTGCTGAAAAAGATTTTGAAAAACATTAAACAATTAACCATGTAGAAAAGTGATAAAAATTATGGATGCTCAAATAGAAGGCAGAAGAAGATGAGGGAAGTCCCAAATTGAGCTAGCAAAGGAAGCAAACCCTAAAAAAAAAAAAAAAAATCAGTGGGACTAACTCTAGCTTTCATTGTAGGCTGGGATTGTAAATTTAACCACTTGGACTGTTAGAGTCCACCAATTTGAAGGTTTGGTTATGACCATATCATAGGATAAACAGTGAGTGTCTTACAGATCCCTAGATACCAGGTGTGAGGTGTGAAAGAAAATAAAGACCCAAAGTGAGGAAAAGGACTTTATATAGATTATAGATGGACTTCACATCTTCCCTGGCTCATCAATTCAAGTGGAAGTGGCTGGATCTATTTCCTTTAAACGAACCAAAAACCTTGACAGTTGATAGGAGAAGGTGTGCAACTTGTTAGTCTTCTTCATACTCTTAAGGGGACCAGGGTCCACTAAATAAGCAAGGACAAATATAGATGACTTCATAAAGAGCATGTAGTAAAGGAGCTAGAATTGTAACCAGAATATTGTAGAAAAATTATGTATTTAAAAAAAAGTGTTTTCAAATGGAGGTCAATAAAAGATCAAGAAGAATCACTTAAAAGCAGCAGATGGTTGAAATGAGGTGAGATGGATCTACAGATCTACGCACTCCTTGATATCTCCTTTGTATCCTTATTTGGAGGACTGTAGCCCAAAATAGAGGAGGTTAGAGATAGATAGAAATTCAACATCAAGTAAATGTTGATGCAACCTAGCACTACGCAGTTCCATCAGAAGTAACATACTCACCAGTGTTATCTATGAAACAATAATCATAAGATCTTTTCCTTATATTTTACTGAAAAAAATAAATAAATAAGTAAACTAATAAATTAATAATTAAGTAGATAGTGTGGAAAGCATATTGGATGTAGAAATGTTTTTTGTAGTTTTTATAACCTCTTGGAAATTTGTATTGGTATGGCCACTTACAACTGCTTTTTTAAAAAGAAAATTTTTACTTGAGTAGTCAGTGCAATACTTTTAAGAAGTGTATATTTTTAAGTAGGTAGCAGTTACAAGTAGTGAGGAAATGTAGATTTACAGTAATATTTGTTTGTATAAGTTGTTGTAAAAAATAAGGATAAATAGAAATAAAAAATATTTAAATAATAATCTGTAAAACTTAGTGTATATTCCACCTTAAGACAGTGTCACAAGATAGACTAAAAATTAAAATATTTTTTAAGTATTGTTAAAAAATTGTAAATATTTTTTCGTGTTTTCAATCCCATTCAAATAATTGCTTAACAAGATTTTGTTTTTCTGTTTTATTTGTTGATAAAAATGAATAATGTTAATTATTTATTATTATTTATTTATTTTTTGTCTGTTTTAGGGTTCAAATAAGTTTGGTTTCCGAAGCAGTAAGTCAGGGAAAGCTGATCCACTGAGACTAGAAATAGAACAACTTGAAGAGAGTCCTTCAGTTACACATAAATACAGACAGATATCTCAACAGGTTTGTACTACATTTTTTATATATAAATACAGATAGATCTCAATAAATATGCACTATATTTTTTATTTAAATATATTCCTTTGAATCAAATTATAATTAATATTTACAACGGGAGACAGGCAGAGAAAAATAGACTTCAGCACCGGGACTCGAACCACAGACCTCCTTTGTTTCCAGTCTTTACTGGAAATAAAGGAGGCCTGTGGTTTGAATGCCGGCGCTGAAGTCTATTTTTCTCTGCCTGTCTCCCGTTGTAAACAGTAATTATAATTTGATTTAAATTAAAATTTTAACTTTCCGTTGTATGAATACTACCAAAAACTTAAAAATTGTATATTCCTTTAAAAAACTTAAAATTGTATATTCCTGTCCAAAAGTTATTTTTACAAAGGAAAATTATCTATCCTGTGTTTATTGATAGTTAAATATCTCTTCCACTCTTCCCTAATAGCACAACTTTGTCCATTGGATATCAGCAGGACCAATCACTTTGCCTCGGCACATTCCGTGGAAAGTAGGAAGTTTGCTTCAGGACAACTTGAGGCTGACCCGATATCCACCTTTTTAATGTCAATAGGAACGTCCATAGCATACCCAGTTGGATCAGTTGTAGGACATATTCTAAATAGTTGTGACAATACTACCATTAGATGTATAATTGTATAAGCCCTTTGGCAGAAATATGCCCTCTGCAGGCTATTGGGTCATGGAGTTAGTTAGGTTGGTAGAGGTCGACCAAGAAGTCATGAACACGGTAGAAACTGAAAGCTTAGCTTCGTTTAAAGTAAGAACTCCCAAGTATTGCCGAAGTCAGTATAGTCGGGTGCTATTCTAGTTTGTATGGCATGCGCAGTTATGTCAAATCTCACAAATAAGAACAGGAAGGTATCCAATTTGTTAGGTTTCCTGTTTTGTTTGTTTTTATACAGTACGAGTTATAGTCACAACTGTCCTAAACGATTTTCGTACAATCCACGAATCCACGGGATGATGAAATTACAAAGGACGCTACATATAACGGGGTAGGAAATCAAAAGTAACAAATCAAACTCAGAAATAAAGAGGAATAATCTATAAATAATAATATAAAAATATTATCGTTTAGTAGAAGTGATTTCTTATCAGGTACAGTGTTTCCTGTAGCAAAAAATATAGAATTTAAAAAAATAAAATGATTAATAACCAAAGAACAACACTGTGTTTTTTGACAGTGGTCTATTTTATTAAAAACTGACTGTACATGAAGACACTAGCGCACTCCTCAGATTTCCATGACTTCTTGGTCGACCTCTAGAATCAGCTAATTTTAAAATTCTATTAATTTTTATGCTCACTGGAGTTGCTCTGTAGTTCTATTATAAGGAGCCACTTAAAATCTGCATTGGTTTCAAAGAATAAATATAGAAGTAGTTAAGATATCTGAAGGGGTTCGTTATTTATAGGAAAGTATGAAATCAGAAGTCAATGTCTTCTACAAACAGACCTTTAGAAGACTGGATGTAAAACTAGAAGGTCAACGTTTTAAAAGATATCCCAAGAATTATTTTATAAATAGATCATAAATGTATGTGTGGTGAGGTGAAATATAGCCAATGTAAATGGGAATGTAAAATTTATTACAAATAACCTAACGACCGCTGATGAGGAATTTAAAGCCAATTTAAATACAGGAAGGGTATTTAAATACGACATTAAGATTAGTCTTTTAAGTTTTAATCTTTTTTTATGTCAAAATTGAATCATTAAGAAGAGTCATATTTTTTATCTCTGCAAAGATAAGGAATAGGTTACTCAATAACAAGTCTTAAATCACATCTCTGTTTTATTGTCGTTTCTTTTTACATGATGATAATATTTTTGTAATTTTTCTTGTATGAAGTCAAAAATAAAAGAATTAGTAGTAATTCTTATGAATAGAGAAACCATCAGCTATAGAGAATAAAAATGATTCATGGGAAAGACTTGTATCATGACAATACAGCCCCAATAGACTCAACCAATATTCTTACCAGACTGTTTGGCTCGGATCATGCCCAAGTGTGTCCCAATAGTAGCATTTTACTTTATTTAAACACTACCACTCTCACACAAAACCTCTGACTCAAGGTGGTTTTATACATTATTAATTTAATTCTTGTGAATATCTCAGTATGATGATTTTGATTTTAAATTTTTATTTCCCCTAAGAAGGTAATAGGCTCCTTAAGTAGATATAAAGTATTATTTTTCTTATTATAAGTTGTAAGATAATTTTTATAATTTAAATGTGTGGTTGGCAGGACTGACAAGAAAACGAGGGAAAGAGAGAGAGAGTCAGGGAGTGAGTGTGATATTCTAGAGGTGTTTGAGAGAGGTCTCGCTATTTTGCTTTTGCCTATAATTATATTGTTTGTTCAATTTTTAAGTTTTTGGTAGTATTCATACTTTAAATTTTAAATTTTTAGTTTAAATTTTAATTTAAATAAAATTATAAGTTCTATTTACAAGGGGAGACAGACAGAGAAAAATTGACTTCAGTGCCGGAACTCGAACCACGGCTAGAGCACCTGTACTGGAAATATGGGGAGGTCTATGGTTCGAGTCCCCTCTGAAGTCAATTTTTCTCTGTCTCTCCCCTTGTAAATAATAATTATAATTTGATTTAATTTATATATGGTTTGTGTTTAATTGTTTAATAAAAGAGTGCTATTGAAAGGTTGTGTCGTATGTCACCTGATTATTTGAATTATCTAACAAAGATCAAAGCAATCTTTACTGATATACATCTTTATAATAATTATTATTTTTTGTTTTAGAAGAGGCCAAACGAGATTACATTTACAGCAAATCGAAATAAAACTTTTAACTTAAGAGATCTACAGGATAACAGAAGCGGAGATAACTTATCTCATCATGGAACTCCTGTCAGGACTCAGAATCAGAGCACACCTGTCGCTATGGTACAACCGCACCTCACTACCAGCCAGTATTCCACCAGCTCTCGTCTCATGAACGAGTCTACCACAAGCATAGAATCCTATGGAGAAGAAAAACACAAGAGGTAAATATATTCTTTTTTATGTTATTATCATTATACTTAATATTTTACTTCATCTAGAAAAATTTAATTACATTAAAAAGAGCTCTTAAAATATTTAATATATACTGCAACAACAAAAGTATTGCATCACATACCCATTTTATAAAAATTTGTAAACATTTTGTTTCTAGTTACAATTTTGCAAATTCCTGGTAAGACAAATTTCAGTTCTGGGCATATCAAAGCGAGCAAGTTTTATTTAGCACTTTAGCTAACACATTAACTTAAGCCTAGCTCAGTGGTATAATTAGAATTTTTGGGATTCCTTCCCTAAAAACAACTTTACAACTTATATTGTTAGATTGGTATTTAAGTGGACTACATTCTGGAATTTTATAATTTATTATTATTATAAAAATTATTATTATTTATTTATTTTTTTAATTAATTAATTTATTTATTTTTTAAGCACATCTTAATTTAAATCTAAGCCTTTTTCATATTACTTTTATAGGCTCAAGGACCTCAGAAGATAACTCATCATAATACTCTCTCTATAGAAATATACTATGTTTATGAGAAAGTAAAAAACATCTGTAAAAAATCAATAAAATTTACCATATCTGAGAAAACTATTAATTTTTGGATCTAAGTTTAAAACTTATTTTGGTCTCGATTATATGTACACCAAATAAATATTGAGTTTAATTGTGCTACTAGGAAAATAGATCAAATATTTTGTGTATAAAATTGATATTTTACTTTTTTATACTTATTTAATTGGTGCTAGAGCCACGGCCCATGCTATATGACAGGCCCTTAACCATTCTTAACAGTTCCTTCCCCCCTGTCCTGAGTCTGACGGGGCTAACCATTGGCCTCCTAAATATTCTCCTGTCCTCTTAATCTTCCTGTTCCTTTTCATTTCATAAGTTCTTTTGTTACCTAGTTTTTGATAAAACAGTTTTTTAGGGTATCTTAATATTTAATTGAATTTTGAACCATTGAACCTTCTAGTTATACCACTGCCCTTGCCAAAGTTTGGGAAAAAAGCTATTTCATGTTACATCAATTTTTGGTTTATTTATTTAGTTTTTTTTTCTTATATTTGAATCTTCATTTTTTTTTTCACACTCTTTTAATGCTCTACATTTTTTGTCATTTTGTTAAGCTCAATAATGTTTTCCACTATTTTTGCAATGCTGCATTACATTTGAACAGTGCGAGCATTGCTATTTGCCATGCTATAGTATTAATTGTGATGAAAAAGCTGAAACATGTTCTTTAGTACCATTCTACAGCCACCAAAAAGCGTGTAATTAGGTGCATGCCATGCTGCAATGAAAAAACCGTGCTTTTCGTCCTTAAAATTGTACTCTTAATTATAACAGAGATCTTGCAGCTTTAACTTAAATTTATTTAATCATTAAATTATTAATAGAGAAGAAAGACCTTGGCTTCTTTAAATTATTTTGATTATAAAGAAGAAAATTGAACTACCCATATGGTCTAAATTGCATATTTTCAGACAAAATGCCAAATGTCTTGCCTGGAGAAGAAAAGTTGAAACATAGACCTCACTATACTTGGTCAATAAAGGCTCTAAAATGAATTAAGTAAATAAATGTGTATTGACTAGCTGTGTACAAACATTGTAATGGTTTGACTAAAGGCTCATCTAAATGTTGCTTCCATGTATATAATGCGGTTGGATAGTTATAGATTATTTTAATTTAAACCACCAATTTGTAATAATTATTATTACGCTAATAAGTGTTTGATTACTACAAAATATTGGTAAGTACAACTAAATGTATACTTGTAAATATTTAAATTGATTTTTTTTTTTACATCATTTACCTTAATATTTTTTTTGTTTGTTTGTTGCCAGGGATTTAGAATCTAGTGAGAAGGATAGCCTGAGAGAGGATGGAGACGCCTGTGTACCAGATGAGATGTGGGGTCACGGTGAAGCAATGGCACTCGAAGAGGGTCTCTCCTGCCTCGATGGCATAGATCAATCACCTGGTAATCTTATCCATTCTCTTTACTAAACTTGTCTTAAACCGGCTACAAATTACTTAGCCAAGTTAAGTGGGCCTGGGTAGTGGGTAGCCCGTATTGTAAAGAACACTTTGCTTGCAATCAGTCAAGTAAGGCAGCATTGGTTGTGGTCAGTTGTATGACGGGTGTCTACTTGACCTTGAGTTCTAGGTTCAATTGTAGCTGCTCGAAAGAGTAACACCACTAGGTTACAGCCTGGAAACCATGGATTGCACTCTCGGTACAATTCAATTTGAAGGAGAGACATGGTTGACAAACAAACACTTCACTAAAATGTGAAGAGTTTGGTTCCAAAACCGGGTGTTTTCAATGGGCCCACCTAAGTGGCTTGCGCCTTTGGGTGTACCCTAGAATAAAAAAAAAATAAAAGTCAAATTTTTTCTTCGAAAAATCTTACTCTAAACCAGAATTTCCCAATCAATTTTATTGAAGGTCATATTAAAAAATTACCAACTGTGAGATTGGTTTATAGTGGGGGGGGGGGGGGG
>KZ651117.1:881352-897661 GCA_001010745.2 Gerris buenoi
GGGGGGGGGGGGGGGGGCTTTATTTTGGATATTACCAACAGTTTCTTAACAATGCCTGTGTTAGCCCACAACTTTGCCAAGCTTGGCTATAATATGGTAATTGCCCATATCAATGCTTAAGGAATTAGGTTTACCTCTGCAAAACCAACGTCAGATTTAGAAATTTATCATAGGCTGTACAAATTTCAGCGTTATACATAGTCTGAGGGTTTAAATATAGATCCCAAGATTTTTCTCTGATATTCAATAGGTATAAGCTAATAAAAAGTTAAGATTTTGTAAAAAAAAAAAATTAAGAAAGTCAATATAAACATTGTAAAATAAAATTATTTTTAGTGTAGATTTGTATTTCTTTACTCCTGAGTAGGGGAGTCCATTCTTCATCTTTAAAATTAAGGATAAATTATTCTAGACTGGGATGAATACACTAGCTTTATCAATGAGAAACTTATTATTATGTAAACGTGTTTATTATAAAAATATTTTTGTTTTAAATTTGTTTTGGCAGGAATGAACATAGCTCTAAGATCAGTTCTTTTGAAGATAGAAGACTCTACTTTCGCTTGTCTTGCAGCAATGTCAGCCTCCGATATGTTAGAAGACGAGAAATCGCCAGAATCCCTAGCATCACCGGATCTCTCCTCTAGCCCACCTTCAGTTGAACCACTACCTCCTCCACCGCTACTTAAAGGTAATAACCATATTAGTAATGTAATACCGTGTTTGCACACTGCAATACGCTAAACCATATGTGAGAGGCACCAAGGGATGTGCCACGCAAGCGTGACACATAGGAACTGTTCCAACACCAGACAAACGTTACAAAATGTTGGCTCGGCAAAACGCCATGTCCTGCATCGTTTCGTCGCTACCGACTCATCAGGGGCCCGACGATGCCCACCCAACTCTGGACCTATATCATATCAAGAAAATCATGGTGTTGGAACAGTTCCTATGTTCACGCTTGCGTGGCACATCCCTTGGTGTCTCTCACTAATGGTTTAGCCTATTGCAGTGTGCAAACACGGTATTACATTGCTAATGTGTTTTGCTAGCCAAGCAAGAATGGCGGTATGAGAGCACGCTCGTCTCTGATAAGTCCTATATATGATTTTCTTGATATGGTATAGGTCCAGAGTTGGGTGGGCATCGTCGGGCCCCTGATGAGTCGGTAGCGACGAAACGATGCAGGACATGGCGTTTTGCCGAGCCAACATTTTGTAACGTTTGTCTGGTGTTGGAACAGTTCCTATGTGTCACGCTTGCGTGGCACATCCCTTGGTGCCTCTCACATATGGTAATAACCATATTATACTATCCAACACACCAATATAATATACACATGTGTATATTATATATAATATACAGGGTGTCCCAAAAAAGCTTAGTCCGCTATTCAGAACCGGATTCTACATGTGAAATTAAGTCGAAAATTATCAGTAACATTTTTTCGATTTAGGCTTAGTTTAGCCGTAATCTGTCATTTTGAATTTCAAAATGGTGGAATACGGCTAAACTAAGCCGAAATCTAAAAAAAATTACTGATCATTTTCGACTTATTTTCACATGTAGAACCCTGTTCTGAATAGCGTGCTATGTTTTTTGGGACACCCTGTATAGACAACACAGTCCAAATTAAACAGATAATTTATTTGTAACAATTATAGACACAGTAAAATAATAGTCCATTATAAAATTAATTCAACAAACAATTTGTTAATTATTAGATGCAACTTAATGACATTTGACATCCTACACACATAGTTTCTCTTTTCTTCTAGCTTATTCTCAAGCGAGTAATAAATTTTTAAAAGGATATTTTATATCAATGTCAAACTGGTCTCTAAAAGCCTCTCTGAAAATAAAACTTTTTTTTAAAAGTAACTTTTTTGTCAAAAGGACTCCAAACTAACTAAAATCTTATGGTTGTCTCTTACTCAGTATTTCAATTCTTTCTTGAAATCTAATTTTGCAAAACCAGCCATTATCCTGGACATAGGCAGATTTTATAGGAAATGCTACCTGTATAATATAAACATTGAAATTATTTATTGAATATTGTGTAGACTCTAGATATATTGTATGAGGCGAAAAATGCTACAGTTCAAGAACCAAGTAAATTAATAAATAATCATTCTTTTTGAGAATTTTTTTCTCAATTTTTCAGGGATTTTGAGGGGGAGTGCCCCAACTTTCTTGTTCTCTCTCTGATATTAATTTTTGTTTGTTTTAGATTCACCAGACACACCCATGTCTCCAACACATGGTTCTAACTCATGTAGTTCAGATGCGAGAGATCGGGATTTCCTTATAGACGATGAGATAGCAGACCAGCCCGGTTTAGTTTTCAATAACCCACAGCAGAATGGTCTCTTCCTCGATATGGGAGGATCATCTGCACCTGAAGCCAGTAAGTCTGATATTATGTTGGTTTAGGTTAGTAGAGAAGAGTAAAATTTACTTCTCTTACCTTAATTTTTAGTCCCTTTCAGGACCTCTCTTAAAAAATCATTTCTATCCTTATTAGCAGTGGTCCTGCATGAACTTGGCTAATGTGGGAATCCTCTGGCCAGCCATAGAACATGGCCATTGGAAATTATTTCTTAGCTTGTAACAATTTAAAACTATGTGGAAATCAACTAGTATTTAAATAAAAATTAAGAATATTGAGGATAGGTCATACCTAAAAATCTAATTTAAATCAAATTATAATTATTATTAACTACGGGAAACAGATAGAGAAAAACAAGCTCCAGCGCTGGGATTTGAAACACGGGCCTCTGTATTTCCAGTACAGTGCTCTAACCAACTAAGCTATGCAGGAGAATGGTTTCCTCTGACGTTATTGATACCTTGACCCCGATTTTAAAAGCTTTCAATTTTCCACAAAGTCTTCACACTCCACGCAAAGTGGTTCAAATCCCCCCGGCGCTGGAGCTTGTTTTTCTCTGTCTGTTTCCTGTAGTTAATAATAATTATAGTTTGATTTAAATTAAAATTTAATCTTTCCGTAGTATGAATACTACCAAAATCGTAAAAAATGAATTTCTAAAAATCTAAGTTTTATCATTTTCTGATGTTTCGAAAATAATGTAGTCCCTTCTTCAAGATATAAAATAAGAATTTTGGTTGTTACATTTATAAGTAAGACCCATGCTGCGCAGACCCCTCACCACGGGGGTCTGCAGGGCCCTTATTGCCAATAATGGTACATAAAGTGATAAGATAAACCACGCATGGTGATGTTACTACCACCATTCTTGAATTATACCTTGAAGAAGGAATTATATTTTATTGAACTGTTGGTAAATCCAAAACATTTATTTTTTAATTTTGACTGACCCTGGCTATACTCAAATTCTATAAGCTTATAACATTATATATAACCTATTGTTGTGGGGTATAAACCTAAATGCAAAATAATTTTAATTGTACAAAAAAAATTATTAGGACCGCTCTCTGTATAAGTGATAGGGCTAGTTTAAAATTAACCTTGCCCATTTCTGCCAAGTTTCTGAAATTCAGCCAATTCGTATGAAGACAAACGGCTTATGCCTGTCTGCACAACTAACTTCAATAAATAATCCCTTCTGAAATAAAATTATTATTTTTTTGTCCAATTTATTTGGTTGTTGTGGTTTTGTAGTGGCAAGCCTGAGTGAGCAGGTGTCGAAGGTACTGGCTAGCCTTAACGATAGTCCGAGACCGAGGGATAGAGCCCAGTCTCCATCCCTGGGAACTCTTTCTCCCTGTGATAGTTTGGCTTCAGATGACCTCATGGTTGACTTCGATACCAGCCAAACCAACAACCTCAACGAGTAAGTCTCTATTCCCTCTACTATCATATTACAATGAAACATATGGTAATTTCTCAAAGCACTGGTCCATCTGTGGTTTTGATTATCCCCTAAAATGTGTTTGAAAACCAGGGATATTAGATTGGAGAGAATGGAAAAAACCTTGAACTTTTGGATCAAGGATCAGATTAGTGAAAAGGCTCCTTTGAGCTTGCAAATCATCTCAGAAAAGGCCAAATAACTTTACCACCTGGTTCCCTATCCGAGGAACACTGTCGTAGCTTGGGCAAAGATCAAGGGATTTCTGTATTGTTAATTAATATTAAAAGGCTCACCCATCTAAAATGATTTTATACATGATCTCTTGAAATTAAATATTTCTATTCAGACACACAGCATTTATTTGCCCTATGAAATGGAAACAACTTAAATTTATTACTCACTTAAGTAAAAAAAAGTTCTATATTATCTGTATATAATAATTAATAATAATATTAGTATGCATTTGCTAATGAATTATTTCCTATTTTTTTTTACTAAATTAATTGTATAAGTTAGCTAATGATTGTCGCAGAAATGAGGCTTTAAATTCCTTTTAGACCCAACTTCTCAAGAATTGACAACTATACTGGTGTTATAGTTGGAATGGCTACTTGATAGCACAGGAAAATAAAAAAATTCTGTTGGGGAGCTAATGAGAGCTTGAGATTTAGATGTCTCAACAGTAGGGCCAAATAGACAATCAAAAAAGTCGCTGGGTAACATCAAGATAACAGTCCACTGTGGCTTCATTTTTCCTCTCACTTAGGTTGGCCAACCTGAGCTTTGAGAGTTAACTCTCACTCTCAAACTTTCAACTTGTGAGAAGCCAAAGTCCAAACATCCAGACATAATTTGGAGATGATTAGAGTCCCAAAGAGGTGAAACATGATTTCTCACTAATGAGTACATAGCTTTTAACCCCATCCTTTAATAACCCAATGTTTTGTAGATAGGGAGGTAAGAAAAGGGATTTGTCAATTTACTGGTGTGTCAAAAAAGATCTAATTTTAACACCAGTTAACAAAATATTGCTTATCAGGGACGGATGGAGGCACTTGTAAGATGGGAAATTTACCAAAGCCCCAATTATAAAAAAAGAAAAATTGGTCTGACAAATAGAACAAAACTTTATCATATGAATATGCTATTGCATCAGTGTGGCGCCAGTGATACAATAGCACAATTTTATGCCAGTTACTAACTTTAAGATTTTTAATATTATTTTTCTACATCTAGGTCTACTTTAATTAAATAAC
This sequence comes from Gerris buenoi, assembly GCA_001010745.2. Lineage (NCBI taxonomy): Eukaryota > Metazoa > Arthropoda > Insecta > Hemiptera > Gerridae > Gerris > Gerris buenoi. Next base: position 886,448 of record KZ651117.1, read on the forward strand.
ATTTATTTGTGGTAGGCTGAATGAGTTGGATGACACCGTACTTAGTTCAGAATTAGAGATGCAGAGAAGTCAAGTAATGAAGGAGTGGAACTCAATACTAACAGCACACCCTGCGTAAGTCCTCCTTTATATACTCACAATTCACTTTTATAAATATATTTCCATATGATAACTCAAGTATTAATTATTATTTTAATATTATTATTTTTGTTAAGAAATCAAGCTAATTTGGCCATTCAGGCTTTGTTATAATTTGGATTGTCAGGTGTTTACAAAGTTATGGGTATTTGTACATGCAAATTAATGTGTTGTGCAGCAGTGGTATTTTTAACATATTTAGCATTGGGGAAGTTCCATTGGGTGAGGTCTCGTCTCGCTGTTTACCCAGCATCACTATTAATAGGTAACTGCTTAATGGAAGCGGCGACTAACTGTTGTAGACCAATTGTGTGGTTTATACAGCTGGTGGAGCAACATGCTAACCCATTGTCATCCAATACGTATAGTTGCATAAGCCTTTTGGCAGGCCTAGGCCCTCCAAGGGCTGTTACACCACAGAGTTAGTTAGTTGTCCAAAGGTAAGGACCTCCTTCATGCAATATAGCTTACTTAAAAATCTCACCTGAAACAACAAAGGTCAAAAACAACCATGTAGGGTGATGGTTCAAATTCCATTCATAACCATGTTAAGTGGATGTGTGAAGTAGCAGATCCCCTCCTATCCTCTATTAATCTAATATTGTGTTGATTTGGACATAGCCCAGGTTTGTTCAATGTAAGCTCCTACCTGGTCTGAGTATTGGGTTTAAACCCTAAAAATGTTGGTTTAACCCAAGGTTAAACCAACATCCTCCTCCTCATCCCCCTCCCCCCAAAAAAATTAAAAATTATTATAAAACGGGTAGGGTTTTATCTACACTCTTTGTGACTTATGGAACCTTAAAACATGTAAATCCATCAAAATTATCAGAATTAATTTTGAAACTATCACATTTTGATGTAAAATTCATAAATACATTTGGGAGAGGGTATAAACAGCCCTAAATTATTTGAGGTATAGTATACTAGACTTTTTATTATTTATTTATTTTTATAATTTTTTTTTTTGTATGACATAATTTATAATACATATATATAAAATATTATTCCACGATAGACTGGATCTCATTGCTACAACATTTCTTGCATGTTGATAAACTATTAGTGGCTGATATCGTTTTGTTTTTGTTTTCTATTTTTGCATGATCAGGTCGGATGCAAAAGTTAAAATGGTGAGATAGAGTTTGGAACCGAGCTCTAATGCTTGCTCTATTCAAGGCTCGTGGCTCAGATTTTAGCCTCAAGTGCAATATTTCTCTTTAAAGTCTGACTTTTCTTTTCTTTTTTTTTGTTACCTGTTTAATTTTTTTTTTTTTTTTTTTTTTTAGAAATGTATTATACTGTTAATTAATTTTGTAAATAAATATTTATTCTGTTATTTTTGGATTTTTATTTCATTTATGCATGCTTAAATTATTATTTATTTTCGTTTATGTTTCACTCTCTCACTCTTTCACTCTCTCTTTTTTTCTATGTGTATACACAAATATAATTTTATGACGATTAAAAAAATAAAATCGTATTTAATTATTCGAATATATAATATATCGAATTTAACTTATTTTAAGTTAATACTTTGAACTCTTTAAATATTTACCTCTTTAAATATTTACTATTTTTTTAATTGATAAAGTATTATTAAGAGGCGACAGGAAGGATGCAAAAACTGTACATTGTAATATAAAAGGATTAAAGGGAAACACCTTTCCACTCAAAGTAAATTTATTTGTTTAAGTTCTGTAAGGGGATATTTAAATTTTCAAAAATTGCATTAGGTGTAAAACTGGGCCTTAAGTCAGCCATTATGTTGCAGCATACCTACCTGTCAAGTTATAAATCGCGTGACTGAAGAGTTATGATGAATAAAAGCAGTATCTCAAAACACTCAAATTTTAATGTTTGTATTTTGATGTCTATTGTACTAAAACAGTCCAAAAAACAGCAGCACACTAGTAATTACAACCAGCTGCACACCAAAACTTTTTTTCTGTGTATATACAAATATAATTTTAGGAGAATTGAAAAAAGTATTTAATAATTTTAATTAATAGTGAACAATTTACAACGCAATTCAAGGGCTCTGGAGGGCTAATATATTATCAACTCATAAACAATTTAAGGGGCTCTGGAGGGGATGTTGACAGAATGCGCCTCAACTATTTAACCCTTTCGGTACTAAGGTAGATATCAAAAGTAGACTTGCACAGACAGGGCCCGTATTTTCAGACTGGCCTTCCCCAGCCTGACTCGTTTCTACCTTCACACCAAACTATCCATTCTTCAACGCTTTCACACTATTTATTTTATATCTCCTACATTTTTCATCATATTAGGATAATTCTTGTTTTATTACTTTTTTACTTTCATCTAAATTACTTTTTTATTTTTTATTAATTTTAGATGTTAACTTAATAATTTTTAATTCTATATATACATATAAAAAAAAATTAAAAGTAATGTACATTTTATGAATAAGTGGTATTTGTTTAAAATAAATAACTTTTTTTCATTTCTTTATTATTTTTTACATATTTCATATTATACATTGATAATTTTTCTTAAACATGACGAAAAAAAAAACATACATAAGAAAACCTCAAAACGTCTATAGACGTATGTAGGCTGTGGAAGGCACTTTTTGATTACGTCCATAGACGTCTACAGTCTGATTAAGGCACTTACTAATTACGTCTAAAGACGTCTACTGTGCCGAAAGGGTTAATTTAAATAAAACAATAATAAAAAGCATCATATCACTACTACATGAATATCATCACACCCTCACTACATAACTTCTCGAGTCGCATGAAGTAGTGAGAGATGATGTTTGTATGGAATATTATCAGCTAAATTGTGTCATTGTTACTTATTGCAATAGCTAATATCGATCAGTTCACTAATATAGCCTTCTAAACAACTTTAGGAAAAATCGAAATGGTGAAAAACTTATGTTTTGGGCGGGGAATTTCATTGCTTAAAAGGAAACTTCCTTGTCGGTAGGAAATTGCCATGAATATTTCTAAGGAAATGTAATTAATATGTAAAGAATTTGGCCTGCTGATTGTTATAGGGAGTTACTTTTTCAAGTGAGTCATTTAAATTAATTGGGTGGAATATATACGCTTCTGTGTATAGAAAAATAATATCCCTTGATCAAATTATCTATAAAGATAAAGAGGTCTTAAGACAAATGAGGGGTATTTAGTTTAATGTACTTTGAGACAAAGGAACATCAAACTAAGCACTTACTGTACGGTACAGTTCCATGGCCCTTCTTTAGATTGTTATTCCCTTTATAAAAAAACATAGGGGAGTAACAATCTAAAGGAGGTGTATGGAATCTCTTCTTTTGACTATTACTCCTCGTATAAAAACCTAATCCTAATCCCTTTGTGTTAATAGTTATTTAGTCAGTCATTTATATTCTAAAAAAAATAGGGGAGTAACAATCTAAAGAAGTACACTAAACTCAAAGAGTATCATGAACTCAAGATAAATTAAATGTTTCGCTTCAGAAGTGTCCTTATTAAGAGAAGGTTGACTGTATATGTATCATATATAGTCTGCAGTCTGCAGTGTGTCATATACAGTCTGCAGTCTGCAGTGTGTCATATACAATATTAATTGTAAGATTGAATCCAGTTCCAATGTAATCCTTTCTGTAGCACCTTAATCTGTAAATATTGAATATTTATCAAATATACAGGAGGACTTGCATGATACCTCAAAAATAAAAGAAAATTTAAATAATTTTTGCTTTTGCATGATTTAAAGTTTATTTATTTTTTTTTTTTTACTCTTTTTTTTAGCTTATAAATTATTTAGTATTATGCATCAGTGTTTTGCTTCCTATTCATTATATATTTTCAGTTGAAGTAATCCATTAACCATGATTACACTATACACATGCTTAGACTTTGCTTCGCCTTTCTATGGTAACGCAATATTTACTGACAAAACTCGACTGAATTCAACACTGGGCCCCAAAAAATCCATGGGATTAATTGAATGCTGCGAAGAAACACTTAACCTACGACGGCAACACCTAGCTGACAAACTATTGCGCCGTTAAAGCACATCTTGGCACATTTATTTTACTTTTCACTGATCCTGCCATCCTTAAATTCTAATTAATTCACAGATAAATAATAGAGGAGCCTCTCAACTCTATTAAACTTTTAAAAACTCAGGATATATTTATGGTAAAAGTTTTGAATAAAAATGGTTAATTTTAAGATGTTGATGGATTTACACTTTTAGTTTTAGCGTTCCTTAAGTCCCAAAAAGTATATGAGTCATTCTCAAATAAACTGTCACAATCGAAATCTGATAAAATGAACCAAACTAAAAATTCAAGTTCATCAAAACTAGCTTTGGACCCCATATAAATGTTGTGAGTGTATATAAGAGTACACAAGTGATATGGTTTGTGAGTTCAACAATTTTCAGATTTTCTACGAATTTTCAAAATCCAAGGATTTGGTGTCACGGGAGTGACGGGCTGGTTTTATTATTATTATTGATTTATTTATTTTTTTTTTTTAGATCAATTCTATGTAAGATTAGTTGTTTTTATGCAGAGTACCCTAGAGTATCAAAATAATGAAATTGACTTTTTGTGGGCAGTATAGCACAATTTGATTAAGAAAGTTCAATTCCCAATCTCTTTCACCTCGGCTTTTGAAGTAAATGCTCTTCAAGGCTCAAACTCATGTTTAATTACAAATCTCAAAGAAAAAAAAAAAAAAACAATTCTCAGACTTTTGATCATGCGATTTACGTTATCTTTTGTATTATTATTATTTTTTTATTTATATATTTTTTTATATGAGATATTTTTTTTAATTTGAGAGAAAAGAAATAGGGAAAATAATAGTATAGTAATAGAACTAGTTTGAACAATTATTAGCCTTATTTAGTCCAATTTAACCACAATTTATAAGATTTTATACATATTCAACGTAACACTTAAGACATATTAAAAAAACATGAAATCATTAGATAACGAAACAATACGTTTTTTAATGATAGGATGGAACTACCACAACAAGCATTTGGTATTTTTTACTAGGGATAGTCACGTTAACAGGCTCAATGCAAATCGTCACTCACGTGAACTGTCACTTGTGAGACATTTCAACAGAAAAAATGAAATATTGAGAACGTAATTGAACTTAGAAAAAATAGACAACTGTATGTTTATTAGCCATGAAAAAGCTATATGAATCTGAGTTCGAAATGTCATTTTATTATCATTATTATTATTATTTTTTTTTTAAGACCTACAATTAAAATACGCACCATAGTGACGAGGAATAACCGACCATAAAAAAAGTACTTCCGTCACTGGGCTCAGAGGATGCTGATGGCTTCTCTCATGTATATTAGAGCTGTTTGCTTTCTCCCCACCCCGCCAACAACAAAAGACCCTTCCTCAGGTCACCTTCTGTCCAAATCGTCACTCCCATTACTCTTATTCTGGAAAGTTCAGGACACCCACTTTATTTCCATTAATGAAAAATCGATGTGTCTAAAAAAATATTTATATTTGTTCCTTATTACGTCATCTACATAAGTAATATTGAAGTTCATATTTTTTTAACTAAAATCGTCACTGCAAATTTTCGAAATGCACTCCGGACAGCTACTTTTGTTAACTTTTCCCAAGAAAAATAATTTTATTTTCAAATGACGTTATTAAACTTAACACCTTCTTTAATTGTTATCATATGTTAATTCTATTTGATGGATTCTTTTCCTCAGGTGTTTAATAAATACTCAAAAACTTATAGTTTTCATATATTTTTTAATTGTTTAGAAACGTTTCGACCCTTCTTTAAGGTCATTTTCAATCTTTTCTAAAAATGAAAAAACATTAACAATAATTAGTTAAACTCCTTTATCTTTTCATATATTTTATATACAAATAACTGTTGTTCATGAATAACAAGACTTTGACTATTTCTTTTAAATTCCTAACTTTNATATTGAATCGTACGTATAAAAATTTTTATTATTTAATTGTATTACAAAAAAATTCATAAAAGTTAGGAATTTAAAAGAAATAGTCAAAGTCTTGTTATTCATGAACAACAGTTATTTGTATATAAAATATATGAAAAGATAAAGGAGTTTAACTAATTATTGTTAATGTTTTTTCATTTTTAGAAAAGATTGAAAATGACCTTAAAGAAGGGTCGAAACGTTTCTAAACAATTAAAAAATATATGAAAACTATAAGTTTTTGAGTATTTATTAAACACCTGAGGAAAAGAATCCATCAAATAGAATTAACATATGATAATAATTTTATTTTTAATATTTTTTTAACATTTGATAGCTCAAAATGTATACTGCTTCGAGATGAACTCGATGATTCTTGGTTGGTTGAGATATGAAAAAACCCTATTCTGTAGAGCTTCCACCTTTTGGACAGCAAAGGGACAGTTTATTTGAGAATGACCCATATGTTTTTTAATATAGTAGTTTAAGCTCTTGTCTGCCGTCGTGCAAGAGCTTAAACTACTGAAGCAGTTGGTATTAAATTCTAAACAATCAATTTTTTATTATTTTTTTTTTTTTTCACTCTCATAATGATTGTATCAAATTTGAATACCATCTCAAAGCTAAAGATATAGCGTTGCAAATGTTCAAAAATGCTCTCTTTGTTAATTATTTATTTTAAATAAATACTGTTAGTTTGTCCCTAGGCTGCGTTACAGATAGCTGATGTCTTGCTACCTTAGTAGCTTCTGATAATACCCAGGTGCTCATCTAAAATACACACTCACTTAAAATACCTAGCTCATAAGTACACCATGTCTAAAACCATGTCCAAATCATCCTCAACAACTGATATTATTTATAGGTTATCAAATGTATAAATTGTGGATGGTTAATTCAGAGTCTCCCCTGAAAGTCACTAGATGTTCACATTTATTCTTTCATAAACACAAAATACACTTTTTGGAAATAAGTTTTACATAGTTTTGAAAATGACATTCTTTAAATAACCAAAATTTTGCTCTTCACACTGACACGCCCATTTTAAAGTGTGAACCATCACCTATCGTGTTCCTTGGCTTATTCCTTCAACATCTTTACATATGTTGGCGTTCAATTGTTGAATGCTCCGGGCATTGTAACTGTGTACTTCATCTTTCAAATACCCCCGCACAGGAAGAAGTCTGGAGCAGTTAAGTATGATGAGCGTTTTGGCCAATTGATTTCAGACTTTTACAAAGCTATCCTTAAATTATGTATAATTTTTTTTAATCAATTTCTTTATTGATTAAAAAAAAAACAAAAAAACATACATATCAATCAAATTTTCAAGTCTATACCTATTAGGAAGCGATATATACCAATATATCATTAGGATTGGTAATGAGTGCGATTTTGGAGAAACATTTTAATGGCTACTTTATTAGTATCTCTGCAAATAAAATTATACTTGTTCATTTATCTAATCAGCTTTCAATCTTTATAAGGGCATCATCATGTAAGGGAGTATAAGAGAGTGACCGTTTTTTTTTTGTTTTTTTTTTAAGAGAGTGACATAGAAGCTTACCGTTTATGCTCACTTTTTCTTGACATTGCGCCTTTTTAATCATTGTGTTTTGCTTACGGGTTTTACCCCTTAACCTATAAGAGGTAGTGTTTTTTTGTAATTTATTTTTCTAAGAAATTCACTGATGAATTTAGGAATTTTTAAGCCTGAAGTTAACGTTGTTTTGGAATTTAAACCCTGAGGTATAAGGCTCAATTTGAGTTCAGCACCCGAGTTAGAGAAAAGGCAAAAATAAAAACAACTTTCTGACTTATAAGAGAGCAAAATAAGTTAAACAAATATCACATTAAAAATGTGTGCGTTACTCAATAAATTATCTTATATTTTTATTTATTTTATAATAATCAAACTAACTTTAAATATTTTGATTACAATTAAACAGCCTTCAAAGATTTTTACCTAATGATTAAATAAGTATTTACGATTATTTTATATTTATACAGTAGAACCCCTCAATGCCGACCTCCGGATATCCGAATCCTCGGAATATCCTACCATGACCATGTGATATCTTACTTACTTACTTAAAGTTGCTATCACACCGAATCTAGGCCATAGTGAAGGTTTTCCACTCTTTCTGGTTTCTGGCCAAGACCCTTACTTGTTCCCATGTAAGCTGCTGATTGGCGTCGCTAACTTCGGTGTGAAGGCTGCGGCGTCAGGTGCCTCTAGGTCTTCCTCTTCACCGGCATCCTTGAGGATTCCGGTCGAGGGCTTGCCTATATAGGTCATGAGCATCCTTGTTCAGTGTATGTCCAAGCCATCTCCATTTTCTTTCCCGGATCTCGATTTCAATGGGTCTTTTGTGGCTTCTACGTAGAAGTAGAAGTTCTATGTTTGTAATCCATCGGCTGGCCACCATATTTTGTGAATTCTTCGGAGACACCTATTTACAAAGACCTGCAAGTTTGCAGTGCCTTCAGTTGATACAAGCCACTATGTGATATCTGACCAGACCGAATTCTGCCACATCATGATATTGAGCATTTTGCATCCTCAAAATCAAGAATGCCTAATTTGAAAACAATTATAATACTCATTATTTTAATTAGCTATAATGCTAGTTTGTTATTTGATAGATGTACGTACTAGACAATGTGTATGTTCATTTATTTTTTACTTCAAATATTAATTTTTAACGCAGAAATTTTCGCTTTTCTTCGTTTCTCTGATTATCCAACTTTTTTGAGTTCTGACCATGCTCCGGTTCCTAAGGTGACGGATATAAGGGGTTCTACTGAACTGAATAAAGATTTACACAAATTAATAAATTATGTAATTTTTTTTTTTTTTTTTTTTTAACAAGTTCTTTATTGGCATAAGTTACAAAAAAAAATGTTGTGTATACCGGAGCCATAATGTTTTTTGAGGGAGAATAGTTTGTGCCTTTTTTTGATATTTTGTAAAGGATTGGAGCTTTTGAAATACTTTTGTGGAAGGGGAATATTGGATAATTTCGGAGTAAATATTTTATTATTATTATTTTGTTTACTTTTTTAAATGGGAATTTTTTTTATTGGATTTTTGTTGGGATAGTTTGCAGGTGTATAAATGGGTATCATAGGCAGTCTGTGGACTGGCTTAATTGGGAACCAACCTGGCATTTGCCTATTAAATTGAGGGAAACCACAGAAAACCTCAATTAGGTTGGGTGGACCCGAGTCCTTCCAAAATGTTTCCTATGTTTTTCCTAAGTAATTTTTATTTATTTATTTTTTTTTAAATTTTATTTCAAGTGTGGGTTTCTGTTATGGGGAGTGGACTCCAGATTTTCAATTTTAGGCTTTTATATGTTAATTCAATAAAGTTTTTATTTATTTATTTTAATCAATATGGTCATGGTCCGAGGGGATTTAATATTAGGAATTTATTAGTCGTCAAAAGTCGGAAAGGTTGGCAACACTGCTGTAAACTACTCTCGGATTAACATATAATTGGTATTTACTTAATTTAAGTTTATATCTATTAAATATATGTTGAAAATTGTGCTTATTTAGTTCTTTGAAGCATATAATGTCTTGATGTTGCAAAGTTTAAAGAAAGGGGGCTTTAAGACTTTAGTTGTTGGAATCTGCTTAGTGCTTATAGGTCTAGGGGTGCACATTGAGAGGAGGGGGTAACGTTGTTCACACTTTAGGAAGTAACTATGAGGGAAGGGGAATCCTGGGGTGGGAGGACATGAGCTGCAGTCGAAACTGAAACTCTTCTCCAGTACTCAGGTAACACTGCATTACACTTGCCGTCGTGTCTCAGGTCTCAGTTTAGTTCTAAACTCTCCCCTCTTCGACTATACGACGCCGTCTCCATAGAGACCATCTGACCGTGACTATTACACAAAATAATTCACCGTCTTCAATTCAACAAAGAAACAAAAACAACGTTACTGTACTTTCACTTTTTTTACTACATACAAGTCTTATATCTGAGGCAACACTGCTTCAACTGCATTTTTTAAAATAAACTCGATACATTCAATAAACAGTTAGAAAAGAAACAGTTATAGTTTTTTCTTAATTTGAATATAAATTAAGATCCGTAATAGAAAACGTTTGTTGGTAAAATAAAAAGGCAATCATTAACCGGCTTTCAAATGCAGTTATCAACGCCTTGGTTGAAACGAAATGAAAAAATCAATGGATTTAACAACGGACTTATCAACTCGTCCGCAGCTGATAACAAGTGAGTCATTTCATTACCACACATTTTAACTATAAATAATAACTGTCCTTTGTTTCTCTTTTAAAACACTTTTGTCCGAGTTTTGAAAATCATATGACTTTTTTTATTGCATTAATAAATCTATTAATTAACTAAACTAATATAATTTCTTAATACATAATATACATTCCACTTAGATTTTTATTTGAAATCGTTACCTATCGTAAAAGTTTGTAACACTTAAATAGATTAAAGCGAGCGAATCGAGCTTCTTTTTCGTTGTAAACTGTATTTTACGAGTTTTATCCTTGGGTCTAATTGATTTAGTGTAACTAATAACTTTACCGAATCTTGTTTATTTTTATTTTTTTTAAAGATTCCATTTTTCAAAAAAAGCATTGAGTACTGAGTGAGTCTTTACTTTGGCGAGAAAGTTCTTTGAGCAAAGGATTTTATTAGACAAAAAATAGAACTTTTGTAACAGCTTTAGAATAAGGTTGCTAAGCCCGCAACACACTATTTCATTCTATTCATGACACAATAATTGTGACTGACAAAGGAACATATTAATAATCTAGTCAAAACAGTGTGTTGTGGGCTTGGTTGCTGTATTCTAAAGCTTAATCTATGTATAAATATTATAATATAATATATAAATTTTGCAAAGCATGCGTGCACTTAAAAAATAATTAGTTTTATTAAATTAAACATTCAATTTTTAAGTTTTTGTTAGTTTTCATACAACAGAAAGTTTAAATATTAATTTAAATAAAATTATAATCATTATTAACACTGGGAGACAGAGAGAGAAAAATAGACTCCAGCGCCGGGATTTGAACCACGGGCCTTCCGCATTTCCAGTGCAGATGCTCTTGCCAACTAAGCTA